>CM056492.1:43460801-43896364 GCA_029783415.1 Anisodus acutangulus
TCACTTTGGCTATTAATGACAATTCTGCTGTATTCTAGAGGATAACATCTCCATTACCTGAATCAAGCAGTTGAACGCTCAAACTAGACAACTGACACAGGTCTTTAGTTATAGGCATTTTCCCTGCTGCTACATGACTTAGACTACCCATTGATTTACGGCTTAGAGCGACAACTACCATGTTAGCTTTGCCGGGGTGATAAAGAATATCAACATCATAGTCTTTCAACAACTAAATCCACCTCATTTGCCTCAAATTCAACTCCTTCTTCCGAAAGATATACGGAAGGATCTTGTGATTAGTAAAGATATCAACATGAACCCCTTATAGATAATGACGTCATATCTTCAAGGTGAACACTACCGCTGCTAACTCAAGATTATGAGTCGGGTAATTCTACTTGTGCTTTCTCAAATAGCTCGAAGCATAAGAAATAACCTTACAATGCTGCATCAGGACACAACCTAGGACAATTCTCGAAGCGTCGCAATAAATAACAAACTCTTTTGAACCCTTTGGAAGTGTTAAGACATGCTGATGTCAACCTATTCTTCAATTCCTAGAAACTCCATCTGCATGCCTCTGAATATTGAAACTTAGTTGCTTTATGAGTTAGCTTTGTCAACGGGGGTGAGATAAAACAGAAGCTCTCAACAAACCTCTAATAATAGGCCGTTAAGCCCAAGAAAATACATACTTATGTAGGAATAGTAGGTGTTGACCAATTCTTTACAACTTCAATGTTCTTGCTGTCATCTCTGGTACCTTCATCTGAAACTATATGGCCAAGAAAGGCTACTGAATTGAACCAGAACTCACATTTGGAAAACATTGCATATAACTTACAATCTTGGAGCATTTGTAGCATCTCGCGCAAATGATCAGCATGCTTCCCTTCTGACCGACAATACACCAAAATATCATCTATAAACACAATCACAAAGATATCCATAAACGGTTTGAATACCTAATTCATAAAGTCCATGAAAGCTATTGGCATATTAGTAAGCCCGAAAGACGTTACAATGAACTCGTAATGGATGTATCTAGTTCTGAAAGAAGTCTTTGGAATATCCATTTCCCTGACCCGCAACCGATGATACCTAGATCAAAGATCAATCTTTGAGAAATATTTAGCACCTTACAACTGATCAAACAAGTCATCGGTCCTCAGAAGTGGGTACGTATTCTTGATAGTAACCTTATTCAGCTTACGGTAATCAATACACATTCTCAGCGAACCATCCTTCTTACGGAATAACAATATGGGTGCACCCTATGAAAAAGTACTAGGCCTAATAAAGCCTTTCTCCAATAAGTCTTTCAACCTCCCCCATTCAATTATTTCAGCTCAGCATGAATGTATGAGGATAGCTCAAGAACATGAAGAACACCCAAAATTCAATAGAGTCCAAATCAACTCCAAATTCCACCAAATTTTAAATCCAAGCTCGCCATGATGAGTAGAACAAAACCCACCAACCTTTGAAGCCAATAACACCTTTCTTCACCAAAACCCACTTTCAAGTTTCAAACCTTCAAGCTCCAATAATGGTAGATTGCCTAAATCAACTCCAAATCGAATGAACTTGATATTTGGACTCAACTAACAACAGGAAAATGAATCCAGTGTCAAAACAACAACATAAACACACAAAAATTGGACTTTTTGACTTTTTTTATTTTCGAATTTTGCTATATTTTGAGATTTTTGTTGTAACAACAACCAAAACTAGATTTGTAAAAACAGATCTATAACCAAGCTATGATACCAATTGATATAATAAAGGATAGAAGGAAAAAGGAAACAAACAAGGAATTCAAGAAAGAACGAAAGAAAAAGGATAAATAGGTTGATACAAAGAGAAATATCAATTAACAACCAAGGTTCTACAATAACCAAGACCTCCAGTTGAGTAGTAAATAGCAGCAATCCTCTTAGTCTGGCCTCAAGGGAAACAAAGTTTTCAAGCAACTAACCCTTTCAACAAGCATTCAATCAATGCCTTCCAGAGTGTGAACCGAGATTATGTCTAATTTTTCTCGTATACTCGAGTAAAAATGTTCTCTAAACCCTAAGACAAAACCCTAACCACCAACAAAAACTTAATTCCGCTGCCAACTATTATGGCCACCGCAACCGGTGGACAGCCTCCACCGGAGACTGGTGCACCTATATCCCAACCTATATCACAATCCCCTTCATATGAAACCAATTTCCCACTTCTATCATCACCAATAAACAAAGCTAGTACTTCTAGTTTACCATGTACACAACCTCAAATCACCCCTACAAATTTTCCTAATGAGAATTCAAAACAACCAAAGTATGATAATTTATTAAAACCTTCCACAACATGCCAAAATACCCAGCAGATAACTATTCCATCCAAACTATTACTTTTGTGGATGGGGAACCTTGCATAGCTTGGAACTCTATTGCAGTGCAACATATGATAATTAAAGAGGATTTACAATATTCTATTCTTGGAAAATTCTCATACGATATCATTGACATTAAGGAGTTAAGGAAGATAGTGGCAATACAATGTGAAATCAAAGGTTGATCCACAATTGGACTAATTGATGAGAGAGATATCCTGATTAGATTGTCTCTGTTTGAGCAATATGTGAGGATGTTCTCCACTCCAGCCTATTAACTGAAAGTTCATGATAGATAGTGTCAAATGAGACCTTTGATCTAGGATCCATGGTTTAATCCTGAGGAGAAAACACATGTAGTAGTGGCCTATATTAGCTTTCAACAATTACCTCCTAGTGTCTTTGAAGAGAGGTTGTGTTTTCAATTGCAACTATAGTAGGCAAACCATTGACAGTGGTTTTAGTAACTACAAATAGAACTAGGCCTAGTTGTGCAAAAGTAAAGGTACAAATTGACTTGTTAGCTGACTATCCAAGCAGAAGTTGATGAGCAAACTAGCAAAAGTAAATCAAAGGGGATCAAGGTTAATTATGATTAACTTTCTATGTTCTGCAAGCATTAAAAGTTACAAGGTCTTGGAGAGCCTGGTTGCAGGACTTTAAACCAAGAACTGCAGAAGAAACACAAAGAATAGATGAGAAAGGCACATACAAAAGAAGAAGTAGTCAATCAACAGAAGAAGGAGAATATTAGAAAGGGATGGAACTATCATGGAAAATAAGAGTGCATGCTGAGGAGAAGCAATAAATATATCAAGGACAAATCTGGAGTTATACTGGCAGAAGTAGGAAAGGCAAACACAATGCATAAAAGGGGGACAATAGAGTCAAGTAATGCATTTGATGTGATGGATAAAGAGGAAGAAGAACATGCAGTAGTAGAGTTATCTGATAACTCAAATAGGAAAGATGATGAAAATACAAAAAGACATACAAGGAAGAATAACAGCAAGCACAAAGGAGTGGATATATAGCAACTTTCATGCACATAAGGACCAGAATACAACTATGTTAACACCCAAACAAAGCAAGCAACCTATAGAGGAGGAGGAAAGCAATAATGGGAACGAAGAATACAGTAGCAAGTAGAAAGATAAGGATACTGACTTTACAGGAGAAGGGACACAAGGCACAGAAGGGGAAGATATAGAATAGGAAACAAATACAATTAAAAAAGACAATCAAATAGAAGAGGGGATTAAACATCAAACAGGGGAAAATAAAGAAAGTGCAGAAACAATACAAGAGCAGGAGAAATCCACAGTAGGGAATGAAAATAATACACCTTTGAGTAATAGGAAAAACAAGAGATGCAAGAAGAAGGAATAAGACATCATACTTGCGGCCTAATAAGCAGAAGCAATGAAAATGATGAAAAGTTGGAACAAGAAGAGCAGAGATATCAAGGAGAGAACACTGCTGTAAAATGTATATTGGATAAGAGAAGGAGAAGATAGAGGAACATGCACAACAACATAGCCAAAACAGCAATAATAAGCCATCACAACAAAAGAAGAAGGAAATGAGCAGTAAGAAAAATATGCAACTGGTTACTTAAATGAAAGAAAAACATAATCAAGAGGTACAAAGATAAGAGGGTAAGAAGGATATGGATGGTCAGTCATTAGAGAAACACTATCAGGAGGCTTTGAGACAGGGGGTATATCCCCAAAATGTCTCAAAGGAGCAGGAAAAGGCAAAAGAAAAATACAAAGAGACACTAGTGTTCCACCTGAAACTGGATACCAAACAAGAAGGGAACTGAATAAATCTAATGTTTAAATGATGAATGTAATCTTATGGAATATTAGATCAGTGAATACCATGGAGTCTTTTCCTAGATTAACAAAAATATATCATAAATATCAGTTTGGTTTTATTGGATTGAAGGAACCTTTTAGGATGCTGATAGAATTGAGGAATACATAAGGAAGTTAAATATGCATACTGCTATAGAAAATGTTTCTGGCAAGATATGAGTTTTTTTTTATCAATTTTTTGAAGTAGAAGTAGTGATGGATCATATACAATACATTACTCTTAAGCTCAAAGCTCATGGGATGCAAGAAGTTTTACTCATAACCATGGTGTATGCTAAATGTACACAATTGGAGAGGATGGATTTATGAGTACGTCTGGAAGACATGGCAAACAATTTGAACATACCTTGTATGATAGGAGGGGATTTTAATGTGATTACATCTGAGGAAGTGAAATATGGGGGCCTTTCAGTTAGCTTCAGTGTAATACATTATTTCAAATCTTGTATACAGAATTATGGGATGTATGACTTATGTTTCAAAGGGAGAAAATATACTTGGTCGAATGGACAGAGTGGGAGTGATTATATTTTCAAAAGATTTGACAGATGCCTAGGAAAACAGTTGATACAAAATGTGTATCCTAGCATTGAGATTCAATACTTGATCAGAAAAGGGTTTGATCATGCCCCTCTTCTTATCTCTTACTTTAGGAATGCTGATCCTATCAAGAAACCTTTCAGATTTCTCAACTTTTGGATAAAATTTGAAACTTTTATTGATATTGTGAAGGAAAATTGGAATGCAGATTTTATAGATAATCATTTCAGTTTGTTTTATTATAAGCCGAAGAACGTAAAGGCTGCGTTGATGTCATGGAGTAAAACTACATATGGTAATATTTTTCAAGAGATTGAGTCCTTGGAAGGTGTTATTAAAGTGCATGAAGTCTAGTTTGAACTGAATCAAATTCCTTATAATAGGGAGAAGTTACATAAGGTCCAGGCATAATTGAGTAGATATTTGCATTTAGATGAGCCCTTTTGGAAACAAAAGGTGGAATGCAATGGTTTGATGATGAGACAAAAACACAAAATTCTTTCTTACCTATGTTCAAGGTAGAAGGAAAAGGTTACAATTAAAGAGAATACAGGATCAGATAGGGGCATGGTCTGGGGTGCCAACCAGAAAGTTGTTGGGGTTCATATTCAGCCGCAGGAGCATAGAACTAGATCCCTCAAAGATTAAAGTCATTCAAGAATTACCACCACCAGACACCAAGAAGAAGGTCATCATTTTTCTTGGAAGGTTAAACTATATTGGATGCTTCATAGCACAGTCCATGATAATCGTAGAACCTATCCTAAAGTTGTTAAAGAAAGACGTGCCCACTAAATAGATAGATGAGTGTCAGAAGTCCTTTGACATTGTCAAGAAATATCTCTCAAATCTACCAGTCTTGGTCCCTCCCAGAACAGAAAGTCCCTTATTATTGTATCTATCCATGTAAGATAATGCTTTTAGATGCATTTTGGCACAACACGATGAAACTGAGAAGAAAGAACAAGTTATCTACTATCTCAGTAAGAAATTCACCGCCTGCAAGTCGAGCTAAACCTTGTTTTAGAAAACATGCTACACTTTGACATGGGTAGCCCAAAAGCTGAGGTACTTGTCATCCTACACTACCCACCTCATTTCCACATTTGACATTTTAAAGTACATCTTTTGCCATCCCATGCCCATAGGACAACTGGCCAAATGGAAAATGCTTTTAAGTGAGTTTGACATCACGTATGTTGTTTAGAAAGCCGTCAAGAACTGGCCCATTTACTCGCAGAGAGTCCGGTCGATGAAGATTTTGAACCACTAGAACATATTTCTCAGACGCAAAAGTGTTGACGATAGAGGGAGACACAGTCAAAACCTACTCAGGTTGGAGAATATTTTCCAATGGCACAGTCAATTACAATGGTTCAGGAATTAGAGTGGTTCTAGTCTTAGAGGTGGGTCAATATTACCCAATGTCTACAAATCTCATGTTCCGATATACTAACAACATGGCATAGTACAAAGCATGTATCTTAGGTCTCTGCATGGCTCGTGACATGGATATTCAGGAGTTATTGGTAATAAAAGACTCAGATCTGTTAATTCATCAAGTCTAAGAAGAGTGGGCCATGAAGAACAAAAAGATCCTGCCATGTGTAAACCTCGCATAAAGGTTATGCAAAAACTCAGAAAGATCGACTTCAAGCACACACCGAGAGCCGAGATTGAGTTTGCCGATGCTCTTGCAACTATAGAATCCATGATATAGCATCCCAAAAGCAGTAACATTGACCCTCTGGAGATCAACATCACGGAATAATATGGTTAATGTTCACACATGGAAGTAGAACCAAACGGAAAACCTTGGTACGCCAATGTAAGAACATATTTAGAGAAGGGAGAGTACCTTGATAATATCATAAGTAACTAGAAGAAAACATGCGTAGCGAATGCGAAATATTAAGAACATATAAGTAAAGGACACAGGACTTTAACATGGAAACTGCCCAACTCATAAAGTCAGTAAAACCCATGATCTACAACTCTGTAGGATTTATCCCCGACCTTACTACAATGATGAGCCTCTGCAAATTCAAGTTACAAACTCTCGCAACCCAGGAACTAACTCTAATTCCTATATCACTAATCAACCTTTAACTAGGGAGTTAACTTTCAAGATAAGCTCTAACTTGAAGTTGAATTTACAACGTTTATACCTATTTTAATCGCTTCTAGAAAAGCTAATAAAGTACAACTCGATAACCAACCTAATACACGTATCTAGACTAAGAACAGGGAAACAGTATTCAGTAAAATAGCTCCTTCAATCTTCTTCCTTGTATTAGGGTCGCAACTCTGGAATCAGAACTCTCAATATATAATTGATAATTTCTCACTCAATATTCTGAATTCTCTCTTTATGAGTGCATAACTTTGTTCATATTGAGACTTGGTATGTATAGAAGTAAGTCTTTTTCTCTATGGTTGACCTAAACCGTGCTCGATAGTCTAACCAACTTTCTAACTTTAGGGGACTGAGAATCAGTCTTTTGATCCTCCTGGAACCTACTATGGCCCATAGGGTTTTAGATTGATTGGGATTCTTACACCTCTTCGCATATGTAGATTCCTTGTACGATTCTAAACTATTTTGATAAGTATGGTGCTAGATCCTAATCAATATCGCATACACTCATTTTGCCTTGGACACTAAGTGTTTTCCATAAAGACACACAAATCCTGGTCATTATAGGATTTGTTTGGAGCATGTTGTTAGACCTGGTTCATTCACCTGACACTCCAGCCTCTGCGTCTTATGAGCTGGAACATGTTCATAAACTTGTTCTATCGATATCCTCTCTATATGCAACATCTAACTCTGACCTTCTTCTAAGATGTTGGATGGAACATGTTGATAGACCTGTTTCATTCATCATGTTGCTCTGTGTTTATTTCTCTTTGACTGCTTTTTTCACCTCTTTTCCTGATCAGTTCTTTTTCCATGTTTGTTTCATTCATCTTTGATCTGCTCTAAGATGAGTCATCTCTTCATCCGTTGTTCTCTTTTGCACCTATCTCTGTAATGGAAAAATTTCATGGACTTGGTTCATTCGTCTTGTGCACTCTCTTTGTCTATTATCAAAACTAATGCTTGTCATTCTTGCTAAGGCCAACAAATTCCCCCTTTTTGAAGATGACAAATTCATTCTTATATAACCCTATTATGATCATGCAACAACTAAAAACATTAAACCAAACACTAGAATGAACCAAGTTAGCATACATGGTTTACAATCATACTACACAGTACCTTCCCCATTTTGGAATCATTAAAAAGTTATATCACATAAATGGAGTGCTTAACACATTATATGCAATATTAAGCTCGTAGTCGTAGTGGCTAGCACATATACATGATAGTGCAGCTAACTCAGACTATATCTACCAGGATATATGTAAGCACAAAAATTAGCACTGAGATAAAAGTGATCAAGTTCCATTACATCAAGACATAGCATCAACACTGACTAATAAACAAAATATATCCCTGATCCATAGATCTCTTCTTGTACACACAACATCCAACTATGACTTGCTTCTGAGATATTTGATAGAACATACTGATAGACATGTTTCATGTGCTTTATATTCAACTCTTCAACTGGTCTTTTTACCTCTTCTCCTTCATTCTACTATGTAGCTCATTCACCCATTATACTTGTTGATTCTTTGAGATGAAATGATAGAACGTGTCACTTACTCTATTCAACATTGATATGATCTCTTTTGGCTGACTCACCTCTCCATAATAACTTGCATTTGTTTCTATGATGGAACAATTCCATGGACCTGGTTCATATACCTTGTGCACTCTCTTTATCCATCATCAAAACTAACGCTTGACATTCTTGCTAATGCCAAAATATTTCCCCTTTTAGATAATGACAAATACATTCTTGTATAACCCTATTCTGATCATACAAAAAGCCAAAAACATTGAACCGAACACCATTAGGATGAACCAGGTTAGCATACATGGTTTACAATTATATTACACAGTATCTTCCCCAATTTGGCATCATTAAAAAGTTATATCATGTGAATAGAATTCTTAAAAAATTGTATGCAATATTAAGCTCATAGCCGCAGGAGCTAGCACATATGCATAATAGAGCAGCTAAATCAGATTATATCTACTAGGATATGTGTAAGCACAAAAATTAGCACTAGATAAAAGTGATCAAGTTCCATTACATCAAGACATAGCATCAAGACTGAGTAACAAACAAAATATACAGACCAAGGCCATAAAACTGTTAGGACAGAAAGAAAACACATGTTATGGGATCAAACTATGGATGGCTAAGAAGTGGGGTTAGAGGAAGAGGCAGGATCTTTGGACACTACCAATGCTAATTTCTTGATAGGTTTGGTGTTTTGTTCCGTCTCTTTCTCCAGGGATGTCTGCAGGCTCTCAATTTGCTCCTTAATAGTTACCTCCTCACATCCATACTTCACATACAGAGAGTAAATGGCATTATCATGTTTTTCTTTCCGCTGCGCAATATCAACCTTTTTGGCAACAAGTAGATCGCTTAAGGCTTGTATCTTAGCTTCTGTTTCAAAGCTTAAAGAATATCCAGATTCTGTACACTAGTGACATCCTTTGTATTTTGATATTTCCATACCTTAACTGGTACCTTGAAGTGTTCAAAGATTTCTTCCAGCTAGAACCCATACGCCAACCCATGATTTTTATTCTCTTGAAGAGTGATTTTATCAATGTTCTAAATCATAAGACTAGGTAGATTTATTGGCACTTCAGCATCAAGGAGTTCTATTAATATCATGTCCAAAAATCCAGCCTGGTCTTTTCCTTCCTTATGAGGTACAAACATGTGATGAACCACTATAAAGTATAGCTTATACACCTTGGACATCTCTCTCATCTACACCCTCATATGCTCCATCAATTATAGATTTCCACATAATTTCTTTGTGATTTCTAGTGTAGATGACATTCCTTCAAGTGATGGTCAGTAATTATTTATATACTTTTCCCATCCCCTAGATGGTACCTTCAAAACCTCTCCCAGCTTCGAGATGTCAGAATAATTTTGACCCAGCACAGTACTGACAAGTTGCTCTCAATTTAATGTAGCATTGAGATAAAATTCAGTAACTTGTTCTTTACACGTCTTCCTCTTTTCTCCTCTAGGAAGGCACATATTACTCCATCCTTGATACTCAAGATTTCGTAGGAGTGTGTCCATCTTAGGACCTCCATACCTAGTAACTACTCTTCTCCTGAGCATAGTATGTCTTGTGATAATCATTTTTCTTCACTGAGCAGGATCTTGTATGTCTTCCAACTCACTGTAATCATTAATTTCCTTGAAATCTGAGTCTTCAGTGGACTCATCCTTCTCACTTTCAATTTTCTGATCCACCAACCTTGATAATGGTTTTTTCTTGTCAAAAAAAGGTTTAGGAACATGTTTCTTTATAGTAACTGATTTTGATTTTGGAGTAACAACCGATTTTTTCCTTCCTTCTTCTTTCTTTGTCAATTGTTTCCTCTATAATTATCTCATCTGTAGGTTTCATCATTGATATTGAAGATGGTTTGGCTGCCTTCCCTCTAGGTGCCCTACTTCTCCCTGTTGTTGTTATTGCCTTTCGTAATTTTTTCAGCCTTTCTCTTATGTCCCCTTGTGTGAGGTTTTGTCCTCAAAGTTTAGGGTCTTTTTTTCTCCTTTTATTGGGATAGCCTCTCTTGATCTCTTTCTAAGCATATTCTTGACCCATCTAGTTGTGAGCTCAACAATGAGCACATCATTATCACTTCCAGCTTGACCAACCATATTCGAGTTACAGTCAAGGTTTGAGAATTTCTTTGGAAAGCTATCTAGTTCTACTATCAGAATAGGTCTTTACATTTGTTCCATGGTAACATGAACCTTCATCAATGAAGAGCCCTCATGTGTTTCAACACACCTCAACCTACCTGCCTCTTTCCTGTCTAGGAATTGTTCAATTCCTACAGTTTCCTCCTCTAACTCGACACTAACATTTCTCTCAACCAAATTTACCCTATCTTCTTCTCAAATTCTCCTTCTACTACACCTGTTGTAGAAATGGAGTTTCTCATAACTTCCTCTCACTGTGTCATTCACCATTCTCTTCCCTCTTATTTCTCATCACAACTCCTAAATCTTCAATAGTATATACGACATACGCTACCATCGATTCTTCAATAACCACAATTTTAGGAGTAATGGTTGGGGTTACCTATCTAAACAGTCATGTGTGGTTGGTTCCTTATGCATTACGCATCTAGCATACCAGGCTTTTCATTTCTTTATCATTTACCTCCATTAGATCACTAGATTATCTAAAACATCCAATTATTCATAAGATTCCACATACTGCAACCTAGTGTCCTGGTTATCATGGCTTTTGGGCTTATCTTGGTGATCAGTTATCCCTAGGATTTCTTGTAGATTTTGAATTTCACTGGGTTCGATGAAAACACTAGGGTTGATATCGTTAGGATTTTGGATTGGGCGAGTCTGAAGATGCAATTTGAGGTTCTTGGGAGGAGTTGGGTTAGCTATTAAGCATTCCATTTTGGTGCAGAATGAGTGAGTGGGGCTCTTGAGTGTTTGGAGGAGAGAGAGAATTTTCATAAATGGATGATGGAGAAAAGA
Source organism: Anisodus acutangulus (assembly GCA_029783415.1). NCBI lineage: Eukaryota > Viridiplantae > Streptophyta > Magnoliopsida > Solanales > Solanaceae > Anisodus > Anisodus acutangulus. Next base: position 43,472,267 of record CM056492.1, read on the forward strand.
CTGGTCTTGCAAGATTGGAATTTTGCCTGGAATTGAAGATGTGAGTGGATATGTTTGGAAGTTGAGGGTTTGCTTGTTTATTTAAAGCATTTGATTTGGGATAACTCTTAGAAGATGATTGATCTGACGATTTCCTCCTCTCCAATGATGGTCATTATGATGAGGGCTCTTTTTAGGATAATGACGGTTACGTATAGTATTTAGTCAAAAATAATTTCATGGCCTACATATTTGTTCACAGCACAACGATGATGTACATACCTGATTATCTTGATCAATTTATCAGCAATCTCACCATCCAGGACAAATACTGTAACTCACACTATTCCTTAGATTTCACCTGAGGTAAAACTCTAAAATGATATAGAAAGTATACTCAAAATGTATAAGCTAAGCAACATGTTGTTCATTTTTTTCAATGACATAGCCATCTAGCCAAATTTAAGGGAATACTAATGTAATTTCAAGTATTACAAGTGTATAACATTTTTGGTTCATGCCACCAATTTACACTCTTAAGGGTAGTGCATCAGTTCCTTGCAAGGGATTTTAATCCAAATTCCCCCTATCAATATACCCTTTCATCATTTTCAATTTGAGAGAGTGACAAGACTGTTGAATACTTCTTACTGTAATACTTGAGGAAGCATCATTCATAAATCAACTTTAGCTTGGTCCCTGTCACTCTTCACTTACAAGAGAATCAATAGTTAGTTACATGTCGTGCTATAGATCTAAGTCATAAGAAGTCGAGTTTAACTCATGTTTGATGTTATACAGAGATGTCGATAATCAAAAATGTTATGGCTAACCAAACGATAAGAAAATTGAATGAGAGAAGTCATGATAGTATCAGGAGATAAGCTACAAGGTTCATATGTAAATGAGATAGAAAGTAAATAAGGTACAAGATACCTAAGTACAGAAGATTGTGAATAGAAGCCAGAAGTGCAATTATTCAATATCTAGAAATGAGTACCATTAGAATCATGTCTTTCAGTTTATGGTTTACAAGTACCATAAGGTCTAGCTATGAGAGTAAGAAAAAGTTAGAAGTGGTATGATGTCTCGCTTGAGGTTCTGGAGTAGTAAAACAAAGTCTATGATGCTAGTCAGGTAAGGTGAAGGTCATGAATTGCATGAACATAATAGGTGTAGGTCATAAGTATAAGTTATAAGGTAGGATAAACTACCTAGGTGTAATAGTACCCTGAAGAGAGATCCATGTAGGCTACGCAACGAGTGTAATCATAATTGTAAGCTTGACCAGTTTCAAGTGATACGCCTGAGAAAAATAATAAGATCTAATGGGATAGAATAGCTATTTAGCTAATGGTTTGATGAGTCATGAGAGTACTGCAGCATATGGCTAAGCCAAATATTCTAGGACGAATGTTCCTAAGGGAGGGATGATGTTACACCTCATACTTTTGACATCGATTGCATCGTGAGTTAACTAACATAAGTCTGGAGAGGTCAAGATCCCAATAAACGTTTAAGAGTGGTTTACTGAAGTGATAAGTAAGTTTTGTAAGAATTCGAGGTTAATAAAATAGATGAAAACACTTTTCGACGAAGTTCGTCGAAGAAAAATAGATTGTAATACCCGTACTTTTGATGTGAGATTAGGAGTACTTGATATGCTAAGAAGTTCATGTTATGAGATATTTGAATTGTATAATACTCATATGTTAAGTTTTGAGGTCAAGTAAGTTGTAAAACAGAAGTCGACAAAGGCAGTCACAAGTTATGCTAAAAAGTTTGTTGAAATTTAGGTAAGATGTCTTAGAGGTTTTCTCTCAATATACTAAAAATTACGGGGTGATCAACCCATGAAATTGAAGTTCTAAGAGTCTAGTTTCCAGCATATATGATGGTTCGTCGATACGATATTATAGTAGAGAGACATTCGCGGTTTCGTCAGACTATGGGGCAGCCAGCCAAGCGAGCTCCATAGTGAGGTGGTAGCTCACGTTGGGCTTCGCTCAGTGAGACAGTATGCCCAAGTGAGGTGGTGCCACCGCCCCAACTTGCTATTTAAGTCTCTTCTTCAAACTTGAGCCTTATTTTCACACCTAAAACACCTTTAGACCCTCTCAAGAGGACCCCCCCCTTCATCCAAGACCAAAAACTCAATGTGAGTTACGTAAATCTAAAGCTGAGAAGTTCATGGTGTTAGTAGAATTTGGTGTCTCTTTGTTGTGTTTGATTTGGAGGTTTCCCCAAGTTGAATTAAGCTCAAGATATGGGTTATTCTTATTGTTTAAGGTCATATTTTGCTTTCTTCTTATATGTTTAAGCTTATAGAAGTTGTAGTTAACTCGTAGAGTTGGAAAATCTGAAAAAAGGAAGCTCGAAAGTTTAACTCCTTTCCCTCTTTTCAAGGAAGTGAGTCTCATACTGTATGTAGTTCTTTCCCTTTTTATACAGTTTCTGGTAGGTTCTGTTGTGGCTCTTCACTCTAGCCCTAAAGTATTATGTGTGTCCAATCTGTTTAACATGAACCCTCTGTTATGAGACTTAAGGAAAGAAAGTGGTGTTGTGGTTGTTGGTTGATGGACTATTTTGGTAGTGTTTTATGATGTTTTGGATGGAAATTTTATGAAGAATATGGAGTATGAGTTGATGTTGTTCTAGATTCGGATGAGGTAAGAATACGGGGGAGATGCTGTCCGACTTACCATAGAAACGAGCATGTTGCTCATAGCTATTTTGTATGTACCTCCTTGTTGATATTAGTATTGTTTATTATTGTAGACAAATTGTGAAGAGGCAAATTTCATTGTCATCATCAGAGAATCAATTCAAGGTATGTAAGGTCTATCTTTCTTTCGGTGAATCCATAAGTACGTCCCCTTTATTAGAAATCTAAGGAAGAGCTAGTTTGTGCGTAGGTTCCTTGTTGGCGGATTAAGGTCGTCTAAGAATTTCTAAACTGATCTTAAGTAAGTCTTCTATATACATTTTATAACGAGTAGCGCTTTCAAGATATTGAAAACTTATACGTAAACTAGAGTTCCTAATAGATTGAGAAATACGAACGAATGAGCTAAGGAACTAACAGAGGAACGTAAGTAAAGGAAGGTGAGGTTGGACTAATTATATCATCAGATAGTAATAGCCTAGCGAGATAACCATGTACGTACACCTGAGGACATTTAGACAACTCCCTAAAGTTAAGGGAAGTAGAGTACGAACTACGACATGATAAGTCACTTAAAATAGCATAAAATATGAGTTGTACGAGGTAATCCTCAAACTTAAGAAAAGTAGAGGTATACGAATCATAAAAACATATCTATTAGTATAACAATGTAGTTGGACAAGATCAATAGTACAAGTCTCCTTAAAGCTAAAAAGAGTAGGTCACGAGTTAATAAGTATGAACCGTGAATTATAGAAAGTATTAGATGAGTTATGGTTTATAGATTCAAGTACTTAGCTTATAGATAGTTTGCTTGTTGATGAATGTTGTTCTTGCCTTCGGGGCCATGCACTTGCCTCCAGGTCCATGCACTTGCCTTCAGGGCCATTCAGATACACTTGCCTCCGGGGCCATGCACTTGTCTTTAGGGACATTCAGATAATCTTGCCTTCGGGGCCATTCAGATACACTTGCCTTCGGGGCCATTCAGATACACTTTCCTTCGGAGACAATTATACATATTTAGAGGCCTTTCACAAGGCTAAGTAGTGGATATTATGTTGCATAGTTAGTAGACGACAGAAGTAAGTAAGTATAGACAATCCTCCCTGATTAGCTCTTTAGTTTATATTCAAGTTGTTTTATATTTTAGTACTGTACAGTTTCAGCTGCCTTACATGCTTGGTATATTTTTTTGTACTGATGTCCCATTGTTGTAATTGCATTTCATGCCTGCGGGTAATCAGTTTGACGAGCCTTCTCACTAGATGAGGTTAATATTCAGTGGAGGAATAGTAAGACTCTATCTCTTCCGGAGTGCAGCCGAGTCTAGAGGTCATGTATCAGACTTATGGGTAGGCCGAGGCCCAATCTCGACCATGTTTGATGTTAGTTATCTTTAGAGGCTTTGTAGACACAGGTTAAGTACGTATAGTATGTTAGTGGCCTTGTTGGCCCTCATTTATGTTTTTTTAGAATTGCCCAGTGTGGATACTTATAGTGGCTTTTTCGGCCCATAATAATATATAGTAAGAATAAATTTGGCCGAGTTGGCCTATGTATGTCCTGGTTATGTCCAGTAGTCAGGAGTTATAGAGTGGTTCTATCAGGCCAGTATGGCACTGGGTGCCAGCCACACCTCACCTAGGTTAGGGTGTGACATTATCCTAGTAAATCAAATTGCATCTGCACCGTGAATGTATTATTTGGTTGTGCCTGGACCAACTCTTTACCAGTTGCCCCTGATCTCATATTATTGTGATCGCCTTTTCTGAACACACGTTTTTCTTTCACCTGGTTCAAATTTTATTGATTCCCAACAACCTTTCCACTCAATAGTATCCTATCAGGATAGTTCTGATTATTGTGATTGTTCCCTTTCTTTCTTTGTCATTTGTTATTCTACACAACTGATGCAAGTAAGGAGGGGTGTTAGTGGGTAAGTGGGTCGGGTCTTGGTTATATTCAGGTTGACCTAAAAATGGATGCCAAAGTAGGGGGTCTCGGGTTCTCGGCTTGGCCTGGCAGTGGGGTATTTGGTGGTTATTTCAGATAGTTGGGTTTGGAATCGGGCTTAGGAGTTTCGTGGAGTTGTCACAAGTGTATTTAGTGTTAGGGGGATGATCGAGACTTGGTGGTTTGGTGGAGGTAAGGCCGCGGAAATGAACCAAAATAGTGAAGTCTCGGCAAGGTTGGTTTTGATGGACTATTTGTTGTTGTCGGACTTGGACGGTTGGATACGTATGGTTTCAGTTGGTGACTTTGAGGGTGGGTGTTTGGGAAGTGCTTTTGGAAGTGGTAGTGAAAGGATTGAAGTGGTTTGGACGAGGGATGAACACGGAATGCGAGGTGAGAGTCCGAGTACACACCAAGTGTAGGATACTTAATTTGGTAAAGTGTTTGTTCAATGTAGTTTAAGTGAGGTGCGGTTGATATGTCAAGGATATGGAAATGGGGGTTTTAATGCCCGAGTCGAAACCAATATGAAGGTGACCAATTTCACAATGACTTGATCGGGTTGCTAAGTACAAGCCCGAATACTAACCAAGTAAGGGTGGCCGAAAACCTTAAGATAGACCCTAGGCTTAGGTTAGGTTGGATCACACAAGTTGCAATGTTCATTTGCAACCAAGGGGGTTCCTTAACTTGGGTTTTGATTAGGTTACACAAGTCCAAACCAAGACTTACACCGAAGGGAGGGTGGTTCACACAAGAATTGTGACTCACACAAGGACCGATTGATGTAATCAACACACAAGTCGAAAACACTCAAGTTTATATTTCACTCAATATTCAACATGTATATTTACAACATCCTAAGGGTCCTATTTATAGTAGCATAAGGACCTTTCTAGAAGACAAACCAAAAGACACAAAACCACAACCACTCGGACGAATGCGTACAAGGAAAGGGATCGTGTTGGCTTGGGAACCAAGAAGGTTCTCGGCCATTGTGAGAATAATGGGAAAGGATTTGTCTTTTCATGGAGACAAATATGAACTCAAACCCCTTTCACACACCCTTTTGAGGCACCCAAGTAGAAGAGTGAATGAATTTGGATTCTCAAGGTCTCATCTTCTTGGAACTAGTTTGGAAGCTTCAATTCCTTACATAGGAGAGTAGTTCTCGGCCAACTCTTAATCTCCCCTAGGTCAATGTTGACTTCTTCCAGTTGGTTCATAAATGGCCTTCTTGAAAGTCTCTTGTCCTTGCCACTTTGTCGGCCAAGTCATCACTTGTCCTTTCCATCTTGGCACTCTCGGCCAAGTCATCCTTATTACACAACTCAATAAATGTGTCTTAGTAACTAACTAAAAGCTAAGCTAAGAAATAAAGACAAGCTAAAAGGAAAACATAGTCTCGGCCAAGACCAACAAGAAGGCCAAATAAAATGTCTTCTTAAAATCTTCAAGTCCAATTTTCAATCCCGCTCCATACTCCATGTCATTTTAATCATATTATCATCGGATGATCCACCATCTTTGGAACTCCGAGCTTATTGCCTCGAGGATCAAATTGGAACTTTAAGCTCACGGGAATTTTTACATCATACTCCCTTTCTTCAAAAGAATTCATCCTCTAATTCTCGTCATCTAAATATGAGGACAAGTTTTTACCACAAAATGTTGAACCTCCACAATCAATCGGGGGTTCCTACTTGTAGGTACCTTCTCGGGATCTAACAAATAGCTTGAAAGGACCACACTCCAAATAATTTTTCCATTCGATCAAGGAGTCATAAGTGGGAGGATTACGCCGAGGACTACTCAATTTCTTGCTAGAGAAAGCAATGGGATCTTTGTTTTGGATTAATCTGGTACCAATTCTTCTAATATCGTATTCAATGTCAATTGGTATCTCAAGGTACAGAATGGGGGCAGCAAGGGTGCTGCAACCTTAAATGAAACAATGATACAACAAAGCCGAATAATGGTAGCCTCGTATCCTACTTACACTTGTATGCTCGATCAAAATCCGGGCAGTCTCCATCTTGGGTGGATTAACTTGAATGTCCTCATCATAAGTGGGATAATGATATCGTGCACCACTTAATATTGTGCTAGAGAAAAAGATGACACCAACACCAATTCCACTAGTATCACGTTCAACTTCAAATGGCTCTCCCCGGCTTGGTATAGCTAGAGTCGGTGCTTCACGTATCCTTCCTTCCAGGGTGTCCGATATTCCTCTAGACCATTCATACTCATCCTTTCTCATTAGCTCATTAATAGGGGTAGTCATGGTACAATAACACCGGATGAGATGATGAAAGGAAAAGGCCAATCCAAGGTAACCATTTACCGCAATTATACCCATAGGCTCGGCCCAACTTCGTGAAGTTACCACCTTGGATGGGTCTATAAGATTACCCTCGAATGAGACTAAGTGTCCCATGAAAGGTCATTGATCTTCGCATATGATCTTCATGAAAGATCTTGGTGACAAACACATAACAAATGGCACTATAAGCCATTCATACTAAACAAACTCGATCTTGAGGGTCATCTTCCACTCAACTTCTCCTTCTCGAGTCCCCCTTTGATGGTACCCTCTCCTTGAGTCTATCTTGTAGAACCATTTAGCTCCACTTGATTCGTCAAAAGAAATTTTCCACCTCGACATAGAAAACTTGCATCTCATGTTATTGCCGATACCATATGTGTATCAAGTTACTTTTCCCTTTTGTACTAACAAGGTGGGTACCGTTTCCCCCTCCGGATGCTGTCTATCGGAATGGTGATTAGGGAATGAACTTCTTGGAAATAAACCAAGAGTATGCCCAATTATTTCCTTTGGTGATGGTCCGGTTGCAAATTTATCCAAAATATCTTTCGATCTCGGAATCGTGCACTTCATAGTGAGGTTATCAACCGCTTGGCAACTAATACACATATGCCTAACTTCATCTTTCTTTGGCACCAATACAGCGGATACCGCACACGGACTAAGGCTCTTTTGGGAGTAGCTTTAGCCTACCAATTCTTGCCCTCGGCATCCATAGTCTTGGAGAGTAGACAATGAACTTTTGGAAAATAAATCAAGTGCAAGTTCACTATCTTTCATCGGTTTCCAAATGCAAGATCATTCGGAAGTTTCTTCACGTTGGCATTTTCTACCGTAACTTCAACGGGGCCTTCCTTGCGCACCAATGTAACTAGAGTGCTCCCCTTCTTAAATTTTTCTTCTATATTTCGTGTCTCAAGTAATAGAGCCTCGGCCTTGCGTTTCTTTGCCCTTCGGATTTTCATGTCCTTCGCCTCACTAGGTGACAACGGCACCAACCGAATCTTCTTATCATTATTTCATAGTTATTCCTCTCTCTATCATGTTGTACCTTTTGATCAAGTTGCCATGGGTGTCCTAATAAAATATGACACACATCCATAGGTAGGATGTCACACCATATTTTATCTTCATACTTTCCTATCCGAAAGCTAACAAGAGTTTGTTTTACTACTCTTAGCCCTTCATCTTGGTTTAGCCGTTGGAGATCATATGGCTTCGGATGATTGCGGGTGGGTAGTTTTAACTTGTCCACGATTTCCACGGAGGCCAAGTTTACACCACTTCTTCCGTCAATAATCATATTGCACACTTTATCATTTACTTTTCAACGCGTGTGAAATAATTGCTGCCCTTGTGTCTCCTCGTGTACTTCAAGTGGAACACTCAACACATGTTGGGGTACTAAATTTTCACGCTTTCTTGAAAGAGTAATATCTTCTTCTGAGAACTCCTCAATTACGGATTTCTCTATAAAAATGGATCCCTACATTCGTGACTATACAATGGATTATTAAAGATGGCATTGAATTCTTTTTCAACATCATATAGTGGATTAGCGAATGAGGTATTGCCCTTCTCATGCCTCGGGATAATTTTCATAACCCTGGATTCAGCATTATTCAACATGGCATGTTCCATAAGTTTCTTTCTCAAGGCTTGCGCATGTTTCGCAAGAATGTCATTTACGATCCTCCTTAGTCTTTCTTTTTTTATATGAGCCATAGCGTCAAAGCGTGGGATGGGATGGCCTCACTTTGATATCAATCTGATTGAAGTAAGGAGGGGTGTTGGTGGGTAAGTGGTTCGGTCTTGGTTATATTCGTGTTGACCCGAAAATGGATGCCAAAGTAGGGGGTCTCGTGATCTCGGCTTGGCCGGACAGTAGAGTATTTGATGGTTGTTTTGGATAGTTGGGTTTGGAATCGGGCTTAGATGTTTCATGGAGTTGTCACGGGTGTGTTGAGGGTTAGGGTGATGATCGGGACTTGGTGGTTTGGTGGAGGCAAGGCCACATAAATGAACTAAAACAGTGAAGTCTCAGCAAGGTTGGTTTTGATGGACTGTTTGTTGTTGTCGGACTTGGACGGTTAGATACGTATGGTTTCGGTTAGTGAATTTGAGGGTAGGTGTTTGGGAAGTATTTTGGGACGTGGTAGTGAAAGGATTGAAGTGGTTTGGACGAGGGATGAACACGGAATGCGAGGTGCATGTCCGAGTACACACCAAGTGTAGGATGTTTGATTTGGTGAAGTGTTTGTTCGATGTAGTTTAAGTGAGGTGCGGTTGATATGTCAAGATATGGACACGGGGGTTTTAATGCCCGAGTTGACACCAAGATAAAGGTTACCGATCTCACAAGAACTTGATCGGGGTTGCTAAGTACAAGCCCGAATACAAACCAAGTAAGGGTGGCCGAAAACCTTAAGATAAACCCTAGGCTTAGGTTAGGTTGGATCACACAAGTTCCAACGTTCACTTGAAACTAAGGGGGTTCCTTAATCTTGGGTTTTGATTAGGTCATACAAGTCCAAACCAAGACTTACACCGAAAGGAGGGTGGTTCACACAAGAACTGTGACCCACACAAGGACTGATTGATGTAATCAACACTCAAGTTTATATTTCACTCAATATTAAACATGTATATTTACAACATCCAAAAGGTCCTATTTATAGGTGAATAAGGACCTTTCTAGAAGACAAACCAAAAGACACAAAACCACAACCACTCGGCCGAATGGGTACAAGGAAAGGGATCGGGTTGACTTGGGAACCAAGAAGGTTCTCGGCCATTGTGAGAATAATGGGAAAGGATCGGGTTGACTTGGGAACCAAGAAGGTTTTCAGGGGTTGTACAAAACAACCCAAGGATCTAAAAGAAGAGTATTCCAAAGTCCCAAGTAACGCCCACAAAGATTAAAGCAAATGGTGGTACCTCTTTTACCAACCCCTTGTATCGCCAAGAAATTGAAGAGAAAAGTAAAAAGGTAGAAAGGGGTAGTACCTCCTTTACTAACCCTTTTTATAGCCACGTAAGTCTCGAAGTTGCAAAAGGGTCAGATAAAAGGAAAAAGAAGTGCTTCCAATGTCAAGAATTAGGACACTTTGTAAGTGAATGTCCTAATTCTCGGGCCGTGCTTAGAGAAGAGTATCGAGAGTGTTGATTTTCCTTAGCTATTAAGGAACCCATAATACTTGAAGAATAAGAGAAAACCGAGACCCCCTTGCTTGATACACAAAAGATGGAGAAAGAGTCTAAGAAGGGGAGCACTATAGGTGCCGACTCAAGGGAGCCCTTGGAAGTTGTATGTGCGGACGAGCTTGCAACCGGGTCACCAATGGTGGAAGGTATTTGACTTGCTCTTGGTTTATGTCCAAGAAGTTTATTACCTAGTCATCAATCTTATGGCCACAATCCGAACAAGGCTACAATCTTGATGGAGTCAAAAGAAAATGAAACTTGGCAAACGTGTGTTGAAAGCCGAGAGGTTGACAACTTCATCATGGGGAACAAACTTCCTATGCCGAGGTTGAAATACTTTTTTGATGAATTGAGTGGAGCCAAATTGATCATCAAGATAGATTTGAGTAGAGGCTACCAACACATGAAGATCCGAAAGGGATTGTATGGAAGGTGGTCTTCAAAATCCAACGTAGTGTGTGCGAGTGTCTTATAGTGTCATTCGGAGTTTGTGACGCCCTAAACTATTCCATAAGTCTCATGCACAAGGAATGTTGGACCCCAGAACACAAGGTATTATCCGAGGGCCTCCTTATTAATCCACCCACGGTCGGAACCATCCGAAATTGGCCCGAGTGTACAAATACAAGGGCGGTAAGAAGCTTACATGGCTCGGCTTCTTCCTATCCTCATGCCATCCGAGACTATGGTTTCCTTACTTCCCCAATTTCCAACCTTGAGGTTGAACATGATGTTAGAGTCATCTTACTTCAAGACCAAGAATCCATAACTTCTTTTAGTGGATGATTGGTTGATACACGACTTCCTTATTATACTTACAACGCAGAATTTTGTGTGGTGCAAAGGAAGTTGAATCCGAGACTTGATAAGTGGGTATCATACTTACAAGCTTCCACATTCGTCACAAGAAATGAAGATGACAAATCCCTTATAGTGGCGGATACACTTCTTCAAAGGCCCCTAATGTTGACCATGTGTAGGCAAAGGCCGATGGGATTTCAAGTATTAAAGGAGTTCCATGAACGAGATCCCAAGTTTGAATATGTAAAGGAAGTGTTCCACATTTTAAAGGGCTAAAAGATTCTTCCACCAAGAATCGCATGGCCGGTTCCGAAGCAACCATGGAAAGAGGTGCACTTGGATTTCATCATTGGCTTACCAAACACACCACTGGACAAAAACTCTATCGTGCCATTTAGATTGTGCAACGCTACAAGCTCTATCATGAGTTCCATGAACAAGATGCTACCACAATCCATGGGCTATATCGCATCATCCGAGGGCATGTGTGCCATCCGAGGGCATGTGTGCCATCCGAGGGCATGTGTGCCATCCGAGGGCATGTGTGATAATCCAACCATGGTGGAATCTATCCAAATATGGCCCAAGTCTATGGGAGCCAATGCGGTAAATAGCTTCTTTAGTTCAACTTCTTCTCATTATCTTGTCATATAGAATTGGTGTACCCTTGTTGCCCCTATCAACGAACTAATAAGAAAATATGAGTATGAATGGTTCCGAGGAGCAATAAGAGTCTTTGAAGCCTTGAAAGAAAGGATTTATAGAGCACCGGTTCTGACTATGCCAAATCGTGAAAGGCCGTTGAAAGTCAAGCATGAAACTAGTGTAGGTGCCATATTTTGCTCTAGCACAGAGTTGAATGGTGCACTTTGCTATTATTCCACCTATGGCAAGGCATTATATTTTATGGGATTCGTGGCACAATACGGACATCATTTTAAGTCAAAACCATTTGGCTTGTATTCGGATCCATATTTGGCAAGTTTCGAGAAAGGCGCCTACAAGATAAGACTATTGGTCATATCTAATGGTGGAAGTATTATATCAACACTTGTTGAAAACTTATTACCACAATTAGACGGCACGAAGTTGAGGGCAAATTCTTTCAAAGAATGGGAGATTGATGAAAGAAAGACCGCGGACTTAAACTCTCAACCCAAGTCGAGGGGTGCTTTACTATGAGTGTCAACGATGACCTGTCAATATACACTTACATGCTTAGTATGGCATGGAAAATGGAGTGGAGTTGGAGTTGTCACGTGAAGATCTAAGAAACATGTTTTTATTCAATCTTCTTCTTGGTCTTGGCCGAGATCATGTTTTCTTTTAGCTTGTCTTTATTTCCTAGCTTGGCTTGTAGTTCTCCTTAGTACATGGTGTAATATGTAAATAACTCCTATCTCCCATTAGGACACAATTAATAATCCATGTAATAGGAAAGATGGTGACAAGGCCGAGAGTTCCTACAATAAGATGACAAGGCCGAAAGTGACAAGGTGGCATGAACAAGAATGGTTCTAGAAGATGAGGCTTTCAAGAAGAAAATTCATGAACCAACTAGTTCATGGATTTGGCTACCTAGAATACATTAAGGTCGGACTAGGGGAGGAGAAGAGTTAGCCGAAACAACTCACCCAAAACACATATGCAAGGAATGGAAGCTTCCAAACATATTCCAAGAAGATGAGATCTTTGAGAAGCCAAATTCATGCACTCTTCTACATAGGAACCACAAAGGGGTGTGAAAGAGATTGAGTTCATCCTTGTCACCAAGAAAAGTCAATACATTTCCCATTGTTCCCATAATGGCCGAGAACACCCTTGGTCATCAAGAAAACCTGAACCATTTTCCCATTTGTCTCTATTTGGCCGAGAATGCCAAGTAGTTTTTGTCTCTTTTGTTACCCTTCTATAATAGTCCTTGTACAAGTATAAATAGGACATTAAGTCATTATAAAAATAAGAGTTGTGGATTAAATATAAACTTGAGTTTTACTCATGTGAGCCTTGGTTCTTATGTGAGCCAACTCCTTAGTGTAAGTTGAAGCTAGGACTTGTGTGACATAATTTTCTAGATTCCCAACAACCTTTACACTCAATAGTATCCTATCAGGATAGTTCCTATTATTGTGATTTTTCCCGTTCTTTCTTTGTCATTTGTTATTCTACACAACCTTATATTTTGTTTTTTTCATCTATCTTGCATTATCAGTTGACCTTGGAATTAATTCAGGATGAGGAGTCCTACGTTCTTTTTCATTGTGCCCTACAAGTCGACATTCTGCCAATAAATATCCATTCTCACTTGTTCTGGTAAATCTGCCAATAAATTTAACAAGCACATTGACCCTAACACAACTAAACCTTATTTTACTAATCATAGCCATATCTAATTCCAAAGCTTCCCCACAATTATTTCAAGGGAAATCAAAGATTCTCTAGCGAAGTGCGTTGGTAATAGATTTGGGAAAGATATCCACATCATGGCTTTAGAGGTTTCTTCACCGACCTTAAATTTAGAATCATATATCAATGGCCTTATTTGATATGAAGTACCATCCTTCGCTTTGATATAGAAAGCCCACTTGGAAGTTAAATTTACAAAATCCTCCAATAACGGTAGTCTTATCAACACATGGCGATTTCTAAAGAAACTAATCAGGCAACCGGAGGGATCTGGTCTTAGTTTTATGGTCGGTCTGTGACCCCTAGAAGCCGAAGGCATCCTTGGGGTGATCTCATAGTTCCTACGTGCATCCTCTGTATTACCGCAACTGTTGGCACAGAGTTAGCCGAAGCTTATTCCCTAGATACCGTCATTGCTTCTTCTCCCGGAAAAGAAGTTCACGACCCATGGGCCTTCTACCTCCACGCGGCATTGCTCCGTCAAGCTTTCGCCCATTGTAGAAAATTCCCCGCTACTGCCTGGCAAGCAAAGATATACTTCTAACCTCATCTGCTATTCTTCCCAAGCCTGGCTGAGGAAGAGTGATCGAAATCAGACACGGTAGAAGGTGGGTGACTCAATGGGAAGATTTCATTTCTTGACCCTATCGTGGTTTTCAATTGTAATGTACAAAGGCTTCTGAACAACCTACTGTCTTGGGACCTCAACTTTCGAGAGATTGTTAGGCTCCATAGAATTCCTAGAACTAACTATCACTTCTGATCGGGATTCCAAGCTCATGAGTCACTTTTTGTGCACACTTTGGAGAAAGCTTGGAACTCGTCTTGCTGAGTTCCCAAGTTGGGGAGTACAGGTCCTAGGTCTTTCCTTTCCTGTATGGCACAAAGTCCCTCCAGCATGTCTGGTTAACCGGGCTACCTATTCAAAGATGAACTAATTGCCTTTGGCGAAGGTACGACTTCTTTTCTTTCAATACTACCTTCTATTCGAAAGAGCAAACAAAGCAGCAAGAAGAAAGCGTAAGGGAATGCCCATCCAGGATCAATTGAAATCCTCAAATTATTTCTTGGATCAAATAGGAAAGGATACTCTAAATCATAGAACTATAATGAAATATACGATCAACCAATATTTATCGAATTTGAAAAAGAGTCAGAAGAAATGGTTCGAGCCTAGTCTTTTTCTCTATTTTATTTTATGGTATCAAAGTCGGTGCTAGTAACAAGTCCAATTAGGGATCAATCTCCAGCTCCGGTGCAACTGAGTCCTGGAAAAGCGAAAACAACTCTGGTGAAGGAGAAATTGTTGGCATGGGAACGAGCTACTAATGTAACAACAAGTGAATGGAGTCAATCATGGGCTGAGGAAGTTGAACAAGCTGAGGCTAACTCTGGTAAGATTTCTGAATATGTGGCTTTTGTGTGGGATAACTTTGATATTTTGAAATTTTCGGCCGATTTTAAATTGGAGTATGTGAGTGATGAGAATGTAGGGGATTAGTTGATTGTTGCAATTGAGGAGGAGGATATTAGTTTAGAGGTAGAATATTGGAGGAATACTGTTGTTTTCTATGTATTGGGGGCTCACTCTCTTTCTCTGTATTGAATGGGTTTATTAAGCGACTATAGGGTAAGCATAGGATAAATAAAATTGTTATGATGCAAAATGGGATAGTATTAGTTCGATTTGCTAGTCCTGATGGAAAGAATGATGTGTTACAATGAGGGATTTATCATTTTGATGATAAACTCTTTATTGTGAAAGCATGGCATCCAGATTTAGAGTTCTCGAGGGAGGAACTGTATTCGGTGCCTAATTAGATCAAGCTACCAGGGCTAGACTTCAAGTACTTGAGTGCTAAGGGGCTCAGGAAAATAGGTAGCTTAGTTAGTAAGCCATTAATGGTGGATTGGAACATTGAAAAAAAATTGGACTTAATTTTACAAAATTGTTGGTTGAAGTGCAAATTGGGGCTAAATTGCCTGAGGTGATTCATTTTATTAATGAGAAGGGTAATGTAGTGGAACAAAAAGTGTCTTATGAATAGAAGCTTACTAGTTGCTCTATTTGTCACAAGTATGGACATGAGGATGCACTATGTAGGAAGAACAAAGCTAATAAAAAGGAAGCAGATGGGCCTCAGATGGAGGAAAAAGTAGCAAATTAGGATGGTGTTCCAGTGTAGGTGGGGGAACCTCAACAACAGAAGCAACCACTTGTTGCTAGTGGGAATGTCAATAAGGGGAAAGGACAGAGGTTGGTTCTAGTAACCAACAACATATGCAACTCAGGCAGAGGAATAAGGATGGGGGTGGGCAAGAAGGTAAGTGGAATAAGAACCAGACTTGGGGTCAGCAACATAAAACGTTTCTTCAGAAGAATGAACAAAGAATGGAGAATAATCCGGGGGTGAAGGTTGCTAACATATATCAGCAGCTTGATCAGGACAGAGTCGAATCAAGTAAACCTTCAAAAGGTGGGGGTAAAGGCGGTGGCACCACCATTTTCTCTATATGGGATGGTTAAGTTTATTTGTGGGAATACTAGAGTACTTAATGACCTCAATAAGCAGAAAAAGGTAAAAACCTTTCTGCAATGCACAAAATGTTGGGTTAGTAGGTCTTGTTGAGACTAAAATAAAACTGAATAAAATGGAAAAAATGGCTAATAGTATGTTCATGGGGTGGAATTACAGGATGATCCATTCATCTCATTATAATGATAGAATTATGGTGGTATGGAGGCCAGATTGGTATGAGGTAGTGGAGGAAAGTGAAACTGCTCAGACTATTACTTGTGTTGTCAAGTTTATTCCTATGCAGTTGTAATTTCTCATTACTTTTGTGTATGCTTTTAATGTGAAGGAGGAAATGAGACCTCTGTGGGAACATATGAAACAGGTTAGTAATACTTGTCAGGGCCCATGGGTGGTGCTTAGAGATTTTAATGATGTGTTAAATCATGATCATATGATAGGTGGGAATCCTATCACATATGGAGAAGTGGTTGATTTTCAAACATGTTTAGATGGCTATGAACTCCAAGAACTACCTAATATTGGGTGCCAATACACCTGGGGTGATAAGCAAGATAATAGAATTTACTCTAAGATGGACTAGGTGTTTATTAATGGGGAATGGGTGGATTTTATGCCAAGTTTTATAGCACACATGATTCCTGATGGATGTGGTACAAGACCAGCAAAGGAGAATAAAGCATTTATATATTGTAACATGTGGAGTCAACATTCTGATTTTCTAAATATAGTAAGTGAGGTATGGGCTAATCAGGTTGAGGGGTATAAGATGTTTCAAGTAGTGAGAAAATTGAAATCTCTGAAAGGGAGGTTGAAATTGTTGCACAATCAATGTTTCAATAATATACCTAATGAAGTTAATGAGGATAGGGCAAAGATGTTGCATGCTAAGAGGCTCTTCAAGCAGTAACCATTAGATCATGTATTACAGCAGACAGAAAGAGAGTTTAGGCTCAAGTGTGGTAAATCATCTATGTTAGTTGAATCCTTGTTATTATAAAGGAGTAAAGCTACATAGGTGAGGCAAGAGGATGAAAACACAAATATTTTTTCTCAGTGATCAACAGAGAAAGTTGGTGATATCAGTCACTCAAATATAGGATGAATCTAATCAAATGCAGCATGATCTACAACAGATTGCAGGAGCGTTTGTAAGGTACTATAAACAAATGTTGGGTGAGAAAGGGGAGACTATATGCAAAGCATGTCTTGGTTTCGTTAATCAGTGGCTTGTTCTATCAAGAGAGCAACAACTTATCTTGATTAAAGAATTTACTATATATGAGGTGAAAGGGGTAATGTTTAGTATTAGTATCAAAAAGAGTCCTGGCCCAGATGGGTTTGAAGCAGGTTTTTTCTGAGATGCATGGAGTGTGGTGGTGTCTGAAGTTACTGAAGTTGTACTTGAATTTTTAAACAGTGGGAAAATGCTTAACCAACCGAATGCTACCATGATCACTTTTATTTCTAAGATATCCAACCCTGTAACTACAAGTCAATAAAGACATATATCTTGTTGCAATGTCTTGTATAAATGTACTTCTAAGGTGCTATGTGCTAGATTATCAATAGTGTTGCCTAGTATTGTGAATGATACTCAGGTTATTTTTGTTCAGGGAGGTCCTTGGAGCATAACATTCTTATTTGACAGGATCTACTTAGACATTATGGTAGGAAAACTACTCCTAGGTGTCTAATGAAAATTGATTTGCGTAAAGCTTGGGATACGGTGTAGTGGGACTTTATAGAGGAGACGTTGATAGTGTTGGTACTCTATTGTACTTTATAAAGCAGTACGGAAAGTAAATAACTATTACAAGTATTCGAAAGGATAAACACATATTCAATAGTCATAAATTGAATCTTGTTGAACAAATAGGCCAATCTTCAAAACTGCCGCAAGCTTGTTGTGTCTTGAATCTTGATAACCTGAAATCAAGAAACAACTAAATCTGGATGATTACAACGTTGTGTGTTGAGTCGAGGAATTGTCCTCTGTCCTTAAGATAAGATTGCCCCGTATATATGCTTTTACGTTAGCGGACAATAGTCTCCCAAGATAAAACAACATTTTAATCTCAACGCTACAAAGCCAATAGGTTGAGCCTGCCGAATAAAACAAATATGAATCGACTTGCTGAAGATATGGAAAAAGAAGGAAGAGATTCTATCTTCTCTTATGTTTTGTCTCTGTGTATATAGTGTGTCGTTGTAGTGTATATCTTGTGTATATGAGGGTCTTTGCTCACTGTTTTGCACTGATTTTCGCCACTGGTTTGAGCAGTTTTTCACAACTGTTTTGTGCTCAATTTCAGTCACGTATGTGTTGTTTTTCCAGTCACGTATGTGCTATTTTTGTGTTCACGTATGTGCTGTTTTTCTGTGCTATATTGCTAATTTTTTGTTCTGTTTTCCAGTTTCAGAATTGAGCCAAATGAGTCTCAATATATAGCAAGGAGGAGGGGTTGTTCAACTGCCCAACATGGCTGTAAATGGCCATTAGCAGGGTTGTAAATGGCATTAGAGAGGCTGTTTAATGGCCATCAAGAGAGGCTGAATAATGGACATGAAGGAGGGTGATAATAGAGAAGTTAATCAGCCAAATAATGGCTGATTAATGCCCCAAAATAGTCCAACAATAGGCTGAAAGTTTTCTGTCTTCCGTCACCCCAAAATCAACTTTCCAGAAATTCTGGGGACCAAACTGTAGATATTAAGCAATTTGGGGGCCAAAAAGATAATATCAGAAAGTCCCCACAGCCCGTGACCCGAGCCCAAGACCGAACGGGATGGGCGGGGGCGGTGGCGGCGCGCGTGTGGACTTAGCCTTGAACCCAAGCACATCTAGGTCCTCCCTCCTTTAAACACATGGGATACCCCTTGGGGTCCCAAACCCTTTACCACATTAGAGACTTATATAGAGAGCAATTCTTCATATTCTCACCGATGTGGTAGATTTGTCCCACACCATATTTCCATGCCTCAAACACCTTACTTCGTGGACCAATATCTCTTTTATTTCTCTACGAAATTTGACGATTCTTGGCCCTATGGTCATCTACTCACTTCGTAGATCATGCATGTGCGAAGAGACAAAGCCTCCAACATGCGGAACACTAGTGTTTAATTCATCAAAGATGGGTGAACGCATCTTCCCGCCAAAGGCAAATTTACAACAATCTTCTCTATGAAAGAGAGATTGTGGCGCACGCACAAGGTACCTACTTTCAGCAATCTTTCAGCGAAAAGATATTGCATCAGGAGAGGTAGCTTCCCCTTTGAACCTTCCCTAGTTGAAACCATCGGACTTACTTACTGCGCGGTGAACATGATGTCTTGAACCGTCAGTGTTTAGTGTAAGCCAAGAAAATGATAACAACATAATAACTCTTCTTATTCATTTTCATTCTTATGTTTTTGTCCGTTGTGGCCGTGGACACACTTGAATTCTTAAGTGCGTTCATTTGAGGCGGTCATCCTCGCACTTAAATAGGTGATCTCCTACAAGGTATCCTGCTATACCCCACTTCACAAGTGTTAGGAATCATTAAAAGTTTCCCCAACCTTAACCTCAACCGTTTAAGGATTGTTTAAAAATTTGAAAGCTTAACCTTTACCCACCATGCAGGTAGCACTTTAATATCTATCGCGGGAATAGCTTTGGATTCATGTTTCCGAACATAAATCATCATCCGAAGTGTTTCTTGCTTTCACCGAAGCGCTCAACTGAACCTTTTGCTGCTTAGTTTTTCCATTGAACCAAATTCTTGGGATCTGCAATCAGTATGGTTGGGTTTCCACGGCAAAGGTTTTCGTATTGTTTGGGTTTTAAGCCCATTCCCCTAGACAGGCAGAACACTTGATCTCCGGGTAGTCCCTTAGTTAGTAAATAAGAAAGTGACACCCGTGATGATCAATTGCCATACGATCTTATGTCTCCGACAGATATGTCCAGACGCCGTCATCCGTGTTCTTCCTGATGCCGACCGGCTAGCCACATTGTATAACTGTTGAAGGCACGGGTTTCTCCCAATAAGAGACGTCCTCTAAGGAGTCATGAAGTTACTCAACTTCTTTCATGCTTTGTATAAAGCGATAAACTCCGATTCCATCATGAATCGGCCGATGCAAGTTTGTTCAGAGGATTTTCCAAGACCCACCATACACATTTACTTATGGCTTTGGTGTTATTCGGATCTGATGTCCAGTTTGCATCACTGTGTTCTTCCAGAACCGCTGGACATCCAGAATACTATAATCCATAGATAAGCGAATAATTCAGATATCGTCATATCCGACTTAACGCCTTATATTGATCATGTATTAAGATCATCAATGAACCTTAGTTCAACTAATCTGTTTGTAGGACGATACCAGGTCGGTTGTAGTGTGTACAATATATTGAACTACACATGACCTGTGCATATCGCTTCTTGTCTATGGGTGCACCATGATTCCAATCAGTTCTATGATTCATATCCATTGGTGGCTTCAACGAGACTGTCAACTATCGACCAGTCTGTTAGATGTCTTAGAAATCCAATTCCTAAGATGTCATCTGTGATACCCATATCTTTCATATCGAGACTTTGTTTCAATATGACTTTTACTTTCAGACTGTTGATTCTCCAACTGTTGGCTTTCTAACTTCAGAGTCAATGTTTCTGTGGTCAGATTCATTATTTCTGTTTTATCTGAAACTTTCAGGACCAAAATGAAAGTTTCAGGAAGAAGCCCAACAGTCCAGCAAACCAAATCTGATTCTCTTCTTCCAACTCTCCGGTTGGGAAGGCTGTTTCAACATCCATGTCACGCAAGACTGCAATGGCCCAGGATGTGAAGCTGCTACTCCCAGGAGAGCACATGTACAAGTAGCCGAGTCTTTGAACTCGTCAGTAGATCCATCTACTTTGTACTCACTTTTGAGTGTCCTTTTTCACAACCCAAGGTTCTTTTCCCGGAGTAAGATCAACCATTACGCAAGTATGGTTCTATATGAGGGAATCTATTTCTCTCTTTGTAGCTTCTTTCCAAAGCAGCGCTTTTGGAGATGACAATTATTTGTTAATTGTCCATGGTTCATTCTCAACCATACACGCTAGAAGGACTGGAACAAGTCTTTGTCCCCTTCTTTGCTCCATCTCAGTTCAACATCTAGAATACCTGAGTTCTGTAGATCTGGAATATTAAGTTCCGGATAGACAGCAACTTCCGAGTCCTGTAGATACGGAACGTCTAGTTCCGGACAGTCAGGCCCTCGCGGTTCTTGTTAACCTTGAGCAATTACTCCTTTTTCCTTTTCAAGAAAAGTTATCTTCAAAGAATTCAGCATTCTTTGACGCCAAAAGGCGATAAGCACTACTGTTATTTGCAGATCTAGTGGATATGCAATCTACGGTCTTAGGTACAACTTGATCTGTTTCGGTATTCCAACTTTTACCAAGCCATCCCACATATTTTGAGCATACGGCTTTGTGCTTGGCTAACACCGTTGGACTGAGGTGAGAAATGAACAGTCGTTTAATGAACGATGCTTCACATTATCCCCCTCTATCACTACGAATTCCTCAATCCGTAGGCTTAGTTGATTTTCAACTTCTATTTTGTAGCGCTTATTCGCTTCAACAACTTCATCTTTGCTTTTCAACAAACAAAGGATACAATATGTTGTACCGTCATCAATGAAGGTCGCAACGTACTTGTCTCCCCCCTCTATTTTGTATAAACTTCAAATCACCCAAGTAGGTGTGACTAAGTTCTAGAGGAGCGGTGCTTCTTTCGCTATTCCCTTTACGGAATTTGGAAAGGTGATTTTGCCTCTTCGCCTACCTCACATTCATTTTGAGGGTTTATGTCGAAAGAAGACAACAATCTCAACTTCGCTAGCTTTTGAATGACTTGTTATTTAACGTGTCTTAATCTATGATGGCATAGATGCACGGATTACAAATATATCATTCATTTGGCTACAAACATTCTGTACCATTCTTAGTTATTACAGACTTGTTGGACTAGTCTCAAACCAGCTTGACCAACAACGTCCCTTAACCAAGTTTGGGACATGTATCGCCTCATCTTAGAGTGATCTCATTCCCTGAAATCCTATTTAGGACAACATCTCCAGCCCCTTTGCTTTTAGAGGTGGCATTGCTTTACATGAACAACCTCTTGCCCGTGGTTAGGGCGTAACCGGATCATATGTGATCGCGATACTCTGGCCCGCTCCAGTTTCTTTGGCAGACTGAGTGTCCAATTTCTTCACTACCTTTCTTTAGGCCTTCAGATCATTTAAGACCTGGAAACTCTGGCCCACCATACTAGGTGTCCATTACTTTTCCTATGAAATGAATTCTGGCCCCACTCCAGTCGCCCGGAGGCTTTGTATGACTGAGTGTCCAATATCATCATATCAAAGGAATTTTGGCCCACTCCAGTCGCCCGGAGGCTTTTTATGACTGAATGTCCAATATCATCCTATGAAGGATCTTCTGCCAAATAGTATGACAGGCTCAACGTCTTTAGCTTTAAGTCTTCTTCCGTTATGATTGGTGCCCAGACAATTGTTGGCGCTTACTTAAGTGTGGTAACAGTTTTCGCACAGTCAGTGGATTTTTCTCCCTCGTATGTGCGAACATACTTTACACACTTTAATAATTACACTTAAAAGAACGGATCTTTTTAAGTCATTTACAAAATTCAATCTTTAAACGGGAAAGAAGATGAGATTAAACTTCTGATTTTTAAAGCGTAAGGAATATAAATTATTTTTATATTCCTCCTTACTTTAATCCATTTTTAATCACACATCATTTAATCTTTATTCTTGACAAGTAAGAAAAATTACTTATCCCAATTTCGGATTCTGGCCCACTTCAGTCACTTCATCAAACTGAGTGTCCATTTCCTACTTACCATTATTCGGATCTTTTGTTTGGGACAGATATAGGCCTTCTGCTGCAAGATAGAATAACATCTTCAGTCTTCTCCTTTGTCCCAGTTGACATCCTCAGGCTCTCGTGAGCGCTTGTTCCCACCAGTCTTGGTAGCGGTGACACCATGAACATGTTCATCATCATCACTCTCTTCTACCAGAAAACCATTGCCATATCCAGATTTGGTCAGACAACTTTTGACCGACATTTTTCGAACACTAATAGTAATACAATACAATCTTGTCTTAAGTTGTTGGTACTCTATTGTACTTTATAAAGCAGTACGGAAAGTAAATAACTATTACAAGTATTCGAAAGGATAAACACATATTCAATATTCAGAAATTGAATCTTGTTGAACAAATAGGTCAATCTTTAAAACTGCCGCAAGCTTGTTGTGTCTTGAATCTTGATAACCTGAAATCAAGAAACAACTAAATCTGGATGGTTACAACATTGTGTGTTGAGTCGAGGAATTGTCCTCTGTCCTTAAGACAAGATTGCCCCGTATATATGCTTTTACGTTAGCGGACAATAGTCTCTCAAGATAAAACAACACTTTAATCTCAACGCTACAAAACCAATAGGTTGAGTCTGCCGAATAAAACAAATATGAATCGACTTGCTGAAGATATGGAAAAAGAAGGAAGAGATTCTATCTTCTCTTATGTTTTGTCTCTGTGTATATAGTGTGTCTCTGTAGTGTATATCTTGTGTATATGAGGGTCTTTGCTCACTGTTTTGCACTGATTTTCGCCACTGGTTTGAGCAGTTTTTCACAACTGTTTTGTGCTCAATTTCAGTCATGTATGTGCTGTTTTTCCAGTCACGTATGTGTTGTTTTTGTGTTCACGTATGTGTTGTTTTTCTGTGCTATATTGCTAATTTTTTGTTCTGTTTTCCAGTTTCAGAATTGAGCCAAATGAGGCTCAATATATAGCAAGGAAGAGGGGTTGTTCAACTGCCCAACATGGCTGTAAATGACCATTAGGAGGGCTGTAAATGGCATTAGAGAGGTTGTTTAATGGTCATCAAGAGAGGCTGAATAATGGACATGAAGAAGGGTGATAATGGAGGAATTAATCAGCCAAATAATGGCTGATTAATGCCCCAAAATAGTCCAACAGTAGGCTGAAAGTTTTCTGTCTTCCGTCACCCCAAAATCAACTTTCCAGAAACTCTGGGGACTAAACTGTAGATATTAAGCAATTTGGGGGCCAAAAAAGATAATATCATAAAGTCCCCACAGCTCGTGACCCGAGCCCAAGACCGGACGGGATGGGCGGGCGGTGGCGGCGCGCGTGTGGGCTTAGCCTTGAACCCAAGCACATCTAGGTCCTCCCTCCTTTAAACATATGGGATACCCATTGGGGTCCCAAACCCTTTACCACATTAGAGACTTATATAGAGAGCAATTCTTCATATTCCCACCGATGTGGTAGATTTGTCCCACACCATATTTTCATGCCTCAAACACCTTACTTCGTGGGCCAATATCTCTTTTATTTCTCTACGAAATTTGACGATTCTTGGCTCTATGGTCATCTACTCACTTCGTAGATCATGCATGTGCGAAGAGACAAAGCCTCCAACATGCGGAACACTAGTGTTTAATTCATCAAAGATGGGTGGACGCATATTCCCGCCAAAGGCAAATTTCCAACAGATAGGATATGGATTCCCTGGGAAATTTACAAAGTTGACTCTAGCTTGTATTACTACTCCTAGGTTCTTTGTCAAAGTAAATGGTGAATGATGGTATTTTGAGGGGAGTAGAGGGTTGAGATAGGGTGATCCCATATCACCACTACTCCTTGCTATGGTAATGGAATACTTATCAAGGGTGTCGGGTAAAATGACACAACTACTAGATTTTAGATATCAACCAATGTGCAAAGACCAGAAGCTCACACATTTGACATTTGCTGATGACCTAATGGTATTTTGTAAAGGGACTGAAGCTTCAGTAAAAAAAATAATGCAAGTACTCAATCATTTCTCAATTGTTATAGGACTGTGGCTAATTCAAATAAATCTAACATATTCATAGCTGGAGTGGAGGATGAATTAAGAGATAGTGTGATGGGGCTTATGGGATTCAGTCTTAGGACTTTTCCTATGAAGTATTTGGGGTTGCCATTGTCTTCAAAGAAGTGGACTAAAATGGATTGTCACCAACTGTTGTGTGAATATTACAGAGAAGATGAGAGCATTCTCTACTAGGCATTTTGTTGGAAATTTGCCTTTGGCGGGGAGATGCGTCCACCCATCTTTGATGAATTAAACACTAGTGTTCCGCATGTTGGAGACTTTGTCTCTTCGCACATGCATGATCTACGAAGTGAGTAGATGACCGTAGGGCCAAGAATCGTCAAATTTCATTGAGAAATGAAAGAGATATTGGTCCATGAAGTAAGGTGTTTGAGGCATGAAAATATGGTGTGGGACAAATCTACCACATCGGTGGGAATAGGAAGAATTGCTCTCTATATAAGTCTCTAATGTGGTAAAGGGTTTGGGACCCCAAGGGGTATCCCATGTGTTTAAAGGAGGGAGGACCTAGATGTGCTTGGGTTCAAGGCTAAGCCCACACGCGCGCCGTCGCCGCCCGCCCGTCCGGTTCGGTTCGGTCCGGTCTCGGGCTCGGGTCACGGGTCGTGGGCTGTGGGGACTTTCAAAAAACTTTCTGCCTACCGTTGGACTATTTTCAGGAGCATTAACCAGCCATTATTTGGTTGTTTAACTCCTCCATTATCACTCTCCTTCATGTCCATAATTCAGCCCCTTTTGATGGCCATTAACAACCATTAATTGGCTGTTTAATGCCCTCCTAATGGCCATTAACAGCCATGTTTTGGGCAGTTGCACAGCCCCTCCTCCTTGCTATATATTGAGCCTCTTTTGGCTTAATTTTGGACTGCATAACAGACAGAAATCCACTGAAAAATAGTGTCAAAAAATAGCACAAACCAGTGGCGAAAGTCAGTACAATTCGTGACTGAAAAACAGTGACCAAACCCTCATTATATACACAAGATATACACAACAGAGACACACTATATACGCAGAGATAAATCAGAAGAGAAGATAGAAACTCTTCCTTCCTTTTCCATATCTTCAGCAAGTCAATTCATATTTGTTTTATTCCGCAGGCTCAACCTATTGGCTTTGTAGCGTTGAGATTAAAGTGTTGTTTTTATCTTGGGAGACTATTGTCCGCTAACGTAAAAGCATATATACGGGGCAATCTTGTCTTAAGGACAGAGGGCAATTCCTCAACTCAACACACAACGTTGTAACCATCCAGATTTAGTTGTTTCTTGATTTCAGGATATCAAGATTCAAGACACAACAAGCTTGCGACTGTTCTCAACATTGGCTTTGCAAGGTTATCAAGATTCAAGACACAACACGCTTGCGGCCGTTTTGAAGATTGACAATTTATTTATCCTTTCGAACACTTATAATAGTTATTTACTTCTCATACTGCTTTATAAAGTACAATAGAGTACCAATAATTTAAAACAAGATTGTATTGTATTACTATTAGTGTTCGAAAGATGCCGGTCAAAAGTTGTGTGACCAAATTTAGATATGGTAATGGTTTTCTGGTAGAAGAGAGTGATGATGATGAACGTGTTCATGGTGTCACAGCTACCAAGACTGGTTGGAACAAGCGCTCTCGAGAGCCTAAGGATGTCAACTGGGACAAGAGGAGAAGGCTGAAGATGTGGTTGTATCTTGCAGCAGAAGGCCTATATCTGTCCCAGACAAAGGATCCGAATAATGGTAAGGAGGAAATGATCACTCAGTCTGATGAAGTGTCTGAAGTGGGCTAGAATCCGAAATTGGGATAAATAGTTTTTCCTACTTGTCAAGAATAAAGATTAAATGATGTGTGATTAAAAATGGATTAAAGTAAGGAGGAATATGAAAATAATTTATATTCCTTACGCTTTAAAAATCAGAAGTTTAATCTCATCTTCTTTCCCGTTTAAAGATTGGATTTTGTAAACGACTTAAAAAGATCCGTTCTTTTAAGTGTAATTATTAAAGTGTGTAAAGTATGTTCGCACATACGAGGGAGTAAGATCCATTATTTGTGCGAAAACTGTTACCACTCTTAAGTAAGCGCCAAGAATTATCTGGGCACCAATCATAACGGAAGGAGTCTAAAAGCTAAAGACGTTGAACTTGTCATACTATTTGGCAGAAGATCCTTCATAGGATGATATTGGACATTCAGTCATATAAAGCCTCCGGGCGACTGGAGTGGGCCAAAATTCCTTTGATATGATGATATTCGACACTCAGTCATACAAAGCCTCCGGACGACTGGAGTGGGGCCAGAATTCATTTCATAGGAAAAGTAATGGACACCTAGCGTGGTGGGCCAGAGTTTCCAGGGCTTAAATGATCTGAAGGCCTAAAGAAAGGCAGTAAAGAAATTGGACACTCAGTCTGCCAAAGCAACTGGATTGGGCCCGAGTATCGAGATCACATATGATCTTGTTATGCCCTAACCACGGGCAAGAGGTTGTTCATGTGAAGCAACGCCACCTCTAAAATCAAAGGGGTTGGAGAGGTTGTCCTCAATAGAACTTCAGGGAATGGGATCACTCTAAAATGAGGTGATACATGTCCCAAACTTGGTTAAGGGACGATGTTGGTCAAGCTGGTTTGAGACTACTCCAACAGGTCTGTAATAACTAAGAATGGTACAGTATGTCTGTAGCCAAATGAATGATATATTTGTAATCCGTGCATCTATGCCATCATAGATTAAGACACGTAGCAAGTCATTCAAAAGCTAGCGAAGTTGAGATTGTTGCCTTCTTTTGACATAAACCCTCAAAATGAATGTGAGGTAGGCAAAGAGGCAAAATCACCTTTCCAAATTCCATCAAAGGAATAGCGAAAGAAGTACCGCTCCTCTAGAACTTAGTCGCACCTTTATGGGTGATTTAAAGTTTATACAAAATAGAGGGGGGAGACAAGTACTTTGTGACATTCATTGATGATGGTACAACGTATGTAATCATTTGTTTGTTGAAAAGCAAAGATGAAGTTGTTGAAGCGGATAAGCGCTACAAAGCATAAGTTGGAAATCAACTAAGCCTATGGATTGCGAAATTCGTAGTGATAGAGGAGGAGAATGTGAAGCATCGTTCATTAAACGACTGTTCATTTCTCACCTCAGTCCAACGGTGTTAACCAAGCGCAAAGTCATACGCCCAAATTATGTGGGGTGGCTTGGTAAAAGTTGGAATGTCGAAATAGGTCAAGTTGTACCTAAGACTGTAGATTGCATATCCACTGGATCTGCAAATAACAGTAGTGCTTATCGCCTCTTGGCGTCAAAGAATGCTAAATTCTTAGAAGATAACTTTCCTTGAAAAGGAAAAATGAGTAATTGCTCAAGGGTAACAAGAACCCGCGAGGGCCTGACTGTCCGGAACTAGACGTTCCGTATCTACAGGACTCGAAAGTTGCTGGCTATCCGGAACTTAATATTCCAGATCTGCAGAACTCAGGGATTCTAGATGTTGAACCGAGACGGAGCAAAGAAGGGGACAAAGACTTATTCCAGTCCTTCTAGCGTGTATGGTTGAGAATGAACCATGGACAATTAACAAATAATTGTCATCTCCAAAAGCGCTGCTTTGGAAAGAAGCTACAAAAAGATAAATAGATTTCATCATATAGAACCATACTTGCGTAATGGTTGATCTTCCTCCGGAAAAAGAACCTTTGGGTTGTGAAAATGGATACTCAAATGTGAGTACAAAGTAGATGGATCTACTGACGAGTATAAAGCCTCGATTACTTGTACAAGTGCTCCCGTGCGAGTAGCTTAACATCCTGGGCCATTGCAGTCTTGCGTGGCATGGATGTTGAAATAGCCTTCTCAATCGGAGAGTTGGAAGAAGAGGATCAGAGTTGGTTTGCTGAACTGTTGGGCTTCTTCCTGAACTTTCATTTTGGTCCTTGAAATGTTTACATTTTGGTCCTGAAAGTTACAGATAAAATAGGAACAATGAATCTGACCACAGAAATATTGACTTTGAAGTTAGAAAGCCAACAGTTGGAGAATCAACAGTCTGAAAGTAAAAGTCATATTAAAACAAAGTCTCGATATGAAAGATATGGGTATCACAGATGACATCTAAGGAATTGGATTTCTAAGGCATCTAACGGACTGGTCGATAGTTGACAATCTCGTTAAAGCCACCAATGGATATGAATCATAGAACTGATTGGAATCATGGTGCACCCATATACAAGGAGCGATATGCACAGGTCATGTGTAGTTCAATGTATTATACACACTACAACCGATCTGGTATCGGCCAACAAAGCATATCAGTTGAACTAAGGTTCACTGATGATTTTAATACATGATCAGTAGAAGGCATTAAGTCGGATATGACGATATCTGAATTATTCGCTTATCTACGGATTATAGTATTCTGGATGTCCAGCGGTTCTGGGAGAACACAGTGATGCAAACTGGACATCAGATCTGAAGAACACCAAAGCCACAAGTAAATGTGTATGGTGGGTCTTGGAAAAACCTCTAAGCAAACTTGCATCGGCCGATTCATGATGGAATCGAATTTTATCGCTTTATACAAAGCATGAAAGAAGTTGAGTAACTTCATGACACCTTAGAGGACGTCCCTTATTGGGAGAAACCCGTGCCTTCGCAGTTATACACTGTGGCTAGCCAGTCGGCTTCAGGAAGGACACGGATGATGACGTCTGGACATATCTGTCAGGATCTGTCGGAGACATAAGACCGTATGGCAGTTGATCATCACGGGTATCACTTCCTTGTTTACTAACTAAGGGACTACCCGGAGATCAAGTGTTCTGCCTGTCTAGGGGAATGGGCTTAAAACCCAAAAAATATGAACCTTTGCGGTGGAAACCCAACCATACTGATTGGAAATCCCAAGAATTTGGTTCAATGGGAAAACTAAGCGGCAAAAGGTTCAGTTGAGCGCTTCGGTGGAAGCAAGAAGCACTTCGGATGATGATTTCTGTACGGAAACATGAATCCAAAGTTGTTCCCGCGATAGATATTAAAGTGCTACCTGCATGGTGGGTAAAGGTTAAGCTTCCAAACCTTTAAACGATCCTCAAACGGTTGAGGTTAAGGTTGGGGAAACTTTTAATGATTCCTAACAATTGTGAAATGGGGTATAGCAGGATACCTTGTAGGAGATCACCTATTTAAGTGCGAGGATGGCCGCCTCAAATAAACGCACTTAAGAATCCAAGTGTGTCCACGGCCACAACGGATAAAAATGTAAGAATGAAAATGAATAATAGGAGTTATTGTGTTATTATCATTGTCTTGGCTTACATTAAACACTGACGATTCAAGACATCACGTTCACCGCGCAGTAAGTAAGTCCGATGGTTTCAACTAGGGAAGGTTCAAAGTGAAAGCTACCTCTCCTGATGCAATATCTTTTCGCTGAAAGATTGTTGAAATGTAGGCACCTTGTGTGTGCGCCAAAATCTCTCTTTCATAGAGGGGATTGTTGGAAATTTGCCTTTGGCGGGGAGATGCGTCCACCCATCTTTGATGAATTAAACACTAGTGTTCCTCATGTTGGAGACTTTGTATCTTCGCACATGCATGATCTACGAAGTGAGTAGATGACCGTAGGGCCAAGAATCGTCAAATTTCGTTGAGAAATGAAAGAGATATTGGTCCACGAAGTAAGGTGTTTGAGGCATGGAAATA
This sequence comes from Anisodus acutangulus, assembly GCA_029783415.1. Taxonomy (NCBI): domain Eukaryota; kingdom Viridiplantae; phylum Streptophyta; class Magnoliopsida; order Solanales; family Solanaceae; genus Anisodus; species Anisodus acutangulus. The sequence continues at coordinate 43,502,832 of CM056492.1, forward strand.
TGGTGTGGGACAAATCTACCACATCGGTGGGAATAGGAAGAATTGTTCTCTATATAAGTCTCTAATGTGGTAAAGGGTTTGGGACCCCAAGGGTATCCCATGTGTTTAAAGGAGGGAGGACCTATATGTGCTTGGGTTCAAGGCTAAGCCCACACGCGCGACGCCGCCGCCCGCCCGTCCGGTCCGGTCTCGGGTCGTGGGCTGTGGAATGTGGGGACTTTCTGATATTATCCTTTTGGACCAGAGGACTTTTCCAGATGTACAGTTTGATCTCTGGAGTTTCTTATGTATAGTTTGGTCCCTGAAGTTTAATATTTTATAATTTGGTCCCTGAAGTTTAATATTTTACAGTTTGGTCCCCTGAGTTTCTGAAAAATTGGTTTTGGGGGTGACGGAAGGCAGAAAACTTTCTGCCTTACCGTTGGACAATTTTCTGGAGCATTAACCAGCCATTATTTGGTTGATTAACTCCTCATTTATCACCCTCCTTCATGTCTATTATTCAGCCTCCTTCAATGGCTATTAACAGCCATTACTTGGTTGTTTAATGCCCTCCTAATGGCCATTAACAACCATATTTTGGGCAGTTTCACAGCCCCTCCTCCATGCTATATATTGAGTTGTTGTTGGCTCATTTCTGTGCTGCACAACAAAGAAAAACAATGACCAATATAACACAAAACACAAATTTCAAACAAAGTGAAGAAAAATCAGCTCAAACCAAAGGATTTAAAATCAAGAAATTCGTGAATGAAAAACAGTGACCAAATCCTCACATATACACAAGATATACATAACAGAGGCACACTATATACACAAAAATCAAAAGAGAAGAGTAGATAGAAACTTTTCCTTCCTATTCCAAATCTTCAGCAAGTCAATTCATATTTGTTTTATTCGCCAGACTCAACCTATTGGCTTTGCAGCGTTGAGATTAAAGTGTTGTTTTATCTTGGGAGACTATTGTCCGCTAACGTAAAAGCATATATACGGGGCAATCTTGTCTTAAGGACAGAGGGTAATTCCTCGACTCAACACACAACGTTGTAACCATCCAGATTTAGTTATTTCTTGATTTCAGGATATCAAGATTCAAGACACAACAAGCTTGCGGCAGTTCTCAACATTCGCTTTGCAAGGTTATCAAAATTCATGACACAACAAGTTTGCGGCAGTTTTGAAGATTGACCATTTATTTATCCTTTCGAACACTTGTAATAGTTATTTACTTCCCGTACTGCTTTATAAAGTACAATAGAGTACCAACACATTTATCATATACATGGAAATTAAAAGTTAACAATTTTGTACTGTTTTCAGCGCATAATTTCTGGAAGGTTATGTTTATCGTCCCTCAGAGTGTGTTGAAGGAGGTTGATAAGAAATGTAGAGAATTCCTTGGGGGGTACTACAGACAAGAAGAAAACTCCTTTAGTAGCTTGGGATAATGTATGTTGCCCTAAGAAGTATGGTGGTCTAAATTTTAAAAACTGCAGAATCTAGAACAAGGCTTCTATATGAAAATCTTTGTGGCAGTTGATTCATAGGAAGGAGGTGTTATGGGTGAAGTGGGTGCATGAAATCTATATGAAAGCAAAAATTGATGTTTGGTCTCATATTCCTTCTCAGGATAGTGCATGGTATTGAAGGAAACTACATGGTCTAAAAGTAGAAATGCAATCATGGTATCTTAATGGAAGGTATTGCCTTACAGCTACATGGAAGTACTCAATCTCCAATGGGTATGAAGTCTTAGTGGGGGCAAGACCAAGAAGTTGCAATGCAGGAATGATTTGGAATGGGATAATTCAACCAAAGCATAGGTTTCTAATGTGGGTTATCTAAACAGTGAAAGCTGCATTGGATAGAGAATGGCCTCTTTTCCCGTATGACTAGGAATGTTCAGTGACAACCTTTCAATTGTCACCGCATGGCCTCTCTTGCTACCACGGTAGCACCTAGTGTGGTCAGCACCAATCGTGTTTGGGCAATGAAGCTTACACTCATTCACATTGGTTCATCCTGCTATACCCTGGGCCTTTTGATCTTCTAACGTAAAAGGTGGCCAACCATTCGTCAAGGCCCAGGAATTCGCCGGACATCTCAGCGGCGAGAGCGTTCAACCTCCTTTCCATATTAAGATGGGTTTTTGGTTCATTTAATTCTATGATTTGACATTTGCATTGGGTTTCCACTTATTATGTTTGTGTTAAAATTTATTGTGCGTTTAGGCGTATAAAAAAAATTGAAATATAATTTTTAGTCAACCAATCATTTAATGTTATAAAATTTTAGTTACTCATTTTATTGGGTTTAAGAATTTATATCCCATGTGGTCCTTTATTCAGTCACAAAATGATTTTAAAAAATGCTTCCATTAAGGAGTTATCAAAATTAAAATATCTTATAGTTTATAGTAATTATTTTTCAATACCCTTTTAGGAATTTAATTCTGGTTGAAGAGAATTTTGCTTGAAACAAATATTATGATAAATTTCCGAGTAAACATATTACAAAAGATAAAGCAAAATTAGGATCTCATGTCAAAATGTAAGGCCCTAAATTAGGATCCTATGTCAAAATGTAAGGCCCGTTTGGACATGATATAAAATTAGTAATTTGAAATCAGTTTGATTTGAAGATAAAGTTTTGTTTGACCATATAATTTATATTTTTAAATTTTATTTTTTCTCATAAATATGAAAACACACAAGTTGTGAAAATCATCAAATATAATCTTACCTATTGAGCAAAGCATAGTTCATAACAAAATTAATATGTTGTTAGAAACCCTTTCTAAAAAAATACAATATCTATTGATCGAACATTAGTTCAATAAAAATAATTGAATATGAGTTGTAGTGTAACTACTCTTTAATATAATCCTATCGAATGGTACTACATTCTCTTCATGCAATCTCTTCACGTCAAGAGTATATTTGCTATAAATATACTACCAATTTACAAATCTTTTTTTATATTTGATATAAATAGTTGGTAAGCATGGTTGGTGTATATATCTACCAATTTATGAATTTTCAAGTTTATTTAAAATTCCAAATCCTATTTTTTTGGAAAATTTGGAATTTACAACCATGTTATGAAATTAAAGTTAAAATTAAAATTTTGTACAGATTTTATAACCAAAATGGTGATTTAAAATCAAAATATAAAATTATAATTTTAAATCACACGACCAAACGGGTAGTGAAACAAAAGAGATACCTAAGTTGAAAAGAAAAGGAAAAGAAAAAGAAAAGCAAAAGCAAAAGCAAAACTGCACAACCACAAGGGTAGTTGAAAAGATTGAAACGGGTAAGACTTATTACAGATTATATAAGGCATATTGCAAAATCTGAATCTTAACAAGGTCTCCTTAATTTCTGGTAAGTTATTATAAGCCATCAATCTGAAATCCAATTCTCTTTCTCTCTCTTGTCTCCAATTTTTTCGCTTGTGTGTCCGACTTCTTATATTCTTCCTTTTTCGTCAGCGCTAGGGTTTCTCTATTTCTTTGTGAAGGGAAAGTCCCGAAGGCGAAACCCCCTCACATATACCAGAGGCCTCTTGGCCAGGTGGGATGTAAACCGAGGGATATGCGCGAGTGACAGCCCTGCAAGGGAGAGGACCAACGGGACACGAACCCAGCAACAACCCTTGCAATATTTCAACAAAGACCTTCACCACACGGATTCGAACCTGCGACGTCAGAGTGGTTGTACCCCAATCACCTTATCACTTAAAGCTAAAAAGAGTAGGTCACGAGTTAATAAGTATGAACCGTGAATTACAGGAAGTATTAGATGAGTTATGGTTTATAGATGCAAGTACTTAGCTTATTGATAGTTTGCTTGTTGTTGAATGTTGTTCTTGCCTTCGGGGCCATGCATCTGCCTTCGGGTCCATGCACTTACCTTTAGGGCCATTCAGATACACTTGCCTTCGGGGCCATGCACTTGCCTTCGGGGTCATGCACTTGCCTTCGGGGCCATTTAGATACACTTTCCTTTGGGGCCATTTAGATACACTTTCCTTCGGGGCCATTCAGATACACTTGCCTTTGGGGCTAATTATAAATGTTTAGAGGCCTTCACAAGGTTAAGTAGTGGATATTATGTTGCATAGTTAGTAGACGACAGAAGCAGGTAAGTATAGCCAATCCTCCCTGATTAGCTCTTCAGTTTATATTCAAGTTGTTTTATATTTTAGTATTGTACAATTTCAGTTGCCTTACATACTTTGTATATTTTATTGTACCGACGTCCTATTGCTGGCATTGCATTTCATGCCATCATGTGCAGGTAATAAGTTTGACGAGCCCTCTCACAGATGAGGTTGATGTTCAGTGGAGGATCGGTAAGACTCTATCTCTTCCGGAGTGCAGCCGAATCTAGAGGTCATGTATCAAACTTTATTACAGACTTATGGGTAGGCCGAGGCCCTGTCTCGACCATGTTTAATGTAAGTTATCTTTATAGGCTTTGTAGACACATGTTAAGTATGTATAGTATGTTAGCGGCCTTGATGGCCCTCATTTATGTTTTAATGGAATTGCCCATTATGGATACTTATAGTGGCTTCTTCGGCCCATAATAATATATAGTAAGAACGAATTCGGCCGAGTTGGCCTATGTATGTCCTGTTATGTCCAGTAGTTAGGAGTTATAGAGCGGTTTTCTCGGGCCAGTATGACACCGAGTCGGCCTATGTATATCCTCATTTATATTTTTAAATTGTATTTTTTCTCATAAATATGAAAACACACAAGTTGTGAAAACCATCAAATATAATCTTACCTATTGAGCAAAGCATAATTCATAACAAAGTTAATACGTTGTTAGAAGCCCTTTCTAAAAAAATAAAATATCTATTGATCGAACATTAGTTCAATAAAAATAATTGAATATGAGTTGTAGTGTAACTACTCTTTAATATAATCCTCTCAAATGGTACGAACATTCTCTTCACGTCAATAGTATATTTGCTATAAATATACTACCAATTTACAAATTTTTTTTATATTTGATATAAATAGTTGGTAAACATGGTTGGTGTATATATCTACCAATTTATGAATTTTCAAGTTTATTAAAAAAAATCCAATTTTTTTGGAAAATTTGGAATTTACAACCATGTTATGAAATTAAAGTTAAAATTAAAATTTGTACAGATTTTATATTTAATTTTAAATCACACGACCAAACGGGTAGTGAAACAAAAGAGATACCTAAGTTGAAAAGAAAAGAAAAGAAAAGAAAAGAAAAAAAAAAGAAAAGGAAAAGCAAAAGCAAAAGCAAAACTGCTCAGCCACAAGGTAGTTGTAAAGATTGAAACGGGTAAGACTTATTACTTATTATATAAGGCATATTGCAAAATCTGAATCTTAACAAGGTCTCCTTAATTTCTGGTAAGTTATTATAAGCCATCAATCTGAAATCCAATTCTCTTTCTCTCTCTCTTGTCTCCAATTTTTTCGCTTGTGTGTCCGACTTCTTATATTCTTCCTTTTTCGTCAGCGCTAGGGTTTCTCTATTTCTCCATTCACCTAACCATCTTTCTCTCTCTCTCTCAAAAGGTTTGCCTTTTCTCCTTATTGGTCTCTCTCTATTTGTTCTTTCTATGTGCTAATGCTTGATTTGATCTCATTCCTCTATTTTCACAGTTATGTTCATTCTGCAACTTGGTGGATAGTTTGATTGCTTTGGTTAAAGCATTGCTTTTGCAACTTTTGCTGATGCGTTCATGATTTCTGATTTTCATTTGTTTGTTTATTCTGATTGTGCTGTATATGGTCGTGTGGAAGTTTTGAGTTTTTTTTTTTGATAGATGATTATGCCATGGAAATCAGCTGATTTAAGGATATAGCTTTTGCTACTGTTTAGAACTATTCTTTTTCGCTTTGTGTTTGTTTATGTAGTGTTAATCATAGTTTCAAGTGTTTATTTATTTTTTTTGGGCAGGTTTTGAACTGCGGTCTGTTCTAAACAGAGTGTTTTTAAGAAGAGAATTTTAATTGTTGAGGGTCAGGCTTTAGGATTTTGAACTGTGTGCATTAAAATTTTGATAATGAGGAACTCTTGGGCAGATTCTGTTGAGAATGTAGCTACTGATAATGTTGGGCCTAGCGGGGCTTCTGCTTCTACAAGGAGATCATCTTATGTCCCACCACATCTTCAAGAACAAACCAATGGCAGCAGAACCTCTAGCTCCATCGCAGGGTGGCCCACTGTCTGGGTTCAATGGACCAACTAGTGGGTCTCGATGGGGTGCTTCTAGGCCAGATTACGGACGCCAAGGGGGTGGCGGCCACACCGGAGGTGGTTGGGGTGGCAGAGGGAGTGGTCGGGGTAGAGAGCGGGAAGTTAACCCTTTTGGTAATGATGCAGATGTGGACTTGGAGCAATCCTTTGATCAGGAGAATACTGGTATAAATTTTGATGCTTATGAGGATATTCCAGTGGAAACAAGTGGAGAAAATGTGCCACCTCCTGTTAATACATTCGCAGAGATAGATTTAGGGGAGGCCGTTAACTTGAATATTAGGAGGTGCAAATATGTTAAGCCGACTCCTGTCCAGCGATATGCAATTCCCATCTCCTTAGCAGGACGAGATCTCATGGCCTGTGCCCAGACTGGATCCGGCAAGACAGCTGCCTTTTGTTTCCCAATTATTAGTGGAATCATGAGGGGGAATTTTCCGCAACGGCCTCGTGGGGTGCGGACAGTGTTTCCCCTTGCTCTTATTCTCTCACCAACAAGAGAGCTGTCAATGCAGGTAGGTGTGGTACTATAGCAGTTTGAAATGCCACTTGATCCCTTTACCTCTTTTTTCCTTATAAACCTTCAAGTTTGTTAATTCTAATTTTATGCATGTAGATACACGAGGAAGCTAAAAAATTTTCTTATCAAACTGGTGTTAGAGTGGTAGTGGCCTACGGTGGAGCCCCGATTAATCAACAGGTACCTCTTTACTCTCTCTCCTTCTTCCCTATTTTGTGAAGGAAAAAAAATATATGTGGTGGTGATATACATGGGGTACTTTGCATGTGATGTTGGATAGATACATAGTCTTTTTGTTGAGTGGAGGTTGGTTTCTGATTTTTTCGTAGTAGCTTGACTCTTATGAGACCTAAACACCACACATCCATGAATGTCCCCAGAAAATGCACATAATGAATCCAGAAGCATTTGCTCCCATTATCATACTTGAAGCAAAAGAATGGGGGACTTTGACAAGCTGTCGTACCATGTACTTTGAGCAACATAGTTAAAGATAATGCCTTACTCTTGCCATGCACATAAATAGCATATAATTGACTCGGTGCAGCACCATTCAGTTTAAGCAAGTCTAATTCCCGTCTCTTACTAAATGCACAGATAGAGACCCACATGAGACACATCTATGGTTAAACAGAAAAAGATGTTATAACTTTACAATATGCAACTTATTTAATGCTTGCTTCCTTTTTGGTGAATGAAAGCTTTCCTCTGTGTTTTAAGAAGGGGAAGTTGAACATATGCTTCATTATTGTGTTGTCAATTATTTAGATGAGAACTTATTCCTAGTTGTACGATTTCTTCATATCTGCTCTGTTATCGTGCATGTTAAACTGTTTTAAAAGTAAGCTTAATGATCTACTATGTCTTGCAGGTCAATCTGCTTGTCTGGTTACTTAGCTTGTTTATTTTTTCTTAACCATCAAAATAAGTGATACTCAAGCAGAGGGGCAGTAAAATAAGTGTCATTCTTTTAAGTAGTTGCATATGCTTGTATAATTAGATCACTGGTAGTTTTCACCAGTCAATGGTCATTCCAATGGAGACGCCTGTTTTAATGCCGATGAGCCATAGGTCAAAACAAGACAAACTTTCTTATATTCTAGTTTGGATTGTGGAACTCTGTTGCTGGACAACCAAAAACAGGAATATACGAAACCAAATTTTGGGTGGAGGAGCAAGGTTTCTTGTTTTTCTATAAGTTTTTAAGCAGACATACAAAGGTGCACCTGGGTTTGTAGATACTTCAGGGAGACTGATGCTTTTACTCCATTTATGAATTTGATTTTTGAGTTTTTTCAGCAGGAAAGTACAACTGTATTAGATGCTAGAGTTTGAAAATTGTCTTATGGGTTGACCAGATTGATTTTGCTGTTACTAGCATACTGATATTTTGCTATTACTAAAATATTGATTATTTCCTTCACCAACGGACTTGATATATATATATATATATATATATATATATATATCAAGTCACTGTTGAAACAACCTCTTGCAGAAATGTGAGGTAAGGTTGCGTACAATAGACCTTTGTGGTCCGGCAGGAGCTTAGTGCACCGGGCTGCCCTTTTATCAAGTTACCGTTGCTTTTTCCTTTTACTCTTCCATCTCTTTCTTATAACCGTGAAATTCCTGAGGGTGGGGGCGCCAAGGTGCGAAACACAATGGATTATGGGTTCGTTACCTTACTCCACTTAAATATCAAGCTTTTGTTGGCGATAAGGTTCGAACTTGTGATGTACGTCTAACCCGCGCATCATGTGTTGTGCTCTTACCACTATATCAAAGCCCTAGGTGCCTTTTACTTTCCATCTCCATGCATTCTCTTTGAAAAAGACCTTCCTTTGACAAACAAGTGGTTAGATTTAATCCAAAAAATGGTGTAATAAGGGCCAATGTTTTTGGTTTGCTTTATAGTCCCATGTCGCTTGATTTCTGCTGCTATGAGTTTTTAGTGTACGTTGTTTGTCTTATTTACCTGCGTTAGTTACTGCTTCTTTTTTCAGAACGCGCTATCATTGCTTATTCGCTTTTGTTATCATCATTTTCATACTGCTTTAAATTTCATTTCGTGTCCGGGTTTGACCCTTTTTCTTGCTTTGCTTCTCTTACTTTGTTTGTGCTTATGCTTGTCTTGAGCCGAGAGTCTTTCGGAAACAACCGCTCTACCTACCAAGGTAGAGTTAAGGTTTGCGTACACTCTGGGGACCTCATGTTGTGGGATTTCACTGGGTATGTTGTTGTTGTTAATTGTGGACGGCTTTTTTCTCTTATATGGTCAATTAGGTGCCATTTTATTCTTTCATGCTTTTACATGTATATGTATGTATTTCCTCTTCTCTTCCCTCCTCTATTCAACTTGTAAGTAGTCGGAAATAGGGAAAGAGATGACGGGAGACGGAGTGTATCTCAATTTCTTCTGAAAATGTTTAAATACAAGTTGTTACTGAGTCCTAACATGTGGGGAGCATTACTCATGCAGAACGTGGTATTGTAAGTACATGCAACTCATGGATTGAGCATTGGGGACATTTTTGTTAGTTTGAATATGTAAATGTGAAAAACCTGCTTAAATATTGGTAACTTCGGGATGCTTTCCCTTTACAAAAGGTCCGCTAAAAAACAAAATGAGTTTGATAAGAGTTCAACTAAGAAGCCCTATAGACACATCAGTCTATTAACAAATTAAATCTGTGAAGTTGGTTTTAATTTGTTTCTCTTCATTCTAGATCTAATATGCATTTGACGGTGAAAGAGGAAAACTTATTCCACAAAAGTAGATAGTAATCTAACGTTAAGAATTTGTCTTCGTTCATGGAGGGACCCTCTAATCAGTCAATGGGAAGGATCTCTGGGTACTTTATAGTCCCATGAAGATCTATATGTACTTAACCAAGACAAGTGAGATCCTTCGAGATGCAGTGATTTTGGTAAATAGTAGCTTTGAATATGAACTTCGCTATTCACATTCTTTTTGGTTAGATCCTGAAATCTAGTGCAAATGCAATTGAAAGCTCAGATCTTCATCTTCTGGAGTTTTTTTTATTTAATGTTTTGAAAAAAAGAAAGAAGAAAAAACATCTTCGTTTTCTGGTACATATGTACATGATATTAACCATATATTGTTTTCAGTTAGCAAGTTATTTATTTGTTGGGATTTTGGTACCCTGTTATCTGCAGGAAGGTGCCCCTTGTTACCCAGTTTCCCATTTCTGAACATCCCATTTTCTTATTACATATTTTGAAGGGAAGTCTAGAATGTTCTTCCACAGTTCCACCTCCACCATGGCGCTCTACCTTGTCCACTTTCAACTGAAACTCGCTTTCAAATATACAACATGCAATTTTTTGTTGTTGACATTAGTGGAGAATAGTAGAGGGTTGGGCTCATTATTTGCGGAGTTTCGAACTGTGTGCCATTGGCCCTAGGGAATTTCTTGGTTATTAAAAAAAGTCGGTACACTGAAATTAGTTTCGGAGACTTGAACAAATCAAATCTAGTAACAGTACTTTCATTTGATATGCCGGTGAAGTCAGAACCTCAGTAGAAGTATTAAGAAATATTCAGTTGTTTAACTATGGTGATTTCATTGTCGGGTTATATATCAAGTGTAGTATCTGATCTTATCAGTTCATTGTCAGAATAGCTCACGAAGCCTGAACATTCGAGTATAAAGTGGTGTTTTCTGTAGATTCTTTACTTCTTTGTACAGGTCTCATATATTTTGTTTCCCCTACTATATCAATAAAACAATACTTTCATCAAGGAAATAGATGATGTGTATTTTGCGTTATTGTTTATTACATATCTGCAGATCCGCGAGCTTGAGAGGGGAGTTGATATTCTTGTGGCAACTCCTGGAAGACTGGTCGATTTACTTGAGAGAGCAAAAGTTTCATTACAGCTGATTAGCTATTTAGCTCTTGATGAGGCAGATCGTATGCTGGACATGGGATTCGAACCTCAAATCAGAAGGATAGTGGAGCAAATGGATATGCCTCCACCTGGTGAAAGACAGACAATGCTGTTCAGTGCCACATTCCCAAGAGAGATTCAGGTTTTCTTTTATTCAGTAGGGCTGTTTTCAAATCCTAATTTTTCTTCTTATTCTTGTTGTTACATGATGACACCTGTCTTTTCGCAACGCTGGACATTTTGCCTTGCAAAATGTTTGAGTTGGCAGTGGGGAGAATCTTCCGAGTAGTTGTGGTCTTGTTTTGTATATGATCTCTAACCATTTCTTTCTTCGTTTGTTCTTTGGAATGCAGAGACTGGCATCTGATTTTCTTGCACACTACATATTTTTGACAGTTGGACGGGTTGGTTCTAGTACTGATTTGATTGCTCAGCGAGTTGAATTTGTTCATGATGGTGACAAGAGAAGCCATCTTATGGACCTACTTCATGCACAGATGGCTAATGGGGTTCATGGCAAGGTAGCATGTGACTAGCTCTCTTGCTATAATAATTTTTCTCAACTACTTTAATCCTGTTTGTGGCACTTGGAGCAGCTTGACTGAGTGGAGAAGAAATCAGGACTTCTGGTCCTTGGAACATAGCAAACAATTGAGGATGTTCATCTTATTCAATAAAGAAAAAAAAAGAATTGAGGATGTTTGCTAGCTACTTTTTCTTTGTCTGTAAAGTCACTAACGTAAACCTTCTCATGCCTGGTCAGTGGTCACTACTAGCTGTCCATGATTGGTTTCGTTGGTTTACTTGCCTACCATATATAGATAGGAACGGTGAATTTCCTAGAATGGAGTCTGCTTAAACTTTCATTTAAATTGTGACCGTCTTTCCTCTTAATGCTTCAGTGTCTTCCAACGGCCTGACTGCATCCTCTTCCCCATTTGCTGCTTTGTGTAACATAGATTTTGTTGCTATAGGCCTATAAAGTTTATACATGACAAAATACAATGTGGAATCAACTGGCAATCTTATTAACTGCTTTATTGTTATCTGCAGCAATCTCTAACTTTGGTATTTGTCGAAACAAAGAAGGGTGCTGATGCATTGGAGCATTGGCTGTGTATTAATGGGTTTCCTGCAACTGCCATTCATGGTGATAGGACTCAGCAGGTAGGCGAGATCTAGGTATTGGCAGATGGATCAAAGCAATTTGATCTTTGATCTTCAAACATGACCTTTTACACTGTTCTACACTTCCGTTACAATGTGATTAAATGGTGCCACTTCTTTTTGAGAAATGGCAAGTGTATTATAATATGGCACCAAGGAGGTGCTGTCAAAAATATTTACAAGATACCAACAGAATATCCCTTCCTATTCTTAAAGGGATTCTGTGAGTTCTGTCATTGCTTCAGCATCATTTACAAAATTCTGTTTACACCAAATATGAAATAAAAAGTAGACAGTTCATCTCGTTCTTCAGAATTGAGTTTCCTTTATCTTCAAACACCAAGCGTTTCACTCCCTCCAAACTGTCCACGATATGCAATTCGGAATGGTTTGCCACCACATCTTGCTATCAATATTTGAGTTCCAATACTGGTTTAACCTAGAACAAAGATGAGGTGATCCAATAGTTTCTTCTGCATCTACAGCTGCCTGTGTGCCAGTGTTGTCAAAGGCACGATTAAAGCGCGTTTAAGCCCTGAAGCGAGGCACAAAACAAGTTGAGCGCTTTGCCTCGCTTTATGGGTGCTTCAGTGTCGTCATCAAGGCATACTTTATCTTGCCAATGAGTGCAATCCTGAAGATGTGACACTAAGCAATTGACATTTCACTTTATCATAATTTTGTTCAATTTCTTTGTCCATAAATTTGTTATTCATGCTTATGATTATTAATCTTGGACTTCACATACATATTTGTAGTTTTTCTCCATTTGCACCTTTTTTCATTGAAGTCCACGCTTTATTTATGCTTAAATCCCCAAAGGACCTTTATAGCTTTTTTGCCCTTTTCGCTAACACTTGAGTGTTAAAAAGCTCATTGAAATGTATGCATATGAAGCATGAGTAGCTATTTAATATTTACTTGTAGAAGCATAATATATTTGCATCGCATGTCAAGGAAGTGTGCACGTAACACGTGTACCTGATACTTCTATATTCTCTCCGGTTTCTGTGTTGCACCAATTATTACTTGCACTATTCTGCAGCTCATCACTGTCAACATTACCTGTGGATTTATTTTATAGGAAAGGGAGCAAGCGTTGAGAACATTCAAGAGGGGAGATACCCCAATTTTAGTTGCGACTGATGTGGCTGCTCGAGGCCTTGATATCCCTCATGTTTCTCATGTTGTCAACTTTGACCTTCCTAATGATATCGATGATTATGTGCACGGATAGGCAGGACAGGTCGTGCAGGCAAGACAGGATTAGCAACTGCTTTTTTTAATGATGGTAACCTTTCGATGGCCAAACCGCTAGCTGACTTGATGCAAGAAGCTAATCAGGAAGTACCTGAATGGTTGACTCGTTATGCGAGTCGTTCATATGGAGGTAGAAACAGGCGGGCTGGCGCAGGCCGTTTTGGTGTGCGTGACTTCAGGAGGGATTCCTCATACAATAGAAGTGGAGGTGGTGTGAATTACTATGACGGAGGTAATAGTAGTGGTGGTTATGGCAATTACAGTGGTGGGGCATATGGTCCTGGAGTAACTAGTGCGTGGGACTAGCTGCTCAAACTTGTGATACCTATACTTTCCTGCAGTTGTATATTACTCATCAACAAATTTGGATTATGATATTTTTCAATGGGAAACAGGGTTGAGTTCTTGTTGTTTTGTGGTCCTATAGGGGGACAACTGCAAGATTGTTATGGTAGTTAGATTGGCAATTTGAGACCACTAGCAGGCAGCTTTTGTCCAACAGTTCAATGATGCCTTTGTTTAATATATATTACTTCGAGAGTTAATTTTTTTTGGAATGCATATGAATCGTTAATTTGCACGTGCAATGTGCATCTAAATTGTAGTATTATTGTATTTCCAAATAAGTGAGATATGATATGCCTCATCTTTTGCAGGTTTCATTGTTTTTAGTTGTATTATTTCTTAGGGAAGTGGAAATTGGAAAGAAGGCTCATGCGGATATTGACCACTGATTGTTGACAGTTGAAATGGATTGCAGGATCATAATTGTTGTCATTGAACGAGATGTCTTCATTTTGTTTGACAGCCTTCTATGAGAAATGTGAATGAAAACAAATGGTGCTCTCGAGGAACCTTCACAAGTTGAGAGTGGCTGTTGTATGGATGGGCGCTACGTTTAATGACAAATCTTAGGGTATGTTTAGTATGGCACAAGTCGATTTTGGAGGAAATAGTTATTAACTGGTTAGATACCAAAAATTGTTTTCCAAGAAAAATATTTTTCATCAAACTGAGCAAATGAATTCTCATTTTTACTAGCCAACGAGAGGGTGGATGTTACTCCTAAGGTGAATGCTACTTAGGGAAAAAAAGGGCATGGCACGCGTTCAAGATGTGATATGAGCTATAGGTATGTGGCATATGATATTGGAGTCCGACTCTTTTGGTACAACAATGACCCAAACTTTTGTGAGGGTGTTGTTGATTATCTAAGGAAGAGGTTGTACGTGACACCTATCATTGAAGGCAGCCTAATGAGGTTGGGTCAAGGATTAATAGGTTTCTAAGTTGACGGGCATCTAAAAAAGGGTGTATGTGACACCTTAGATGAATTCCATATTGGAAATGGAGGGAAAGTCGTGCGCTATATATGAAAAATGAACTAATTGACAGGAGACACTTTTATGTTTGATGTAGCATAGTTCATGAGACAAATCCACGAGGAGCTTTTAGACCAAAGTAGACAATAAAGGTTATGAGCTCTGGTTGTATGTAATTAAAAAATTGTTCTAGACAAGCTCTATCTATCTTGTTACCGATGCAAAAACTATTCACAAATGAGAAAGTTACAAACTCTGTGTATCCTATCCAAACAACACATATATTATGTACATAATTGTCTTACTTTGGAAGTCTAGGTCTAATTTATATATATAATAAAGATATACATAAATAAAGTGATGTGACACCTCTTGGCCATCATTCTTATATCTTTTACCTCCTTTTTCGCCTTTTTATTCCTTTTATTTGAATTAATGTGATAATTTAAAAAATCCAAAAATCACCTCATTAATTATTTTCATAATTGCACATTATATTCTCTTTTAGTATGAATAATAATGACTGATACCTATCCAGAGGGGTCAGCTTGCTGGCAGGGAGTCAACTTTGCGGCCTTAGGGTCGCAAGTTCGATTCTCCCCTCCGGATATCGTCCTCCGGGGCACATACATGTGGTAAAGCCTGGGCGCTAAAAGCGCATGGGCATGTTGCGATGTGGGTTCGATCTCCGCCAAGCCTTGTGGATGGGGCCTGTGGGGGTCAACCTTGTAGCATTGATCCGCTGGGCGCAGCGGAACATCGACCATGTGTGCACATCCCGCGATTTACGTGGTGGTGGGGTGCTGAAGGACCTGTCCCATGATCTGCAGGACGTCTGGGTAATACCAGTGAAGTAGTCGGTATGGCGCAGAAACCCTGGATTATCAAAAAAAAAAAAAAAAAAAAAAAAAAATAATGACTGATACCTATTGAGGCTAATAATGACACCTTATTGAAGAAAGACAAAAGTTAGGAGAGAGAAAAAAGGAACACAATGGTTTCTTGAGGAAACGAAGGAACTCAAAGGTTTTTAATGTGGTGAACCTTTCGTTTATTTTCCCTAATAAAGTCAATGTTCTATAATTCCGTTAATAAATCATTTGCTTCCAGTTGAGTATATATTTATATATAACTATAAAGCTGAGAATGAGCAATGTAATGTGGCATGTCTCAGTAGCCAGCATCACTATCTATCTTCTTCTTTTTTCAGAATATTGAATTTTTTCCTTATTTTTTGTTCCAAAAAAATATATTATATATATTTCTTCATTATTGGCATTTATTTCATTTAGTTAAATCTCTCTCTCTCTCTTCATTCTCTCTCTTTACTCTTTCACACCACACACAAAAAACGATAGTTATCACGGCATTTATTTGTCGTTTACTCATTTATCTTATTTAATATATGTTTAATTTCCTTCTTCCAAAAGGAAGAGTGTAACAGCTCAATAATGAGCATAATGGTGCAATTACCACCTAATAATTATCTATTCAAATTCTATCTTATTTAGGTGATGTCTTTACCAAAGTCTGGAACAAATGTTGAACTTTATTTTCTCACTATTTGTTAGAATACTGTTTTGTCCTTGTGATTTTGCTGATTTTCTGCTTTTTTTTTCCTTCTAAATGAAATTCTTGTTGGAAATTTACTAAGGTAGAATTAAGTTTATCCCATTATTTATGACTCGAACAATTGGGGCCCCGTACGTCGGAAACGTCGTTTCCACACACGTGCACACATAGTGCCAAGTATCGCAAATTTCATTAGTGAAAGAGATATTGGTATGTAAGTGAGACGTTTGAGACATAGAATGATGGACAGTTATTGGCCAAATGACAAGTATTCCACGTTGGTAAACGAAGGAAGAAGTGTGCGAAGTGTAAGATGAAACGAATCGGAAATCGTCGCGAAGGGCCGCGGCGCAACAGCGCCGAGGGCTGCAGTCGCCTCGAGCGGCCGCGCGCTGGTGGGTGTTCAACCCGAGATCTGGCGCTTGAGGCGAGTCTGCGACGGGAAGATGAAAAGTTCTGACTTTTGGGCTGGTTTTGGAGCATTGAATCTCCATTATTTGGCACATAAATTCAGCCATTATTTGGTTGAATGTAACCCCTCAATAAGTGTCATTACGTGGCTATTGAAGGCCATTAGTTGGCTAGTTGAGGGGTCATCTCTATACACTATAAATTGAGGTCTTTGGCTCAATTGTTCAACACTAAGAAAACACTTACAGAATTTTCTGAAATCTTCTTTTTCCTCTCTATCAAGTTTACTATACTCAAAGTTCTTCAAGAGTAACACTTGAGTTTCCTTTGCTCATTTGTTAAGTTGTTGTTGTATATTGGGAGACTATTGCCTTACAACGTAAAAGGATATATACGGGGCAATCTTGTCTTAAAGACAGAGTGTCATCACTCGACTCAGCAAATCACAAGGAGTTTGTAACGTTCTTGATTCCAGTTTGTTGTAATCTTTAGTTTATCCTTTCTAGCAATTTATAATATTTACTTACTTCTCGTTTCCTGCAATTGTTGTAACCTCCAATTTTAAGACAAGATTGTTGTAAGCGCTTAGAAAGATGACTGGAAGAGAACTACTCGCTTCTGATTCTGCTGCTGCTGCTACTCAAGACAACTCCTCTGCCTTCCCCACTGCTGCTCAAGGCACACTTAATGCCTTCACTACTGCTCAAGGATCATCCAACACCTTTCCGGTTGCTCAAGTGAACGTTATTGTTTCTCCATCCTCCGGTTTCCACAATGAACGCCCAGAGAAGTTTATGGTCTCCAACTTCAAGAGATGGCAGCAGAAGATGTTTTATCTGACTGTTATGGGAATGGGTCATTTCCTAACAGAATATCCTCCACAAGCTGGAGATGAAGTGGACCCTCAGCCTAATGAAACGGCTGGAGGGGGCCAATGTATCCATGTCGTCAATGGCATGAAGATAATTCTTGATTCTTGGAGTCATAGTAACTTCATGTGTAAGAATTATAGTTTGAACTGTCTGTCAGACCTACTCTACACGGTGTATTGCGCCGGAGGCACCGCCAAAGAGTTATGGGAAAAGTTGCAGAAGAAGTACAACGCACAAGATGTTGGTACTAAGAAATTCATCGTTGGGAAATTCCTGAAATTTCAAATGGTGGATAGCAAAACTGTGATGTCCCAAGTCCAGGAATTCCAAATGATTCTACATCACCTGGATTTGGAAGGTATGAAACCAAATGAGCAATTTTTGGTTGCATCACTGATTGAAATGTTACCTCCCTCGTGGAATGAGTTTATGAGTTACTTAAAATTCAAGACAAATGAAATGACCTTTGAAGAACTTATTATCAAACTCCAGATTCAGAAAGATAATAAGAAGGCCTTGCCTAGGGGAAAACAATCCGCTGAGGCAAAGGCAAATCTGGCTGAGGCCAAAGGAAATCCAAGCAAGAAGCGCATGTTCCAAAAAGACGGCAAGACCCAAGCGACGGAGAAGTTCAAGGGAAACTGTCACCACTGTGGGAAACATGGTCATGTGATCAAGGCTACCGCAAGCTCAAGACTGAGCAACTAGAGAAGGCCAAGGCCAAAGGCAAGGCATAGGTTAACGTCGTCAAAGATACGCTTCTTGACGATATGATTGAGGAGTTCTCGGCGGTGGTGCTTGAAGCAAACCTTGTTGAGAATCCCATGCAATGGTGGATGGACACGGGTGCTACTAGTCACATCTGTTTCAATAAAGATACCTTCTCCACATATACACTAGTTACATACAAGAAGTTGTTCATGGGTAACAACGCTTCCTCTAGCGTGCTGGGGGTAGGAAAGGTAGTCATGAAGATGACTTCTGGAAAGGAGCTCACTCTAAAGGAGGTGATGTATATCTCTGAGATTAGGAGAAATTTAATTTCAGGTCATTTATTGGTTAATACTGGTTTTAGGCTAGTATTTGAGTCCAATAAGTTTGTAATCACCAAGAATGGAACTTTTGTGGGAAGAGGCTTCGTCTGTGAAGGCCTCTTTAAAGTTAACGCCATGTCTGTAATGCGTACAAGCAATAATATTGAAGCTTCTTCTTACTTGCTTGAGTTCTTTAATTTATGGCATCATAGATTAGGACATGTTAACTATAAGTCTATCCAAAGGTTGGTTAAGTTGGAGTTGTTGACGTCTATCGACGTAAACCCTCAACATAAGTGTGAAGTGTGCGTAGAGGCAAAACTCACAAAGATTCCTTTTCGATCTGTCGAAAGGAATACCGCTCCTCTAGAACTTATTTACACAGATATATGTGATTTGAAGTTTGCACAAACTAGGGAGGGAACAAGTACTTTGTGACATTCATTGATGATAGCACAAGGTATTGTTACCTTTACTTGTTGAAAAATAAAGATGAAGCCTTTGTAGCGTTTCGACGTTACAAAACAGAATTTGAAAATCAACTAAGCATGCGGATTAAATCCATTCATAGTGATAGAGGGGGAGAATACGTAGCGTCATTTGAGGAATATTGTGCCAAATTGGGCATTGTTCATCAAACGACGACTCCATACTCACCTTAGTCGAATGGTGTTGCAGAACTCAAGAACCGCACATTGGAGGAAATGATGAATGTCTTGCTCATCAATTCCGGTATTTCCCAAAATATATGGGGAGAAGCCGTCCTTACCGCTAATACTATTCTTAATAGAGTCCCACATAAGGGTAAGGATAAGACTCCATATGAACCATGGAATGGAAAGAAATCCACCTATAAATATTTAAAGGTGTGGGGTTGTTTGGCAAAGGTCGAAGTGCCCAAACCAAAGCAGGTCAAGATTGGGCCTAAGACTGTAAATTGCATTTTCATCGGATATGCAAATAACAGTAGTGCTTATCGCTTCTTAGTGCATAAGTCAGATATTCTAGATATCAACGGGGTACAATCATGGGATCAAGGAATGCTCAATTCTTTAAGGATACTTTTCCTAGAAAGGAAAAAGATATAACCTCTCGCAAATGAAGTTATGAACAAAGCTCTCAGGAACTGGGAGTCGTTGACTGCCCGGATCTAGATGGTTCAGATCTAGTGGACTTCGAAGTGGCTGAATATCCAAAATCTAGTATTCCAGATTCTCAGAACTTGGAGACTCCAGGATGGAACCAAGGCGAAGTAAAAGGGTCAGGAAGGATAAATCCTTCGGTCCTGACTTTGTAGCTTATATGGTTGATCACGAACCAAGGACAATTGCTGAAGCATTGTCAACTCCAGAGGCACCGCTCTGGAAAGAAGCTATTGAGCGTGAAATAGACTCCATCATGCATAACCATACTTGGGAGTTGGTTGATATTCCTCCGGGAAATAAACTGTTGGATTGTAAATGGATACTAAAACGGAAGTATAAAGCAGATGGGTCTATAGATAAGTACAATACCAGGTTGGTAGTCAAGGGCTATCGGTAGAAGGAAGGCCTTGACTATTTTGACACGTACTCCCCGGTGTCTAAGATGACGTTCATACGAGTATTCATTGCGATCGCAGCATTGCGTGACCTTGAGATACATCAAATGGATGTCAAGACAACCTTCCTAAATGGTGATTTGGAAGAAGAAATCTATATGGAACAACCCGATGGGTATGTGGTTCCAGGGCAAGAGAAGAAAGTCTGTCGACTTGTCAAGTCTCTATACGGGCTGAAATAACCCCCTAAGCAATGACATGAAAAATTTGATAGTACTCTACTATCGAAGGGTTTCTCCATTAATGAATGTGACAAATCTGTATACACGAAAGGTAACTCTGACTCGTTCGTCATGATATACATGTACATAGATGACATATTAATCATAGGGAGCAGTCCTAGCTTGATCCTAGAGACTAAGAACATGTTGAAACAATGCTTCGACATGAAGGATATGGGTATCACAGATGTCATCTTCGGGATAAAGATCTCCAAGTCGTTTGACGGACTGGTCTTATCTTAGTCTCACTACATCGAGGATGTGTTGAGAAAGTTTGAGATGTTTGACTATTCGCCAATGAAGTCACCACTGGATAGAAATCAAAAGCTTGATAAAAATTGTGGTGAACCCGTATGCCATGAGCAATATGCACATGTGATTGGGAATTTGATGTACATAACAAACTGCATCCGACCTGATATTGCTTATGCAGTTAATAAGTTGTTTAGATTTACCCGTAATCCGAGTAATGATCATTGGAAGGCGTTGAATCGGGTACTACGATACCTGAAATACACGCTAACTTGTGGGTTGCATTATTCAAGATATCCAGTTGTACTAGAGGGGTACAGTGATGCAAACTGGATATCTTATATAGAGAACACCAAGTCCTCCAGTGGGTATGTATTTACAATTGGTGGTGGGGCTGTGTCTTGAAAATCCTCTAAGCAAACTTGCATCGCCCGATCCACGATTGAATCGGAGTTTATCGTTTTAGACAAAGCATGAGAAGAAGCTGAGTGGCTTCACGACTTCTTAGAGGATGTCCCTTGTTGGGACAAACCCGTACCTTATGTAAAGATCCACTGCGATAGTCAGTTGGCTCTAGAAAGGGCACGTATTTCTATGTACAATGGAAAGTCTCATCATATTAGATGGAGACATAAGACAGTTAGGCAGCTGATCACCACGGGTATAATATTCATTGACTACATAAAATCAAATGATACCATAGCGGACCCACTGATAAAGGGCTTACCCAAAGATCATATGTTCTGCCTGTTTAGGTGAATGGGCTTAAAACCCAAGGTATAATGACCAATACAATGGTAACCTAACCTTACTGACTGGAGATCCCAGGAATTAGGTTCAATGGGAAAACTAAGTTGTAAAGGTTCAGTTGAGCGCTTCGGTGGAAGCATGAGCACTTCGGATAGTGATTTCTGTAAAGAAACACTAAATCCAAAGTCGTTCCCGCGATAGACGTTAAGTGCTATCTGCAGTGTGGGTAAAGGTTAAGTTTCTAAAACCTTTAATGATCATCAACGATTGAAGTTAGGTTTGGGGAAACTTTTAATGGTTCCTGACACTTGCAAAGTGGGGTATAGCAGGATACCTTGTAGGAGACCACCTATTTAAGTGCGAGGACAGGTCGCCTCAAGTGAACGCACTTAAGAATCCAAGAAGTGTCCACGGCCACAGCGGACAAAACATTATAAAGAACAAAGTAATGGAATGTGTTGTGTTGGTACCGTTGACTTGGCTTACACTAAACACTGGCGGTTCAAGACATCACGTTCACTGCGCAGTAAGTAATTCCGATGGTATTCAACTATGGAAGGTTCAAAGCAGAAGCTACCTATCCAGATGCAACATATGTCCGCTGAAAGATTGATGGAAAAGGCACCATGTGAGTGCGCCAAAATCTATTTCAAGAGGGGATTTTTGGAAATTTACTAATGTGGAATTAAGTTTATCCCATTATTTATGACTCGAACAATTTGGGCCCCGCACGTCGGAAACTTCGTTTCCACACACGTGCACACGTAGTGCCAAGTATCGCAAATTTCATTAGTGAAAGAGATATTGGTATGTAAGTGAGACGTTTGAGACATAGAATGATGGACGGTTATTGGCCAAATGACAAGTATTTCACGTTGGTAAAAGAAGGAAGAAGTGTGCGAAGTGTAAGATGAAATGAGTCGGAAATCGCCGCGGAGCCATGAAGGACCGCGGCGCGGCCCTGTCGGAGCCGAGGTACCGGAGCGCTGCGGCGCCTCCCAGGCAGCGCCACAGCGTTAATTGGGTGTTCAACCACTGGAATCGCGACGCTTCGAAGGCAGAATGCTGCGACGGGAAGATGGAAAGTTATGACTTTTAGGCTGGTTTTGGAGCATTGAATCTCCATTATTTGGCACATGAATTCAGCCATTATTTGGCTGAATGTAACCCCTCAATAAGTGTCATTACATGGCTATTGAAGGCCATTAGTTGGCTAGTTGTAGGGTCATCTCTTTACACTATAAATTGAGGCCTTTGGCTCAATTGTTCAACACTAAGAAAACACTTACATATTTTTCTGAAATCTTCTTCTTTTTCCTCTCTAGCAAGTTTATTATATTCAAAGTTCTTCAAGAATAACACTTGAGTTTCCTTTGCTCATTTGTTAAGTTGTTGTTGTATCTTGGGAGACTATTGCCCTACAACGTAAAAGGATATATACGGGGCAATCTTGTCTTAAAGACAGAGTGTCATCACTCGACTCAGCAAATCAGAAGGAGTTTGTAACGTTCTTGATTCCAGTTTGTTGTAATATTTAGTTTATCCTTTCTAGCAATTTATAATATTTACTTACTTCCCGTTTCCTGCAATTGTTATAACCCACAATTCTCTCCATCTCTTGAAATAATTGGTGCTACCCTTCTAAAAAAAAATCAAAGAGTAGGAAAAGTATATGTTTGCCTGGACCAACAAGAATCAACCGCATCCAGTATTATTCTATTTTTTTTTATCTCATCTTCTTCTTCATAATTGTTTGGTGTATTATCCTACCTTTTGACACTGTTAATATTCTAAAGATGCTTTACGACCTGGTACCTATTTCTATTTGTTATAGCCTCCTGCTTCATTTTTGAAATTATTATGACACGATTTATTAAAATTAATAATAATGTTTTCGTCCTTGTATGTAGATTTTAGATGCATGATTGATTTGTCGCGGTTACAAAGTCATGACTAATCAAAAATGCATTTACGTAGAGGGTGCAAACTTTAAATAAACCGAACAAAGAACTTTCAAAGTGGAAAGTAACTTCCATGTAGAAGTCACACATTTTACAGAACTAATCAGAATTTTCTCTCTCGATCACATTAAGCACAATTTTTTTCCAGTTCTCTTTTTTTATGTGTAATTCTTTGCAATCATATGTAGTATTTTAATGATTCTTGTAAATTATATATAATTGAATTTTTGTTGCATGAATATCTCTTAGTGAAAGTTATCCCTTTTATTTCATATTTGGATCTAAAAATATCGCAAAAGAATCACTATACAAGCATATATGTTAACCTACCAAGTGTTTGGATCAAGATCAAAAAAGTTCTATGGTGGCTTTTCATCCAACAGCCGATTTCGTTGATGATCATATTTTTCTCCTTTTATTTGTCCTTTTACATTCATATTGTTCAATAATTACACATGCTTGAAAACAATAAAAATATTGTGATAATATTTTGCTCTGAAAGAAATAATCCCCTTGATTATTTTCATTAATTGAAAGGTATTTATACAAGTTACAAAATAGGAGAATCCTATTCATATTCTATTCCTAAAACCTTATTCTACCATAATTCTAACTATACAATTATGGTAAGTGTATAACACTAATTAAAGTAACTTTTACACTACAATATACTACAAATATATATATCATATATACAAGATTGCATTTCCTACAATCTGTCTGAGATGGGCTCGGGAGGCTGCTGTCCGTGATGGGCCAAACTGAGAGCCGAGTCGGGCAGTCCCATCGTATTCTGTGATATACACTCATCATATATTCAGTGTATATCACAAGAATATTTCCTTATTTAACACCCCCGCAGTCATAGCGGGCGGTCTTCGAACGCTGAGAATGTCCCTAAAATCCTCAAAAAAGACCGCTGGTGGACCCTTTGTAAAGATGTCTGCAATTTGATAACGAGACGGGACATGGCATACGCGAACGTGACCCTTTGTAACCTTTTCACAGACAAAGTGAATGTCCATTTCGATATGCTTAGTGCGTTGGTGTTGGACCGGGTTACCTGAAAGGTAGATGGCACTAATATTATCGCAATATACCAAGGTTGACTTCTGAATGGGACAATGAAGCTCCAAAAGCAAATTACGTAGACAACATAATTCGGAGACCACATTCGCTACCCTTCGATATTCTGCCTCTACACTTGAGCGTGATAGAGTTGCCTGACGTTTTACTGACCATGAGACCAAGTTGTTGCCAAGGAACATACAGTAGCCAGACGTCGATTGTCTGGTGTCGGGACAACCACCCCAATCAACATCCGTGTATGAGACAAGTGTGGATGTAGAAGACAGATACAAGTGCAAACCATAGTCCAGTGTCCCCTGAATATATCGAATGATGCGTTTGATTACATTCATGTGCTCAACTCTGGGATCATGCATGAATAAACACACGTGCTGAACATCATACGTAATATCTGGTCTGATAAAGGTAAGATACTGGAGGGCCCCTACAAGACTGCGATAGAGGGTCGGGTCCTCGTATGGTGCACCTGCCGCAGCACTAAGCTTGGATTTTGCATCAACCGGAGTGGAAGTGGACTTACAGGATGACATCCCAGCCCTCTCGATGATCTCTGCCGCATACTTTCTTTGAGACAAAAACAATCTACCTGAATGACGCTTGACGGCAATCCCCAAAAAGTAACTCAAGGGCCCTAAGTCTTTCATAGCAAACTCAGAACTGAGCATGGCCATGATAGACTGAAGTAAGGCATCAGAAGATGCAGTCAAAATGATATCATCCACATACAACAGAATGTAGGCCAAGGATGAACCACGACGGTAGACGAATAAGGAATTATCTGACCTGCTGTGAGTGAACCCAATAGTCGATACAAAGTCAGCAAACCTTGTATACCAGGCCCGTGGAGACTGCTTAAGCCCATATAAGGACTTCTTCAACAAACAGACATGATGAGGATGGTTGGAATCCCTGAAACCCAACGGCTGATGCATATAGACTGTTTCTTTGAGATCACCATGTAGGAAAGCATTCTTGACATCCAACTGATGAATAGGCCAAGTCTTTGACAGAGCCAAGCTAAGCACAGTGCGAATGGTAGCCAGTTTAACCACCGGACTAAACGTCTCACCACAATCTATCCCAACATGCTGAGTCTTACCATCACCCACAAGCCTCGCCTTATGCCGAGCAAATGACCCATCTGAATTCTTCTTATGAGCAAAAATCCACATAGACCTGATAACATTAATATCATATGGACGGGGCACCAACTCCCACGTCTTATTATCAATAAGAACATTATATTCATCGGTCATATCAATTTTCCAATTCGGATCGTTTAAGGCGGACACAGGATTACGGGGCAAGGGGGATTTAGAGATATTAGAATGTAAATTAAAATGTCTTTTAGGTGTAAAAATACCCCGCTGACTACGAGTGACCGGTCTATGACTCGAGGAAGAATTTAGTGAATTTTGGGAATTTGCTGAGCTCGGAGACAGGCGCGGCGGCGATGGGCTTCTTGGCCCAAATCGAGAATCTGGGTGAAATCGAACAGTTCCAAATTGGGTGGATCGACCCAATTGTCGGAACTGCTCAGCCATCGGAATCTATGATGGAGCAGTGGGTCCAGCGGGCAGTGGGCCCACTGGAGGATTTTGGATGCGGGACATGTCCGAAAATGATGAGTAATATACGGAGATATACCATCATCCAAAAAATTATACGAACTAGGCTCGGGAGTAAGGACTTTAGTAAATGGAAAGTGAGTTTCATAAAAAATTACATGGCGATTAATGAAGATTTTCTTGGAGGATAAATTAAAGCATTTATAACCACAATGATTAGACGGATAACCCAAAAACACATATGAAGTAGATCGGGCCTGAAGTTTGTTAATTGTGGTGGATGGGAATAACGGATAACACAAGCACCCAAAAACCCGAAGATGAGAATAAGAAGGATTCTTTTTATATAAGATTTGGAGGGGGGATGAATATGTCAGACCTTTGGAAGGAATTATGTTTAGGAGATATGTTGTCATTTGAAGAGCATGATGCCAAAAATATGGGGGTACGGAGGCATGAAGTAAAAGGGTGCGGACAATGTTATTTATGGAATGAATTTTGCGTTCGGCTTTCCCATTTTGAGAAGATGTATGAGGGCACGAAAAATGAAAATTGATCACATTATTATCACAAAACTCCCGAAATACCCTATTGTCATACTCTTTCCCATTATCACACTGAATATTCTTTATTTCTCTTTCGAATTGTGTTCTAATGAATGGTCTAAATTTTATGAAGACAGAAAACACTTGAGATTTATTGGCAATTGGAAACGTCCACAAAAATTTAAAATAATCATCCAAAAAAAGAACATAATATCGATGACCTAACGAACTTAGAACAGGAGACGTCCATTGGTCGCTATGAATAATATAAAAAGGCATTGAAGTATGAGAGTTTGATTCCACAAATGGCAACTTAACAATTTTTCCTAACGAACAAGACTGACAAATTTGAGTACGACTTGTACCCTTACAAGAAATAAAGCTATTTTTATCTAAAGCTGATAAAATAGAAAATCCCGGATGACCAAGGCGAGCATGCCATAAGGAAGGAGAAATGGCTGCAAAAGATGAAGGCAAGGCTTGACTCGAGGGACTGAAACCGGTGTGATAGGATACAGATCTCCCCTACTATCACACCTCATGAGAGAACCCCCCGTCTTGAAATTCTTCACAGAAAAACCAAAAGGATCAAATTCAACAGAAATGGAATTGTCAGTAGTGAACTTATGGACAGACACTAAGTTTTTAATCAATTTGGGGGCATGTAAAGTATTTTTCAAGATAAGGGGTGGATTGGGGGGAGACAACGTTTTATGACCATAACCCTTAATTGGAATAGAGTTACCATTTCCGACAATTATACCACGAGGGTTGCTCAAATTGGAATAAGATGAGAGAGTACCTTGATCGGAGGTCATGTGTGTCGTTGCGCCGGTGTCCATGTACCAATTTGGATCCGGTTGCGTCAACCCAAGAATCCCAGAGCTGGACTGCGGCGTGGTGGGCTTGCGGAGGCCGGGGCCCAAGAATCCCAGAGCTGGGCTGCTGACCGTAGCTGCTGGAGCTGGAGTTGCTGGGCCATCGCCGATGGGCCGCCATGCCGATTATTGGGCTGAAATCTTGTACCACCTGGCCGGGCGTTCTTTGGAGCATAAGGGTTCTTTGCCCTTGCCCAGCCCATCGCCATGGGCCCCACTGCTGGGACTAGTAGGGTGGTGGGCCACTGTTCACTGGACGGGACCCACTGCCAGTTTGCTGACCACCGGAACTGCCGCGTTTGCTCCGCGGTTTTTGTTATTATTCTTGCGATTATTTTTGCCGCCACCATGGGTATGGTTTTGGCCCGAATTATCAACAAAACCTGAAGAATTTGTGGAGGATGCCATCATGACGACGGAGCTTGCTCCGGTATCCGCCTTTTTAGCCAAACCAGCTTCTTCCAAAGTAAATATGGAGCGGGTTTGATAAAAGGCGGGAAGGGGGTTGCTTTGACGTAGGAGAGTTCCAACGCCATTGTAGGCCTCCGAAAGGCCGGTAACCAATTGTAGAACCAGACGATTAATTGTGACAGGTGCGCCCACATTACGGAGTTGATCTGCCAACTCCTTAAGTTTCTTGCAATAGGCAGATACGTTTGGAAATTCTTCCATGCGAACTAGGGAGAATTCCTGCTCAAGTGTGACGGCACGTGAATGTTGGTTATCTTGGAATATGTCACGCAATCTATTCCAAGTAGCCATAGCCGTGGTATCCGGCTCAATAATCATTTGTAAAAGATCAACCGAAATAGTGGAATAGATCCACTGGAGAACGGTAGCATCAAGGGTAATCCATAGCTGAGGATCCTCCGCGGGAAGAGGTGTTGCGGGAGGAATTATGTGATGGATAACTTGATGGGAGGCAGCGTGAATTTTAAACAACTCTGCCCACGTCGCATATTGGACGTTTTCCATCTCAAGCACAATAGGGATACTGTTCTTGACGTTGGAAACCATGAGGGCATGATGATAATTGTTCTTAGACATATTGAAAGAACAAAGAAGAAGGGGAAATTTAAGTGAGATTTTGGAGAGCGGAAGACGAAATTTGGAAGAGAAACCCGAGGGGGGGGGGGTTTCGGCCGAAAGGGAAACAAAAATTGGGAGAGAAAACTTTTGTTTAGACCCAGTCTCTTGATACCATGAAAGAAATAATCCCCTTGATTATTTTCATTAATTGAAAGGTATTTATACAAGTTACAAAATAGGAGAATCATATTCCTATTCTATTCCTAAAACCTTATTCTACCATAATTCTAACTATACAATTATGGTAAGTGTATAACACTAATTAAGGTAACCTTTACACTACAATATACTACAAATATATACCATATATACAAGATTGCATTTTCTACAATCTGTCCGAGATGGGCTCGGGAGGCCGCTGTCCGTGATGGGCCAAACCGAGAGCCTGGAGCTGGGCTAGTCCACTGTATTTCTGTGATATACATTTCTGTATATTCAGTGTATATCACAGGAATATTTCCTTGTTTAACATGCTCAAATTTCAAAGAAACGTCACTTCTAATCGTCTTATTCATAACTTAAGGTAAGAGGAACTAGAATCTTGAAAATCACAATGCTCACGTGATAATCAAACTTTATTAGGCATCTCATAAAAAATATATTCTTTCCGTTCTATTTAATGCATTGGTATATTTAAATATCATGAGAGTTTTCAAGAATTGATAGGTTCTAAAATCGTGGCATGAGTAGGACTATTTTTATATTGAGCATTTTTTTTTCTTTCATTTTGTTAATCGGAAGGTAATTTTAATTATTTTTCTTAACTTTCTGTACTGTGTGCTTATGGGATAAATTGATTTCCTTAATTGTTGTACAATGCTTATAAGAGAAGTTCGGGGCTAACAAACACGTTATGTTCTTATTTTCTTTTTAAATTACTTCTTCTTCACATTTCTTTTGTTTTCAGTAAATTTACCATTTATGCTTATTAACATGTTAGTTCTTCTTTTTGTGTATTTAAATTGTCAAATTCCTTTCCTTGGTAACAAATATTTTAAACTAAATGTAGGCAATAGTATTTGTACCTTTATTTTATTTATCTTTTGGTAATTTTATTCGTATGTTTTCCTATCTTTTATAACCCTGTGAAGCGCGAATATATTCACTAGTAATAGTATAGAGGAATATAATTTTTGCTTTTCATTTTTTTTCTTTCGTTCAACGTATGTTAATATGCCGCAATATAATGCTCGTAATAAACTTATATGTTCTTGAAGAGTTTTGCCAAGATTGCCACAGAAATGGAAAATAGGACCATTTTGAAGGAGATCTGGAATATCAACGAGCAACAAATTGGAAGTAGGTAAGCATTCAAACATATTCATTTTTAAAGATGCCAGAAGGATGCAAAAAAATTTATGTGCAATGTGAAAAGATTAATATACTTATTTTGGCTGTTTATAAAAGTAAAAGAAAACATTCCCTTCTGACAACTTACAGAAGTAACGAAATTGATCATGATCAATCTTTTCATTTCTACAACTTATTAAAATCGACGACATTATTATGCCTACTATGTGATCACAATGGCTTTTATCTTTGTTTCAAAGATGATTTACTTGTCATAGTAGGGAAATTGTCTTGAATTGCCTAGATGTAGCAAATAGATGAAGCTGGTGTCATGTGTCTGCAAGCGAAATCAGGAACAGTTTGCTCTGGTGCATATCCGATACATCCCACACCTCTTAATTACCGTCTTACTTTTCTTTAAAATTTCAATGAATCCTCTTATATCTTACCAGTATTTGAATTTGGTTACAAAAAAGCAAAATATTTTATTTCATATATATGGCATGTTTTATATTTGAAAAATGCCGAAAATACACCCCAACCTTTATTTTGATTTGTTGTAACATAGCTAACCTTTACGGTGATCCTATTACCCCTAAATATATTTTTAAAGCATTTCTTTGGCATTTATTTGGAAAAATCGAACCAAAATCCAATGTGATACAAGCCAAGACTCGATTATAAAATAATATAGTGATTAGATCAAATTCCAATAGAATCAACTGTTTTCTCCATGATTTATTAAGAGTGTAGAAGAGAATTCTAATTTTTTATTTTGTTCGAAGAGCGAAATGACCAGACTCCTTCGTTTTTTGGCCTTTTGTTCAACACGTGTTTGAATTATTACCCAGCTCACTCGATTAAATGCCCAAGAAATTCCTTAAAATATATCCAAGGGGTAATAAGACTCCCGTAAAAGTTAGGTGTATTACAATAAATCCGGACAAAGGTTGGGATGTATTTTAGGCATTTTTTCTTTATATTTTAATTGTCGTGTTTTTAAAATAGGACAAAAAAACACCGTATTTGTTCATATTAAACTAAAGAAATTATTTCCCGAAACAAATGGTTTAATTTTTGGGATTTAATTGTCTTTTCTCTAGCATTATCGTCAAGCAATTTGTCTTTCCTTGAAATTATTCAAAAATAGATTTAGTAGCAAAAAAGTTATTTAGACAATTTTATATAGAATATAATCATAGAAAGCTCCATTTTTTTTTTATAAAGTTTCTTAAAGTTTTTAAAAGTTATAACCCTCGTATATAAAAGAACTCAATAATTTATTAAGGTTACTTATCAACATGAAAGTGCTTTCGAGAAATCAAACGTGAGATCGTCGATTTTGAACTAAATCTTTATAAGATCGGTCTTCTTAAATAAATACAAACATGAAAGTATTTTCAAAAATCAAACGTAGGATGACCTACAACAACAACATATTCAGTGCAATTTCACAAGTAGGGTCAGGAGAAGGTAGAGTGTACGCATATTTTATCCCTATCTTGAGAGATAAAAATATTATTTTCGATAGAGCATCGACTCAGGTAAAAGAACGTAGGATGACCTATTTCAAGATTTAGGTAAAATAATTTATAACTTGATTTTTGTATTCCTATTGTTGTATGAAATAACGATATGGTGAGACTTTGAGTTAATCAGAGAAAATCTTTATATTTATGGTTTAATCAATTTATAAATTAATTTTTATATGCATATATATGAAAACTTTATCTCATATTTAACTAAATTTGTAGAAAGATTAATTAGAATATTTAATGAATTTTTTATAACCGCACGAAGCGCGGACAATACAATTAGTTTATTCATATCAGGAAGCACTGAACGCACAACATATAATATCAATTTTGTGACACTGATTAAAGATTTAGGGGTGTATTCTGTAGGCAGGAAAATATTTTTTCAAAAATATTTTTCAATTTTCTCATGTTCGGTTGATCATAATTTTTGGAAGACAGTTTCTTTAGGAAAACAAGTTTTTTTAAAAGGAAAAAAAAGACTTCCCTAATGGAAGTAGGGAAAACAAGTCCAAGAGTGACATTTCATATTAAGTGTCTCTTCCCACCTTCGAACTCATCCCCACCCCCACCACCCTCACCACCCACCACTATACCCTCACCCCACGATCCCATCACCCACCACCTCCATCCCTGATATGATATCGGATGACTCAAATATTCAACTTTCTTCGAGGTCTCTTATTAAACGTCAAACCAAGGACTCCCAAGCTTTACAAGTCAAGTTCATGGAGATGAAGCTATGGAAGCCCTTGAAAACAACCACTAGAGAGGTTTCAAGCTATAGAAGGTAGCATCGAGGAAGAGTTCAAGAGACCAAGAATCCAATGTCCAAAGCTTACCTCTTAAAGAATCCAAAATATTTGATGTGTGGCTACAATTGTAAGCTTGTGAATTAAAAGCCAAATGTGACTATTAGTTAAATAATTATGTATGTAAAGGCAAAAATCATATAAGTTTGCCTTAGCCATTTTCATAGCTAAATTTTGATTGGTGAAGAAGCACTTATGAGAGTAGTTCTCCTTCTATGGAGTTAGGTTTAGCTAGGATTAGTGGGAGGATTTTCCTAAACTCTTTACCTTGACCATCTCTTAGATAATCTAGGATTAGATTTTCATGTATGAGTTCAAGTTCCCTTCTCCCTTGGATTTTATTCCTTTTTTGGTTGTTGGTTAGTCTCAATTATAGTTGAATTAATTCCTTCCTTCATCTATTCACATTCCCTATTTCTTTTATCTCATCTATCGATTTTCCTATCATTCTGCGTATTTGGTTGTTGTTTTCATACTTTCCTAGTTAGGATTGTATCATTTGGTATAAGAGCTTAAGGTAAATGACTGTCTCTACAATTCTTAATATCGGGTTCTTCTATTTTGAAAAATAAAAAAATCTGAAAATTTCAAAAGTTCCCAAAAAAAATCGTGTTGTTGAGTGATTTGTTTGTTTTTGTTGAGAGATTTGAGTTCCTAGAGGTTAAATCTATCACATACTAAAGTTTGAAGCAATTTGGAGGTGTTTTGGGTCATTCACCATTGAAGGACTTTCAAGCTTGAAGAACTTAGAGTTGGGTCTTGAAGATTGAACAAGAATTGAAGCTCCAAAGTTATTGGGCTTTGACTATCTAGTAATAGAGAGTCAAGGTCTGATGTTTAGAAGTATTACAAATTAATTGAAGAATTCACCATTGTTGGGTTTGAAGAACTTGAAGAACAAACAATTTGAGTTTGTTGATTTGGGGGTTGAATGATTCCAATTGTATTGGACTTTATTCTCTACATTGAAGAGAAGCCAGATTCGAAATATGGAGTCAATTGGACTTGATTTGAAGAAGTTTCAAATTTGAAGTTTATAGTGTTCTTGAAGATCTTCATATCTTCATAGGTGTTCTTAGTGAAAAGGTAGTGTTTGATCCAAAATTTCAAGTGAAAAAGTGTTTGTGAGGTCAAATATAGCAAAAATGTGAAATAGTGGATCCAAGGCAATCCAAGTATAAGGAATAATCAAAAGAAAGTCAGCCAATAAGATCCCAAGAAAAAGTTGACGTCAGAAAGTTTTGGCTACGTTTTTCAACCTGCGAAACACAGAAGAGGCCACAACCCCCACCTGCGAGTCGCACGCCACGACAAAGAACTGGAGAAAATTTGGTCTGATCTGAGGAATTATCAAGTAAGTTGCATGTCATGAAATGCGTTTTATAAAACGCATATTGTAGGTGCGTTTTGCCAATCGAAGATGTGACGCGGGTTGTGACAGAAACCTGGAAAAATAAATTTAGTGATTTGCGGAATGAGATTTATAAATCTCATTAGCCAAATGCATTTTATACTCCCACATTGCGACATATTCGTTCTTCAACCCAGTTTCATTTCATCTTCGTTTCTAAAGTTCTTTAGGTAAGTGTTAATCCCTTTCTTAGCTAATTAATTGTCTTTACTTAGTAGTTAATTAGTTCTTATGTTCGCATTTCTTTCGTGTCAATTATTTTCGTGTTTTTCTCATTTACATTCATTGTGAATTTATTGGATCTTGTCCGTTTGCTTTGTTTTTCCATTCTTGGTGTCTCATAAACTCCATTCCGCATCGATACATGGTGCTATCTTAGACTTATTTGAGTTGGTATTTCACCAGTTAAGGGATACTTTCTAGAGTGGTAAAAGGCAAGAGTGTGAGCGTATTTGAGTGGTGCTAGCGAAGCACAAATGAGTGTAAACATGAGCTGTAACACCTCATACCTTCAAGCTAAGTTTTGACCCATACAATGGAAACATAATGGAACCAAGATGAAGAGTGTACGAAGTGTTTTGAAATCTAATCAAGTTATAAGAAGAGTCTTTGGGCAAAATATAGTCGGAAGCTACTCTACGGGCCATGTTTTCAAGTGAGTTTGCACAAGGCTTCACGCAGTGAGACAGTGTGCCCAAGTGAGGCAGTGTCACCGCCCCAACTTGCTATTTAAGTCTCTTCTTCGACCTTGAGCCTTATTTCCTCCCCCTTTCACACCCAAAACACCTCCAAACCATATCAAGAGGATCCCTCTTCATCGAAGACCAAAAACTCAATGTGAGTTATGTAAATCTAAAGCCGAGAAGTTCATGGTGTTAGTAGAATTTGGTGTCTCTTTATTGTGGTTGATTTGGAGATTTCCCTAAGTTGAATTAAGCTCAAGATATGGGTTGTTCTTAATGTTTAAGGTAATATTTTACTTCCTTCTCATGTGTTTAAGCTTGTAGAAGTTGTAGCTAACTCGTAGAGTTGGAAAATCTGAAAAAGGAAGCTCGGAAGTCTAACTCCTCTCCATCTTTTCAAGGAAGTGAGTCTCAGATCGTATGTAGTTCTTGGCCCTTTTTATATAGTTCCTAGAAGGTTCTTTTGTGGCTCTTCACTCCAGCCCTGAAGTATTATGTGTGTCCAATCTGTTTAACATGAACCCTCCGTTATAAGACTTAAGGAAAGAAAGTGGTGTTGTGGTTGTTGGACTATTTTGGTAGTATTTTATGATATTTTGGATGAAAATCTTATGAAGAAGATGGAGTATGAGTGGATGTTGTTATTGATGTTGTTCTAGATTCGGAGGAGGTAAGAATACGGGGGAGATGTTGTCCGACTTACCATAGAAACGAGCATGTTGCTCATAGCTATTTTGTATGTATCTCCTTGTTGATATTCGTATTTTTTATCGTTGTAGATGAATTGTGGAGAGGCAAATTTCATCGTCATCATCGGAGAATCAGTTCAAGGTATGTAAGGTCTATCTTTCTTTCTTTCGGTGAATCCATAAGTACGTCCCCTTTATTAGAAATCTAAGGAAGAGCTAGTTTGCGCGTAGGTTCCTTGTTGGTGGATTAAGGTCATCTAAGAATTTCTAAACAGATCTTAAGTAAGTCTTCTATATACATTCTATAACCAGTAGCGTTTTCAAGACATTGACAAGTTATACGTAAGCTAGAGTTCCTAATAGATTGAGGAATAAGAACGAACGAGCTAAGGAACTAATAGAGGAATGTAAGTAAAGGAAGGTGAGGTTGGACTAATTATAACATCAGACAGTAATAGCCTAGCGAGATAACCATGTACGTATACTTGATGACATTTAGAGAACTCCCTAAAGTTAAGGAAAGTAGAGTACGAACTACGACGTTATAAGTCACTTAAAAGAGCATAGAATATGAGTTGTACGAGGTACTCCTCAAACTTAAGAAAAGTAGAGATATACGAATCATAAAAACAGATCGAGTAGTATAACAAGATAGTTGGACAAGATCAAAGATAGTACAAGTCTCCTTAAAGCTAAAAAGAGTAGGTCACGAGTTAATAAGTATGAACCGTGAATTACAGGAAGTATTAGATGAGTTATGGTTTATAGATGCAAGTACTTAGCTTATTGATAGTTTGCTTGTTGCTGAATGTTGTTCTTGTCTTCAGGGCCATGCACATGCCTTTGGGTCCACTTTCCTTTAGGGCCATTCAGATACACTTGCCTTCGGGGCCATGCATTTGCCTTCGGGGCCATTTAGATAGACTTGCCTTTGGGGCCATTCAGATACACTTGCCTTTGGGGATAATTATACATGTTTAGAGGCCTTTCACAAGGCTAAGTAATGGATATTATGTTGCATAGTTAGTAGACGACAGAAGCAGGTAAGTATAGCCAATCCTCCCTGATTAGCTCTTCAGTTTATATTCAAGTTGTTTTATATTTTAGTACTGTACAATTTCAGTTGCCTTACATACTTGGTATATTTTATTGTACCGACGTCCTTTTGCTGGCATTGCATTTCATGCCATCATGTGCAGGTAATAAGTTTGACGAGCCCTCTCACAGATGAGGTTGATGTTCAATGGAGTATCGGTAAGACTCTATCTCTTCCGGAGTGCAGCCGAGTCTAGAGGTCATGTATCAAACTTTATTACAGACTTATGGGTAGGCCGAGGCCCTGTCTCGACCATGTTTAATGTAAGTTATCTTTATAGGCTTTGTAGACACAGGTTAAGTATGTATAGTATGTTAGTGGCCTTGATGGCCCCCATTTATGTTTTTATGGAATTGCCCATTATGGATACTTATAGTGGCTTCTTCGGCCCATAATAATATATAGTAAGAACGAATTCGGTCAAGTCGGTCTATGTATGTCCTGGTTATGTCCAGTAGTTAGGAGTTATAGAGCGGTTTTGTCGGGCCAGTATGACACCGAGTCGGCCTATGTATGTCCTCATTTATATTTTTAAATTGTATTTTTTCTCATAAATATGAAAACACACAAGTTGTGAAAACCATCAAATATAATCTTACCTATTGAGCAAAACATAGTTCATAACAAAGTTAATACGCTGTTAGAAGCCCTTTCTAAAAAAATAAAATATCTATTGATCGAACATTAGTTCAATAAAAATAATTGAATATGAGTTGTAGTGTAACTACTCTTTAATATAATCATCTCAAATGGTACGGACATTCTCTTCACGTCAAGAGTATATTTGCTATAAATATACTACCAATTTACAATTTTTTTTATATTTGATATAAATAGTTGGTAAACATGGTTGTATATCTACCAATTTATGAATTTTCAAGTTTATTAAAAAAAATCCTTTTTTTTTTGGAAAATTTGGAATTTACAACCATGTTATGAAATTAAAGTTAAATATAAAATTTGTACAGATTTTATATTTAATTTTAAAATCACACGACCAAACGGGTAGTGAAACAAAAGAGATACCTAAGTTGAAAAGAAAAGAAAAGAAAAAGCAAAAGCAAAACTGCACAACCACAAGGGTAGTTGTAAAGATTGAAACGGGTAAGACTTATTACAGATTATATAAGGCATATTGCAAAATCTGAATCTTAACAAGGTCTCCTTAATTTCTGGTAAGTTATTATAAGCCATCAATCTGAAATCCAATTCTCTTTCTCTCTCTCTTGTCTCCAATTTTTTCGCTTGTGTGTCCGACTTCTTATATTCTTCCTTTTTCGTCAGCGCTAGGGTTTCTCTATTTCTCCATTCACCTAACCATCTTTCTCTCTCTCTCTCAAAAGGTTTGCCTTTTCTCCTTATTGGTCTCTCTCTATTTGTTCTTTCTATGTGCTAATGCTTGATTTGATCTCATTCCTCTATTTTCACAGTTATGTTCATTCTGCAATTTGGTGGATAGTTTGATTGCTTTGGTTAAATCATTGCTTTTGCAACTTTTGCTGATGCGTTCATGATTTCTGATTTTCATTTGTTTGTTTATTCTGATTGTGCTGTATATGGTCGTGTGGAAGTTTTGAGTTTTTTTTTTGATAGATGATTATGCCATGGAAATCAGCTGATTTAAGGATATAGCTTTTGCTACTGTTTAGAACTATTCTTTTTCGCTTTGTGTTTGTTTATGTAGTGTTAATCATAGTTTCAAGTGTTTATTTATTTTTTTGGGCAGGTTTTGAACTGCGGTCTGTTCTAAACAGAGTGTTTTTAAGAAGAGAATTTTAATTGTTGAGGGTCAGGCTTTAGGATTTTGAACTGTGTGCATTAAAATTTTGATAATGAGGAACTCTTGGGCAGATTCTGTTGAGAATGTAGCTACTGATAATGTTGGGCCTAGCGGGGCTTCTGCTTCTACAAGGAGATCATCTTATGTCCCACCACATCTTCGCAACAAACCAATGGCAGCAGAACCTCTAGCTCCATCGCAGGGTGGCCCACTGTCTGGGTTCAATGGACCAACTAGTGGGTCTCGATGGGGTGCTTCTAGGCCAGATTACGGACGCCAAGGGGGTGGCGGCCACACCGGAGGTAGTTGGGGTGGCAGAGGGAGTGGTCGGGGTAGAGAGCGGGAAGTTAACCCTTTTGGTAATGATGCAGATGTGGACTTGGAGCAATCCTTTGATCAGGAGAATACTGGTATAAATTTTGATGCTTATGAGGATATTCCAGTGGAAACAAGTGGAGAAAATGTGCCACCTCCTGTTAATACATTCGCAGAGATAGATTTAGGGGAGGCCGTTAACTTGAATATTAGGAGGTGCAAATATGTTAAGCCGACTCCTGTCCAGCGATATGCAATTCCCATCTCCTTAGCAGGACGAGATCTCATGGCCTGTGCCCAGACAGGATCCGGCAAGACAGCTGCCTTTTGTTTCCCAATTATTAGTGGAATCATGAGGGGGAATTTTTCGCAACGGCCTCGTGGGGTGCGGACAGTGTTTCCCCTTGCTCTTATTCTCTCACCAACAAGAGAGCTGTCAATGCAGGTAGGTGTGGTACTATAGCAGTTTGAAATGCCACTTGATCCCTTTACCTCTTTTTTCCTTATAAACCTTCAAGTTTGTTAATTCTAATTTTATGCATGTAGATACACG
The DNA here is from genome assembly GCA_029783415.1 of Anisodus acutangulus. Taxonomy (NCBI): domain Eukaryota; kingdom Viridiplantae; phylum Streptophyta; class Magnoliopsida; order Solanales; family Solanaceae; genus Anisodus; species Anisodus acutangulus. The sequence continues at coordinate 43,541,283 of CM056492.1, forward strand.
AGGAAGCTAAAAAATTTTCTTATCAAACTGGTGTTAGAGTGGTAGTGGCCTACGGTGGAGCCCCGATTAATCAACAGGTACCTCTTTACTCTCTCTCCTTCTTCCCTATTTTGTGAAGGAAAAAAAATATATGTGGTGGTGATATACATGGGGTACTTTGCATGTGATGTTGGATAGATACATAGTCTTTTTGTTGAGTGGAGGTTGGTTTCTGATTTTTTCGTAGTAGCTTGACTCTTATGAGACCTAAACACCACACATCCATGAATGTCCCCAGAAAATGCACATAATGAATCCAGAAGCATTTGCTCCCATTATCATACTTGAAGCAAAAGAATGGGGGACTTTGACAAGCTGTCGTACCATGTACTTTGAGCAACATAGTTAAAGATAATGCCTTACTCTTGCCATGCACATAAATAGCATATAATTGACTCGGTGCAGCACCATTCAGTTTAAGCAAGTCTAATTCCCGTCTCTTACTAAATGCACAGATAGAGACCCACATGAGACACATCTATGGTTAAACAGAAAAAGATGTTATAACTTTACAATATGCAACTTATTTAATGCTTGCTTCCTTTTTGGTGAATGAAAGCTTTCCTCTGTGTTTTAAGAAGGGGAAGTTGAACATATGCTTCATTATTGTGTTGTCAATTATTTAGATGAGAACTTATTCCTAGTTGTACGATTTCTTCATATCTGCTCTGTTATCGTGCATGTTAAACTGTTTTAAAAGTAAGCTTAATGATCTACTATGTCTTGCAGGTCAATCTGCTTGTCTGGTTACTTAGCTTGTTTATTTTTTCTTAACCATCAAAATAAGTGATACTCAAGCAGAGGGGCAGTAAAATAAGTGTCATTCTTTTAAGTAGTTGCATATGCTTGTATAATTAGATCACTGGTAGTTTTCACCAGTCAATGGTCATTCCAATGGAGACGTCTGTTTTAATGCCGATGAGCCATAGGTCAAAACAAGACAAACTTTCTTATATTCTAGTTTGGATTGTGGAACTCTGTTGCTGGACAACCAAAAACAGGAATATACGAAACCAAATTTTGGGTGGAGGAGCAAGGTTTCTTGTTTTTCTATAAGTTTTTAAGCAGACATACAAAGGTGCACCTGGGTTTGTAGATACTTCAGGGAGACTGATGCTTTTACTCCATTTATGAATTTGATTTTTGAGTTTTTTCAGCAGGAAAGTACAACTGTATTAGATGCTAGAGTTTGAAAATTGTCTTATGGGTTGACCAGATTGATTTTGCTGTTACTAGCATACTGATATTTTGCTATTACTAAAATATTGATTATTTCCTTCACCAACGGACTTGATATATATATATATATATATATATATATATATATCAAGTCACTGTTGAAACAACCTCTTGCAGAAATGTGAGGTAAGGTTGCGTACAATAGACCTTTGTGGTCCGGCAGGAGCTTAGTGCACCGGGCTGCCCTTTTATCAAGTTACCGTTGCTTTTTCCTTTTACTCTTCCATCTCTTTCTTATAACCGTGAAATTCCTGAGGGTGGGGGCGCCAAGGTGCGAAACACAATGGATTATGGGTTCGTTACCTTACTCCACTTAAATATCAAGCTTTTGTTGGCGATAAGGTTCGAACTTGTGATGTACGTCTAACCCGCGCATCATGTGTTGTGCTCTTACCACTATATCAAAGCCCTAGGTGCCTTTTACTTTCCATCTCCATGCATTCTCTTTGAAAAAGACCTTCCTTTGACAAACAAGTGGTTAGATTTATCCCCTGTCGCTTGATTTCTGCTGCTATGAGTTCTTTAGTGTACTTTGTTTGTCTTATTTACCTGCGTTATTTACTGCTTCTTTTTTCAGAACGCGCTATCATTGCTTATTCGCTTTTGTTACCATCATTTTCATACTGCTTTAAATTTCATTTCGTGTCCGGGTCTGACCGTTTCTCTTGCTTTGCTTCTCTTACTTTGCTTCTCTTACTTTGTTTGTGCTTATGCTTTGTCTTGAGCCGAGAGTCTTTCGAAAACAACCGCTTTACCTACCAAGGTAGAGGTAAGGTTTGCGTACACTCTGGGGACCCCACGTTGTGGGATTTCATTGGGTATGTTGTTGTTGTTAATTGTGGGCGGCTTTTTTCTCTCTTATATGGTCAATTAGGTGCCATTTTATTCTTTCATGCTTTTCCCTGTATATGTAAGTATTTCCTCTTCTCTTCCCTCCTCTATTCAACTTGTAAGTAGTCGGAAATAGGGAAAGAGATGATGGGAGACCGAGTGTATCTCAATTTCTTCTGAAAATGTTTAAATACAAGTTGTTACTGAGTCCTAACATGTGGGGAGCATTACTCATGCAGAACGTGGTATTGTAAAGTACATGCAACTCATGGATTGTGCATTGGGGACATTTTTGTTAGTTTGAATATGTAAATGTGAAAAACCTGCTTAAATATTGGTAACTTCGGGATGCTTTCCCTTTACAAAAGGTCCGCTAAAAAACAAAATGAGTTTGATAAGAGTTCAACTAAGAAGCCCTATAGACACATCAGTCTATAAACAAATTAAATCTGTGAAGTTGGTTTTAATTTGTTTATCTCTTCATTCTAGATCTAATATGCATTTGACGGTGAAAGAGGGAAACTTATTCCACAAAAGTAGATAGTAATCTAACGTTAAGAATTTGTCTTCGTTCAAGGAGGGATCCTCTAATCTGTCAATGGGAAGGATCTCTGGGTACTTGATAGTCCCATGAAGATCTATATGTACTTAACCAAGACAAGTGAGATCCTTCGAGATGCAGTGATTTTGGTAAATAGTAGCTTTGAATATGAACTTCGCTATTCACATTCTTTTTGGTTAGATCCTGAAATCTAGTGCAAATGCAATTGAAAGCTCAGATCTTCATCTTTTGGAGTTTTTTTTATTTAATGTTTTGAAAAAAAGAAAGAAGAAAAAACATCTTCGTTTTCTGGTACATATGTACATGATATTAACCATATATTGTTTTCAGTTAGCAAGTTATTTATTTGTTGGGATTTTGGTACCCTGTTATCTGCAGGAAGGTGCCCCTTGTTACCCAGTTTCCCATTTCTGAACATCCCATTTTCTTATTACATATTTTGAAGGGAAGTCTAGAATGTTCTTCCACAGTTCCACCTCCGCCATGGCGCTCTACCTTGACCACTTTCAACTGAAACTCACTTTCAAATATACAACATGCAATTTTTTGTTGTTGACATTAGTGGAGAATAGTAGAGGGTTGGGCCCATTATTTGCGGAGTTTCGAACTGTGTGCCATTGACCCTAGGGAATTTCTTGGTTATTAAAAAAAGTCTGTACACTGAAATTAGTTTCGGAGACTTGAACAAATCAAATCTAGTAACAGTACTTTCATTTGATATGCCGGTGAGGTCAGAACCTCAGTAGAAGTATTAAGAAATATTCAGTTGTTTAACTATGGTGATTTCATTGTCGGGTTATATATCAAGTGTAGTATCTGATCTTATCAGTTCATTGTCAGAATAGCTCACGAAGCCTGAACATTCGAGTATAAAGTGGTGTTTTCTGTAGATTCTTTACTTCTTAGTACACGTCTCATATATTTTGTTTCCCCTACTATATCAATAAAACAATACTTTCATCAAGGAAATAGATGATGTGTATTTTGCGTTATTGTTTATTACATATCTGCAGATCCGCGAGCTTGAGAGAGGAGTTGATATTCTTGTGGCAACTCCTGGAAGACTGGTCGATTTACTTGAGAGAGCAAAAGTTTCATTACAGCTGATTAGCTATTTAGCTCTTGATGAGGCAGATCGTATGCTGGACATGGGATTCGAACCTCAAATCAGAAGGATAGTGGAGCAAATGGATATGCCTCCACCTGGTGAAAGACAGACAATGCTGTTCAGTGCCACATTCCCAAGAGAGATTCAGGTTTTCTTTTATTCAGTAGGGCTGTTTTCAAATCCTAATTTTTCTTCTTATTCTTGTTGTTACATGATGACACCTGTCTTTTCGCAACGCTGGACATTTTGCCTTGCAAAATGTTTGAGTTGGCAGTGGGGAGAATCTTCCGAGTAGTTGTGGTCTTGTTTTGTATATGATCTCTAACCATTTCTTTCTTCGTTTGTTCTTTGGAATGCAGAGACTGGCATCTGATTTTCTTGCACACTACATATTTTTGACAGTTGGACGGGTTGGTTCTAGTACTGATTTGATTGCTCAGCGAGTTGAATTTGTTCATGATGGTGACAAGAGAAGCCATCTTATGGACCTACTTCATGCACAGATGGCTAATGGGGTTCATGGCAAGGTAGCATGTGACTAGCTCTCTTGCTATAATAATTTTTCTCAACTACTTTAATCCTGTTTGTGGCACTTGGAGCAGCTTGACTGAGTGGAGAAGAAATCAGGACTTCTGGTCCTTGGAACATAGCAAACAATTGAGGATGTTCATCTTATTCAATAAAGAAAAACAGAATTGAGGATGTTTGCTAGCTACTTTTTCTTTGTCTGTAAAGTCACTAACGTAAACCTTCTCATGCCTGGTCAGTGGTCACTACTAGCTGTCCATGATTGGTTTCGTTGGTTTACTTGCCTACCATATATAGATAGGAACGGTGAATTTCCTAGAATGGAGTCTGCTTAAACTTTCATTTAAATTGTGACCGTCTTTCCTCTTAATGCTTCAGTGTCTTCCAACGGCCTGACTGCATCCTCTTCCCCATTTGCTGCTTTGTGTAACATAGATTTTGTTGCTATAGGCCTATAAAGTTTATACATGACAAAATACAATGTGGAATCAACTGGCAATCTTATTAACTGCTTTATTGTTATCTGCAGCAATCTCTAACTTTGGTATTTGTCGAAACAAAGAAGGGTGCTGATGCATTGGAGCATTGGCTGTGTATTAATGGGTTTCCTGCAACTGCCATTCATGGTGATAGGACTCAGCAGGTAGGCGAGATCTAGGTATTGGCAGATGGATCAAAGCAATTTGATCTTTGATCTTCAAACATGACCTTTTACACTGTTCTACACTTCCGTTACAATGTGATTAAATGGTGCCACTTCTTTTTGAGAAATGGCAAGTGTATTATAATATGGCACGAAGGAGGTGCTGTCAAAAATATTTACAAGATACCAACAGAATATCCCTTCCTATTCTTAAAGGGATTCTGTGAGTTCTGTCATTGCTTCAGCATCATTTACAAAATTCTGTTTACACCAAATATGAAATAAAAAGTAGACAGTTCATCTCGTTCTTCAGAATTGAGTTTCCTTTATCTTCAAACACCAAGCGTTTCACTCCCTCCAAACTGTCCACGATATGCAATTCGGAATGGTTTGCCACCACATCTTGCTATCAATATTTGAGTTCCAATACTGGTTTAACCTAGAACAAAGATGAGGTGATCCAATAGTTTCTTCTGCATCTACAGCTGCCTGTGTGCCAGTGTTGTCAAAGGCACGATTAAAGCGCGTTTAAGCCCTGAAGCGAGGCACAAAACAAGTTGAGCGCTTTGCCTCGCTTTATGGGTGCTTCAGTGTCGTCATCAAGGCATACTTTATCTTGCCAATGAGTGCAATCCTGAAGATGTGACACTAAGCAATTGACATTTCACTTTATCATAATTTTGTTCAATTTCTTTGTCCATAAATTTGTTATTCATGCTTATGATTATTAATCTTGGACTTCACATACATATTTGTAGTTTTTCTCCATTTGCACCTTTTTTCATTGAAGTCCACGCTTTATTTGCGTTTAAATCCCCAAAGGACCTTTATAGCTTTTTTGCCCTTTTCGCTAACACTTGAGTGTTAAAAAGCTCATTGAAATGTATGCATATGAAGCATGAGTAGCTATTTAATATTTACTTGTAGAAGCATAATATATTTGTATCGCATGTCAAGGAAGTGTGCACGTAACACGTGTACCTGATACTTCTATATTCTCTCCGGTTTCTGTGTTGCACCAATTATTACTTGCACTATTCTGCAGCTCATCACTGTCAACATTACCTGTGGATTTATTTTATAGGAAAGGGAGCAAGCGTTGAGAACATTCAAGAGGGGAGATACCCCAATTTTAGTTGCGACTGATGTGGCTGCTCGAGGCCTTGATATCCCTCATGTTTCTCATGTTGTCAACTTTGACCTTCCTAATGATATCGATGATTATGTGCACCGGATAGGCAGGACAGGTCGTGCAGGCAAGACAGGATTAGCAACTGCTTTTTTTAATGATGGTAACCTTTCGATGGCCAAACCGCTAGCTGACTTGATGCAAGAAGCTAATCAGGAAGTACCTGAATGGTTGACTCGTTATGCGAGTCGTTCATATGGAGGTAGAAACAGGCGGGCTGGCGCAGGCCGTTTTGGTGTGCGTGACTTCAGGAGGGATTCCTCATACAATAGAAGTGGAGGTGGTGTGAATTACTATGACGGAGGTAATAGTAGTGGTGGTTATGGCAATTACAGTGGTGGGGCATATGGTCCTGGAGTAACTAGTGCGTGGGACTAGCTGCTCAAACTTGTGATACCTATACTTTCCTGCAGTTGTATATTACTCATCAACAAATTTGGATTATGATATTTTTCAATGGGAAACAGGGTTGAGTTCTTGTTGTTTTGTGGTCCTATAGGGGGACAACTGCAAGATTGTTATGGTAGTTAGATTGGCAATTTGAGACCACTAGCAGGCAGCTTTTGTCCAACAGTTCAATGATGCCTTTGTTTAATATATATTACTTCGAGAGTTAATTTTTTTTGGAATGCATATGAATCGTTAATTTGCACGTGCAATGTGCATCTAAATTGTAGTATTATTGTATTTCCAAATAAGTGAGATATGATATGCCTCATCTTTTGCAGGTTTCATTGTTTTTAGTTGTATTATTTCTTAGGGAAGTGGAAATTGGAAAGAAGGCTCATGCGGATATTGACCACTGATTGTTGACAGTTGAAATGGATTGCAGGATCATAATTGTTGTCATTGAACGAGATGTCTTCATTTTGTTTGACAGCCTAAAATGAGAAATGTGAATGAAAACAAATGGTGCTCTCGAGGAACCTTCACAAGTTGAGAGTGGCTGTTGTATGGATGGGCAATGACAAATCTTAGGGTATGTTTAGTATGGCACAAGTCGATTTTGGAGGAAATAGTTATTAACTGGTTAGATACCAAAAATTGTTTTCATCAAACTGAGCAAATGAATTCTCATTTTTACTAGCCAATGAAAGGGTGGATGTAACTCGTAAGGTGAATGCTACTTAGGGAAAAAAAGGGCATGGCACGCGTTCAAGATGTGATATGAGCTATAGGTATGTGGCATATGATATTGGAGTCCGACTCTTTTGGTACAACAATGACCCAAACTTTTGTGAGGGTGTTGTTGATTATCTAAGGAAGAGGTTGTACGTGACACCTACCATTGAAGGCAGCCTAATGAGGTTGGGTCAAGGATTAATAGGTTTCTAAGTTGACGGGCATCTAAAAAAGGGTGTATGTGACACCTTAGATGAATTCCATATTGGAAATGGAGGGAAAGTCGTGCGCTATATATGAAAAATGAACTAATTGACAGGAGACACTTTTATGTTTGATGTAGCATAGTTCATGAGACAAATCCACGAGGAGCTTTTAGACCAAAGTAGACAATAAAGGTTATGAGCTCTGGTTGTATGTAATTAAAAAATTGTTCTAGACAAGCTCTATCTATCTTGTTAACGATGCAAAAACTATTCACAAATGAGAAAGTTACAAACTCTGTGTATCCAATCCAAACAACACATATATTATGTACATAATTGTCTTACTTTGGAAGTCTAGGTCTAATTTATATATATAATAAAGATATACATAAATAAAGTGATGTGACACCTCTTGGCCATCATTCTTATATCTTTTACCTCCTTTTTCGCCTTTTTATTCCTTTTATTTGAATTAATGTGATAATTTAAAAAATCCAAAAATCACCTCATTAATTATTTTCATAATTGCACATTTTATTCTCTTTTAGTATGAATAATAATGACTGATACCTATTGAGGCTAATAATGACACCTTATTGAAGAAAGACAAAAGTTAGGAGAGAAAAAAAAAGGAACACAATGGTTTCCTGAGGAAACGAAGGAACTCAATTCAGTTTAAGAAATATTCTCTTCAAAGCTACAATGTTCAATTAAAAAATAGCATTTTCAAATAAAAAACTACAATATTCAATAAGATATAATGCAGGGGTTGGAATGTATTTTGACTAAATTACATGAACAAATATCATATGAACTATCACACCAACAAATAATGATTTCTAGAAACGATTTTAATTCTCTTCTTAGAACGACTAATGATAGTTGAAACTCGTAATATCTAATCACTATAGTTTCATTCAGAATATAGTATTACTTAGTAGCCTGAGCCTGACGGTTTTTGTTAACATAAGTGGAGAGAGAAGGTAAAATTCACAACTCCTTAAAACGCGGGGATTGTGGAATAATAGATATATTTGTTAGAATACAACAACATATCCAGTAAAATTCCACGACGTGGGGTTTGAGGAGAGTAGAGTGTACGCATTCCTTACCACTATCTTGATAGGTAGAACGACTGTTTCCGAAAGACCATCGACTCAAGACAAAGCATAAACACAAGCAAAGCAAGAGAAACGGTCAAACCCAGACAAGAAATTTAAAGCAGTATCAAAATGATGGTAACAAAAACGAATAAGCCATGATAAAGCATTTTGAAAAAAAGACGCAGTAACTAACACAAGTAAATAAGATAAACAAAGTACACGAAAGAACACACAGCAACAGAAAATCAAACGACATGAGACTATAAAGCAATACTGCGCCTACCAGTATGATAGGCTAAGCAGGTCTATAATAATAACACTACATCTACCAGTATGTAAGCGTAAGTAGGATTACGCTCAACTACCTACTACCCTTATAGATTTATGCGTGTCCTCCACAACCTTCTATCTAAGGTCATGTCCTCAGTAAGTTACACCTGTGCCATATCCCGTCTAATCACCTCTCCCCAATATTTCTTCGGCCTACCTCTACCCCTCATGAACTCGTCCATAGCCAACCTCTCACATCTCCGCACTGGGGCATTTGTGTCTCCTCTACACATGCCCAAACCATCTCAACCTCTCTTCCTGCATCATATCCTCCACCGAGGCCACTCCCACTCTGTCCCAGATATCATCATTTCTAATCCTATCCCTCCTTGTATGTCCACACATCCATCTCAGCATCCTCATCTCCGCAACATTTATCTTTTGGATATGCGAAGTCTTGACTGACCAACACTACACCCCATACAACATAGTCGGTCTAACCACTACCCTATAGAACTTGCCTTTAGGTTTTGGTGGAACTTTTTTATCGCACAAGACTCCAAATGTGAGCCTTCATTTCATCCATCCTGCACCAATACGATGTGTGTCATCGTCATCAATCTCTCCATTCCCTTGGATAATAGACCCGAGATACTTGAAGCTTCCTTTCTTTGGAATGACTTGAGTACCAAGTCTCACCTCTACGTCTGTCTCATGGTCGCTCCCGTCACTGAACTTGCACTCCAAGTATTCTGTCTTGGTCCTGCTCAGCCTGAATTCTTTAGACTTCAGAGTATGTCTCCAAACCTCCAGTTTAGCGTTCACTCCGCTGCGAGTCTCATCAATCAGGACTATATCTTCTGCCACTAACATACACCATGGCACATGTCCTTGAATTTGTCGCATCGGTTCATCCATCACCAAGAAAAATAAGAATGGGCTAAGACTGACCAGTGGGCCGGGTCGGCCCGGTCCCACCCCGAAACCGCCCCGGTCCTGCCCCGAACCCGACCTTTTTAATTTCTTTTGCGGTATACGGATTCGAACCGAGACTGGACATGGTCTCATCCCGACCGATCCCGGCCCGTCCCAATCCCGCCCCGTCCCAATCCCGCCAAGCCCGACTCGGACCCGATCCTGTCCGGATCCCCCTTTTGCACAAATAGTCGTTGCACCAACGACCATTTTTGGCCTTCCCCCCTCCCCCAACCCCTCTACCCCCTTAATATTTATTTTTAACCCATAAGTTATTATATTTACACTTTAACCCAATTTTCCAACTATAAATACCTCATTTTGTCTTCATCTTTCTCACAAATCTTCCTACAATCTCTCTAATCTATCAATCTATCTCTCTACCTCTCTACAAGTCTACATTGTCTACTAAATATTCAATTTTATTTATTCATTTGGGAGTGAAGTTGGCAACTAGCTTGAGGATCTTCCATTGAGCAAAGTTTCAATTTTCAACCTCTCAATTACACGTCGACGTTACGTCGGCGTTTGGTACATTCGTTCCTTCATTAAATTATTATTGTCTGTTTATTTTATTTAGCGCACTTAATTTCATTTACTTTAATTATTTATTAGTATAATTATAAATTTATAATGGAAGGATTTAAACGTATGCTTACGGGTAGGGGTCATGTTTCTTCTAGTAGGGGCAACAAGGGCAAGAGTACTTCTTCTAGTCATCCTATTTCTAGACAGAATCCTATTCCTACACATGATGATTTTGTTGATACTGAACATTTTCCTACAATACCATTAGATTTAGACGAGGAGCTATTTTCTGGAACTCAAGAAGACTTTAATTTAGATGATGATGTAGATGATACACCCACTAATGTAGATGACAACACACCCACTAGTGCACCTTCAACTGAAATTCCTCCTATTCCCCCTAGTATGAGACGAGGTCCAGCAAAACGAATATTAAAATCAGATGCATGGACATTTTTTAATAGGGACGTAGAAAATCAAGTAGCTAGATGTAAAATTTATAAAGATGTTTTAAAATTTAAAACTGGAAAAGGTCACGGTGGGACGGGGGGTTTAATGAGACACGTAGCAAGGGCTCATCCAGCTAGATATGCCCAATACGAGGCTTCAAAACCGGGTGCGCAAACGTTCGCTCCATCGGGACAAGGTTCACATACTGTCCCGGACCAAGTACATGGTCAAATTAACCCTATGACGGGGGGAATTGTAGGCCCTAAATACGATAAACATAGAGATAGGGAAGCAATAACAAAATTAATTGTTGTGGAGGGTTTGCCTTTTCCATTTCCTTCATCTCCCTGTTTTATTCATTACATTAGAGATATGTATAATCCTGCTTTTAACGGTTTTCCTAGATCAACTGTTAAGAGAGATGTATTTAAATTCGCACATGAATATCAACAATATTTACGTTATTCATTATATCATTTTAATGGAAAAGTGGCTATCACTTCTGATATAGGCCGTAGTACTAACAACCATGATTATTTAACGGTAACCTGTCATTGGATAGATTATAAATGGTCTATGCAAAAATGTATCTTAGCGTATAGATATATAGATGATAGGCACATTGGTACTTTTATTGCAGAAAATATTTATCAAGTGTGCGATTATTACGGAATAACTGATAAAATTATGACTATTAGATTAGATAACGCTTCTTCTAACAATTACGCTATTACAATTTAAAAAAATAGTTTAACTCCATCTTTTTCAGATCATTTTCATATAAAATGTGCGTGCCATATATATAACTTAATTGTAAAGGATGGTCTATCACTTTTTGAAGACATTCTTAGTAAAATACAATTTGCTATAAACTTTATTTTTAAAAATAATAGAATACAACGAAGAAAAGAATATAAAAAAACTTGTCACGATTGCCAACTACCTTATAGAAAAATTCCAGAAGAAGTACCCACTAGGTGGAATTCTTTATACGAGCAACTACTTGTTGCTTATGACTATAGAAAACATATAACTTTATTTTTAACTCTCATAATCAAAATCCAGCTGATATGGTTGTAGATAGCGATTGGGGAAAAATTTCTGAACTTATTGTATTTTTAGAGAAATTTTTTCAAGCAACAAAAGAATTTTTCGGTATATATTATCCAACTATTTCAACTATGTTGTTTTATATAGCTCTAATAGTTTTACTGCTTAATGAATATATGGATAAACCAGCTATTAAAAAAATGTTTATCAAAAAATTAAAATATTTTATTCCTATTCCCACTATTTATATTATTAGTGCTGTATTAAATTCAACTATTAAAATAGACGGTACTAAATCACTTATTGAAACTATTTACGATTGTATAACAGTACTACCACCTCCAAGTCCCAAAAATCCAAATCACCCACCACCTATTGAACAAACTAAAGAAGAAGTGTTTTCTAGCGTAGAAGACGAATACAAAAAAATATATAGGTTTTACCAACAAGAAAGTGCTAGCAACCTACCAGCTTCCATACCATCTTCTTCTTCTTCTTCTTCTTCTTCTTCTTCAACACAGCCTCACAAAAGACATGCTGTTTTTGCGGATAGTATTGAAAGCCTCAGAAATAGAATGTGCGGCGGCCGTACCGCTACTAACCAAATTAGCGAGTTTGATATTTTTGTTTTGCATGGTTCTGTATCGTACCAAACAGTTCTCAATGAAGAAGGACGTGAAGACTTGCTGAAATAATGGAGGGGGAATGAGAAGACCTTTTCGACACTTTCAATGATGACTTGAGATGTTTTGAACATTCAAGCGTCATCAGCGGCGTCTGAAAGCGCTTTTTCTGCCGGCAAATATCAAATAGGAGAGCACATACACTCATTAGCCGGAGACATCTTAGAGATTGTAGTATTATTCAGAGATTGGATACGAGTGGAGCGGAGATGGTTCGGTCAACCGGAGATCAACGAAGAAGAAGACGAAAACTACAACGAAATCTTATCCGAAGGTGGTGGAAGCGACGTGGAGAAATTTGATCAATAAATACCAATTCCAACTGAAGAACCACATGAAATTATCAAGAAACTAGAACAAGTTTTTTTCAAAATGTAATTTTTTTAATGCAATTTTATTATGTAATTTGCAACTGTTAAACAACACCACAAAGTTGCAATTTTGACAATTGTATTTATATTACAAAAAAAATCATATGTCTATTAAATTATATAAGAGACACAAAAACAGCCTTGGGATGTTTTTATTACACTATCTTGTTTAATTATTGAGTTTTTTTATCTATGTTATTTTTAAAATTAAGTGAAAAAAAAATCGCCCCCGAATCCTAATCCCAATCCCGCCCCGACCCGATTCTGACGGGATCGAGATGGGACTTCGGCAAATCCCGCCTATCCCGATCCCGCCTAACCTGACCTGACCCCGCCCCGACTCGATCCCGCCAAACCCAGCCCGATCGTCCCGAGCCCGGCCCAATGGCCACCCCTAGAATGGGCTATGAGCTGATCCCTGGTGCATCCCCATCATTACTGGAAAGTGCTCTGAGTCTCTTTCTATTATCCGTACCTTGCTCTTGGCTCCATCATACATATCCTTGATCGTCCTAGTGTATGACACATGTACACCTCTAACCTTCAAATATCTCCATAGAACCTCCCTAGAGACTTTGTCGCATGCCTTCTCGAGGTTGATGAAAACCATATGTAAGTATCTATTCCTCTCCCTATACTACTCCACCAACCTCCTAATAAGATAAATGGATTTTGTGGCCGAATGATTAGGCATGAATCTAAACTGGTTCTAAAAAATAGACACGCCTCTTCTCACCATCATCTCCATGACCCTTTCCCAAACTTTCATAGTGTGGTTTAGCAGCTTGATACCCCTATAGTTGTTGTAACTCTGGATGTGACATTTGTTCTTGTACAAAGGAATCATTGTACTCCACCTCCATTATTCGGGCATTCTTGCCATTTTAAAAATGACATTAAACAACTCAGTCAACCACTCCAAACCTGCCCTATCTGCGCTCTTCCAAATTTCAACTGGGATCTCATCAGGCCCGGTCGCTCGTCCCCTGCTCATCCTACGAACAACATCATTAACCTCCTCAACCTTAATACTTCTACAATATCCAAAATCCCGATACCTTCCGGATAGCTCCAAATCTCCCAGCACAATGTCTTTATCTCTTTCTTCATTAAAGAGTTTATGGAAGTAAGACTGCTATCTCCATTTAATACACGTGCCATCCACCAGTACTTTGTCGTCCTTGTCCTTGATGCACCTCACGTGCGGGTCCTTCTCTTTCTCACCTTGGCTAGTCTGTACAACTTTTTATCTCTCATTTTTTCCTCTAGTTCCATATACAAGCGTTCAAAAGCCACCATTTTCGTCGTTATAACCGCTAGCTTTGCCTCAGTCCTCGCCATCTTATATAATTCCCTATTCGTCCACTTCTCCACCTCATCCTTGCTTTCTACCAATTTTGCATACATCACTTTCTTCGCTTTCACCTTCTCATGAACTTTACCATTCCACCACCAGTCCCTTCGATGCCCACCACGGCTACCCCGTGAGACCCCTATCACTTGTCTAGCTACCTCCCAAATGCAACTGGTCATCCTATCCCATATACCGGTCGTATCCCCACTACTCCCCCAATCCTCCTGGCCATCAACCTCTCCCCCATTTCCTTTGCACTAGCCATGGTAAAACTCCCCCATTTGATTCTTAGTCTGTCATCCACAACCCTCCTATTCTTCTCCATTTTGATCTCCAAATTTATCACCAAAAGCTAATGTCGGGTTGTAAGATACTCACTCGGAATAACCTTGAAGTCTCTACAAAGACCATTGTCCACCTTCCTAAGGAGCAAAAAGTCTAATTGGGTCTTAGCCACCGAACTACGAAAATTCACGAAGTGCTCCTCCTTCTTCATGAACTTCAAATTGGCTATCATCATCCCAAAAGCTTTAGTGAACTCCAAAAGTGATATGGCTCCTCCATTCTTGTCCCCGAGGGTAAAGCCTCCATGCACGTCGTCATAACGAAGTGACCCGATATGTCTATTTAAATCCCCTCCTACAAATAATTTCTTAGTGGGCGGTATACCTCCCACCACATCGTTCAAATCCTCCCAAAAATGCCTTTTCTCCTCATCATCCAATCTGGCATACGACGCGTAAGCATTAATAATGTTCATAGTTAACCCTCGAACTACCAATTTAATCGCCATCATCCTTTTATATACCCTCCTAACCTCTACCACCTGGTCCCCTTGCTCACTGTCTACCAAAATGCCTACCTCATTCCTATACCTCGACCTACCCGAGAAACATAACTTATACCCGTCCACATCCTTAGCCTTAGGTCCTACCCATTTGGTCTCTTGGACACATGCTATATTAATCTTCCTCTTATTAAGAATCTTAACTAGCTCTATGGGCTTTATCGTTAAAGTCAGAATGTTCCAAGACCATATTCTCAGCCTAGTATCTCCCTTACCCCACTTCCCCCTAACCTTCACCCCCGTCCCCGACCGAGAACATGACCCTAGTCTACCATTAGTCACCAAAGCCACTAAAGCGATATAAATTAATAGAATAATCAAATGTTTACACTTAAAATAGGAATGCCAAGAATGATATAACTAAAGGCAAGAAGAGTAAATACAAGAACGTAAAGGCAAGAAGCAACACAGTGAAGTGTTAAAATTTAAATACAAGGATAAGGACAAAGAATAAATACGAGCAATTGGAGGTACCAACTCCAGTTGGACCAAACCTGTTTGCTGTCGAAAGTTATTGTTCAACGCCGGGAGTTACTATTCACTATCAGAATTTACTGCTCGCCACCGAAAGTTGCATGAAAACTCAAGTATCTGCAGAGACCAACTTCAGGCTATATGTAACATGTTTTAAATCCATTGCCGCACCAGATCGAAAGAAGCGTTGCTTCCATAGACTACTTGTCGCTGGTGCCAGTAAATACTGTTTGCTGGTGCTAGCTGGTCTCTGGTGAGAGTCTGCAGCCCTAAAACCACTATACTACGAGACCATAAGAGAACTAAAAAGGCAGAAAAGAAAGGCTGACGAAGGAAGAGAGACACAAAAATGCAAAATACAAACCCTATAGTAATGGGTAGGGTTTGCGGTGGTGGGGAGAAAAGGACTGGGTGACAAGAGGGAAAGAAAGTGAAGAGAGAGGGGGAAGAGAGAGATAGAGATAGAGAGATAAAGAGGAGAGAGAGAGAGCCACCATTGACTTACCTGGTGCGACCGCCGGTGGTCGCTGGCCGGAGTTAGTTCGAGGGGTTGGGCGTAGGGGAACGCAGAAGACCGTTGTGGAGCAGAAAGCAAGGAGACAGAAGACAGAGAATCTCACAGTTCACCTATATTTCCCAGGCTGATAAAAATCTATGACTGCTATTTGTTAGAATGGTAAATTAAAATATTGCAAAAGTTAAAAATGAATAATAAAAAAAAGCTTATTTTGGGTATTGGATGAAAGAAAAATAAATCTATATTGTTACCTAGTATTTTCATAGGATATATTGCGTAAAATTTTCAATTTCAAGGTGATTTTTTTAATTTAAGTTATAGTTGATCATACGAGATCAAAGGGGAGCCTTGGAGTAATGATAAAGTTTTCTTCATATGATATATAGGTCATGAGTTTTGAGTTGTGGAAGCAGCCAATAATGTTTGCATTAGGATAGATATGGCCCTTCTCCAAACCCTGTTGTATAGGGAAAAACGGTGTCCCACAGTTGGACGAATTATGTCGTGACACATGACGATGAGTCAGATCCGACTTAGCTTTTGGTTCTACCGGTCGATCTAGAACAGTACTGGAGTTTTCAGAAGAACATGAGGTGCCGGAGATTAGAATATCAGGTGAATAGTTCGAATTCCAACAGGCAGCAATTACTTGTCCGATTCTACACCTTCCAAGGGTGTATTAATGGCATTTATGAAGATGCTAGTTGCCTAATTATTACAACATTCATTTATTTGTATTAATAGGAATATAAACCGTAGAGCATGTACCCGTGAGCCCAAGTATAAATAGGACCAATTGTCCCATTGTAAATCATCATATTCAAGTTATCACAATACTACTTTTCGATATCATTCTTTGTCTCAATACTTGTGCTTTCATACTAGCAGAATACTCTATCTGGAAGCTTTAGCAAGAAGCTTCTAGTAGGCTCATGCTAATTATCTCTTAAACTCATCTTGTTATTCTTATTTTACGTTATTTATTAGCTAATATATTTGTCAAATCAGTCATTTGATACCTACCTGTCCTTGACCACGTGTATAAATTCAATTTTACCAATTTATGAGTAAACCGTTTGGCACCCACCGTAGAGCCTAGGCAGTAGTGATGTCACAAGTGACCCCTTCTTCACTAATCTAATCTTTTCTTTAAGTCTTGTTTTTATTTGAGTAAACAGATGGCAAAAATAGAAGAACTCGGAGGCAGTCGCAGCCCCGGAATAATGTTGAGAATGTACAAATCAGACCAAATGACCTTTCGATAATAGACCATGTACCAGAAGATCTGATGGTCACGGATAAAGCCACCTTAGGAGGCGGACAAACTTGGGATGAGGATACTCCTAACGATGAAACGCCCGAGGAAGCTATGCAGATCCTAAGGGCGCAAAATGTCATGATGAGTGGACAATTGGACAACCTAAAGTGTTTCTTCTCCGAATTCTTGTCCAACAATGCTGATAACACTCTGGAGACTGCGGTAGAAGCATCGGTAAATGCCCAAAGTGCTGTAAGAAACTGTTAGAACGGGCCAAGACATGATGACACTTCGGGAAGTGAGACTGTTCCTGAAAATCCATTCAAAGAGTAAGTTCTGAAATACATGAAGGATATGACAAACAAAGTAGATACTAATGCAAAAGAGGTAGAGAAAAATACCAAGGAGTTACGACACCGATTAAATCAAATATCGGGGCCTCCTCTTATGATTGAAGGACCAGACGCAAAAAAGGTACATTTAGTTGGCGTACAAGTCAGAGGTTGTGCCCCAACTGATTTCCAAGAGGTTCAAAATCATTCATACCCAAATATGACAGAACTACATACCCACAAGAACACATAACGACATATACTACGATTGTGAAAGGATACGATCTGAAAGAGTATAAGATAGAATAGGTCCTAATAAATTTTTTTGTTAAAACGCTCACTAAGGGAGCCTTATCGTGGTATTAACTTTTCCCTAAGCATTCTATTGGATCATTTACCATGTTAACCGACATATTCATAAAAGCCCATGCGGCGGGGCACGGAAGGTGAAGACAAGAAAAATGGATATATTTCGCATTGCGTAGGGAGAGACTAAACTCTTCAGGGACATTGTTATGCGGTTCCAAAAATAGCGTATGCTGCTACCCACGGTCCCAGACGAATGGCTGCAGAGCCTTTCACAAAGTGTTTGAATCCTTTGAGTTCGGATGCTTCACGAAAACCCAAAGAAAATCTCCTGAAATTCTAAGCTACTACCTGGAAAGACGTACACAACCAGTATGAGTCAAAGATTCGAGTGGAAGATGACTTGTTAGGGACTCAGTCCAGAAGCATTTCATGAAGATCAGATAGAGGATCCAGATCAGACCGTAACTCCTCAAAGAATCATTTTCAACCTTATCCCGCTCCCGAGAAACAAATGGGCGGACAAAGTTTTTATTCCCTTGAGAAGACAAATAACAAGGGAGGCCCTGGTAGAAATAATCAAG
This sequence comes from Anisodus acutangulus, assembly GCA_029783415.1. Lineage (NCBI taxonomy): Eukaryota > Viridiplantae > Streptophyta > Magnoliopsida > Solanales > Solanaceae > Anisodus > Anisodus acutangulus. The sequence continues at coordinate 43,559,852 of CM056492.1, forward strand.
GACTGGTGAATTATGACAAAGGAAATTCATCTAGCTCATCTCCAAAGTAACCCAAATATCCAAAATTATCCGATTACAACTTCAGCATCAATGAAGATCAGATGGTGGCGGTACTGAGAACTCATCGGGCATTTCGACCGCTAAAGTTGTTACGGTGCGGTCTAAATTCCAGAGATCAAACCATTTGGTGTGATTTTCATGGAACTCACAGACACAAAAATGTAGATTGCATACACCTACGGGAAGCAGTGGTAGAAATGTTAAATAGGAGCCACCTACAGGAGTATTTGAGTGAAAGAGCTCGCAATAACTATGAGTGAGGACCTCCAGCTGAAGGAAAACCTAATCTGTATATTCCATAACATGTGATAAATATGATCTTTGGTAGGTCTATGATCGCTGCTACATCCTTCACTGCGGCTAAGAAAAACAAAAAATTAGATTACCCGGGAAAAGATTTTGGGAAGTACCAGATGAAAACACTATAACTTTTATCAATAAAGATACTGCCAGTGTCATTTTCCCCCATAACAACGCGCTGGTCATTACGGTGCCCATAAATTGTTTCAAGGTAAAAAAGATCTCGATCGATCCCGGAAGTTCTTCTAATAACATTCGACTAAAGGTGGTAGAGGAAATGAAGATGACAGACAAAATTGTTCCAGTTTCCAAAATGCTCTCGTATTTCAATATGTCTAGCGAAACCATGAAAGGTAAGATCGACTTACCAATGGACACTAAGGTAGTCATAAAGGTAACTATATTTTGTGTCATGAGGTATAATGCTATATTTGGGAAGGCAGTTCCCTCTATGTTGCACCTGCTAGTGAAATTCTCGCTAGCAAGTAGTCCAATAATAAGAAGGAACAATCCACTGCCAGAGAGATGTACGCCATAGAGGAACCATAACTAGTGGTAAACCAAAATAGCAATTATAGAAAGCGAAGCCCATATCAGAAGATGTCTATCAGGTTCCGCCGACAGAAGCAAAATAGAAATATTCGGAGGAAGACTTTTCAGACTGGTATCAGGTGCCTAGATATTTTCAGGTATCAGACGAATCAGGCTCTACCATACCAACAACTGAAGAGCTTGAGTAAATAGCTCTGCAGGAGGAAACTCCCAACAAGAAGGTATATCTGGGCACGAGACTAATTGGAGTTCAGGAATCTAATTCTTAATTATCTTAAAGCTAACAATGACTGTTTTGATTGGTCGCATAAAATATGACAAGCATCCCTCCAGAAGTCGCAACTCATAAGTTAGGCAAGGATCTCAATTTTCCTCCCTTGTGCTAGAAGAAGCAGTCAATTGTTGAAGTCGCAATGGGTTTGTGAACGAAAAGGTAACTTGGCTACTTAATATAGGGTCAATCCGGGAAGTAAAATATCCGGATTGGTTAGCAAACGTATTCGTAGTACCTAAAAAGGTGGATAAATTTAGGATGTGTATTGACTATAATAATTTAAATAAAGCATGCCCAAAAGACTCGTTCCTGCTACCAAACATGGATCAAATGATTGATGCTACGGCCGGACATGAAATCATGAGTTTCTCAATGCGTATTCCGGGTATAACCAAATAAGAATGCAGACTAATAGAATACGTACTTTTTGACTAATTTTGGCATGTACTGATATAATGTTATTCCTTTCGGATTAAAAAACGCTAGGGCCACCTATGAAAGATTAGTAAATAAAATATTTGAAAAACAAATAGGAAAGACTATGGAAGTGTATATATATATATATATATATATTATATGCTTGTTAAGAGTTTTTGTGCAGAGGATCATTTAAGCCATTTGCAGGAAACATTCGAGGTCTTAAGAAGAGACAACATGAAACTTAACCCCCAAAAAATGTGCCTTCGGGGTAGGTTCCGAAAAATTCTTAGGTTTATTGGTTTCTCAAAGAGTAATCGAGATAAACCCAAACAAGATAAACACCATCAAAGATATTCCGGATCTCTAGAAGACGTATAGGCAGTACATTAGTTGACCGGGCAAATAACAGCTCTCAGCAGGTTTATTTCCCAATCTTCGGAGAAATGCCACATATTCTTCTCGCTTCTTAAAAATAAGAACGACTTTGAATGGACGCCCGAATGCCAATAATATCTCCGAGACCTAAAAATTACTTATTTAGTCCTCCGCTCATGTCAAAGCCCAAGGACGGGGAATAACCCCTTATATATCTTGTGGTCTCAAAAGTTGCAATAAGTGCAGTGCTAGTGCGGGAAGAAAAAGGTACGCAGTTCCATGTTTATTATATAAGTATAGTTATATTAGGGGCTGAAACCATGTGCCCTCTACTTGAAATATTGGCTTTTGCTCTAGTCATGTCATCGCCTAAGCTTCGACCGTATTTCCAATGCCACCTGATAGCTGTGGTAACTACATTTCCACTTAGGAACGTATTACACAAGCCCAAAATTTCATGGCGCTTAGCTAAGTGGGTAGTGGAGTTAAGTGAATTTGATATTGAATATAAATTTTGGACTGCGATAAAGTTGCAACTCCTCACGGATTTTGTAGCTGACTTCAGTACGGGAGTAACCCTCTAAGCGAAAAAAGAAGCCGCTTTGGTCTCGGGGAATACCCCAGGGTTTGCAAGCTTCACATTGATGAAGCATCCAACATAAAGAAAACTGGTTTGGGAATAGTGTTACATACACCCACTGGGGAAGTCTTAAGGCGGCAATTCATAGTTCTCTTTTGACTAACAATGAAGACGAGTATGATGCTCTGACAGTACTTACCATATTTTTAAACACTTTTTTCACAGCATAGTTCACAAACGAGGATTTATCTAAGTATACTATAACAGTTATATGAGTCAGTACGAAAAATGGCCCAAAGAATGCCAAAGAAGAATTACACGGCGAGAAAGGGTACCCATACGACCTTGTATAACTCTTAGAATATTTTAGGACCAGGGTGATGTGTACTGTGAATTCTCTAAAACTATTTTTTTCATTGCCATATCATCACAGAGTATTCCAGACAGTAAATGCTATTAGCATGTCATAATGAAAGATTAAAGATCAGAGAAGAGAGAGGTACAAAAATCATGCGTAGAAGAAGTACAGAAAAGCTAGAATATGGTATTAAAGTTTCTTAAACAATTTTTACAAGTTTTACCATGCTCTCCGAGCTCTGCCTCCCCACAAATAAGAAGCCCCTATAAATAGGCAAAAGGCGGACTTGAAAAAGATTATAATATTATAAAGAAATAGTGAAAGGACCTAATAATTACAAACGACAAATAACTTTAAAAAGAAGATACAGTCTTTACAAAAAGAAAGATAAGATTTCTTTCTTAACTTTGAAAAAAAGAAAAACTTTATAAAAGCTGGAAAAGGACATTTGTCCTAGTGTCGGTAATTAGGAACACACATGGCTTGCATAGATGTCACATTATTCTAACATCTTAGACTTCCCTTTGTCGTTTTCCCCCTCTGTTTGGCCTTGTACTTCTACTGTAGGGCTTCTATTAGGCTATCAAATAGATCTTTTGTCGATCATACATAATATTCTGGAGCTTGTGATTCTCCGGCGAGACAAGCAAATTGGTTGTCATATGGGACATCCTTCATGGAGGTTGTATATACTTTCGATTATGGACTATAATCTATTTTTTGCTTGAAATTCTGAACAAACTCTGTTTTTACCTTATCAAGGTAGGAGGAGATTAGATCTACCCCTAACGCATGAGGATTCTTAATCTTTATGGATTTTGCCAGTTTAGCAAAGAAAGATGATTCTTCTTCCTTATCTTGTTTCTCCATATGGTGGATACGTTTGAGACTATTAACCATAAAAGCTATGTCTTCTTCTAATTGCCAACCATGCTGGCGTTTTGAATTATAAGATGTGGTTCTAGTAATTTAGACCAGAACTTACAGAGGAATTTCCTCTTAAGGCATCATATACGTTGTGGATTTCTTCCCACTTTAGGGATCCACTTCCAAATCCATGGGATTCCTGTCTGCATAAAAATAAAATGATGCAGAGCCTTCAATATAATTTGAAGGATTGTCGGGTGTAATACTGGGAGTTACTTGCACCCATTCCTTATAGAAACCCATATAAGGCTCCTATAAAACCTGAATTTCAGGCCTAAATATATTCCACCATGGGAAAATCCAATAAGGAAGTAATTGACCATTTTTGCTATTTTAAAAAATATCAGGATTAATTTTATCCACCAAGAATGGGAGTGCTTATAATTTTCATAATAAAACACATTTGTGAATGCATTGACATAATCATAGTAATTAAAAGCCATTTGTATAGATGTGCGAGGAATTATGAATTACTTTGGCCTAAATGGGCTAATTCCCCATTCATATGGTAAAATAATCTTTTTAATATAAATTTTAGAGAAATTTCTCTCTTGTACTGGCTTATTATCCGGGAATGGTGTGATCTCAGCAGAGTTGGTAGCTGTGATGATGTTTTCATAATACCTAGAAAAGGATGGTAAAAATGTTCTACATAGCGATTCATTAGAATCTAGGGATCGTTCAGATAGTTTTTATCTTCATGATGCAGATAGAGAATTATCTTTTCATGAGACCTAACAAAATATTGGTTCTTGTCATCTGTATCATGTTTTTGGACTGTCCGAGCATATGAGCTCTTAGTTTGGCTGGATGAGCCTTCCGTTTCCATGGGTATAACCCTTGGATTATTTTTGGGAATATTATTCCCTGAGGAACATGTCCTGGCTGAGCCTCAACTCTTACCTCCTCTACCCCTATTAGAGGTAGCATGAGCCCATTTAGGCGACATCCTACCGATGCAAAAATTCACGAGTAAGGAAATCAGGATGTGAATTATTTTCACCTTTAAGATAAAGAATATCAAAATCAAAAGGGGATAAATGAGCCTACCAGCGAACAAACATTTGTTTAGAAATATCATGCTTAACATCTTTTTGAAAGATAAATTTAGCTTCATGACAATCAGTTCTTATTAAGAACTTTGAGTTATAAAGATCATCCTGCAATTTCAAAACACATTTAACTATAGCAAGGATTTCTTTAGCTATAGTAGCATAATTTTGCTGACTCTTCGTCCATTTACTTGAATGAAAGCGAACAAGATATTCTTGTTTGATTTGGGGATTGACTTGCTTAAGTATTCCTCCAAAATCAATGTCTGATGCATCCGTCTCAATATTTGTTTCCAAATTCGGGTTAGCAAGAATAAGATATGGCAAGGATTTTACTTTTTCTTTAATCTTCCTTACTGCTTCTGTATGGATTTTTGTCCAAGGATTAGGGGTGTTATTTAATCTATCATATGGACGGCATTATCTGAAGATAAATTTTTATAATAAGGAGAGATATAATTTAAACTCCCTAAACACCTTTGCAATAGGGTTGTCAAGAATTTCATTGGAAATTTTGAAGCAAAGTCAATACTTCAATTAATATGAATAATTTTTCATTCTTCAATATTATGACCAAGAAATCTAACTTTGGTCTGGAAAATATTCATTTTAGGTTTGGATATTACCAACCCATTATTTATAACAATATTCTTGAAAATTCCAAGAAGTCGAATATGATCCTGTATAGTTGTTAAAAAAACTAGCATGTCATCAATATAGACCATTATAAAATCACTATATGGAGTGAAAACATCATTCATGATATGTTGAAATCTTGAAGGGGCATTTTTTAACCTAAAAGGCATAACATTCCATTCATAGTGTCCAAAAGGAACGGTAAAGGCAATTTTATATCTATCAGATTCATTAATATGGATCTGCCAATAGCCTGATTTAAGATCAAATTTGGAAAATATGTTTCCTTGATATAATCTGTCAAGAAAATCCTTTTTATTAGAGATTTGATATCTAATCCATTTTAAAACCTTGTTTAGGGGTTTATAGTTAATTACTAACTTGGGAACTCCCCGTTCCTGCTCTGTATGTTTATTAACATAAAAAGTTGTGCAACTCCATGGAGAGGTTGAGGGTCTAATTAACCCTTTATCTTTAAGAGTGGCAATTCCCTTTTTACATATCTCTAAATATTCTGAATTCATTTGACAGGGTCTGGCCTTTGTCAGAATATTCTTTTCAAGGAAATCATCTCCATAAGGAAGACTAACAATGTGCTTTTTCCTATTCCAAAAAGCAGTAGGTAAGTCATTACAAATAGAAAGAGAAAAATCATATTCTATTCTCTTAATCTTATCTTGTAATTTAGGATTTTTAATTAGTCTATAACATTATAAACCATTAACTCTTGTTGTAAAAAGTTTAAATGATTTTGTTTATTCTGAACAAGACTATTCAGGGTATTTATCTTTTGTTAAGAAATAAAAGGGTAAGCTATTGAACTTCCATCGAATGTATCTATAATACCCTCAGCATCAATTTTCTTAATATGCATAATCTTCTGTAAGAAAGATGTGCCTAAAATTATTTCATTAGTTAAATTTTTAACTAAATAAAAGTGGTTTCTATACATCTTTTATTCCGGCAGACATAAGCAGATGAAAGTTTATATGAAACTTCTAACTCTTTCCCATCAGCACCAATCAAATTATGCATGGTTTTGCTGAAGTATCTTGTGGGAGTTAATCCTTCACGAATACAGTTTAGCTCTACCCCTGAGTCGACTAAGGCGACCATATCTCTTACCATGACTCCATCAATTAATAAATTGATCTTAGTTATCCATTTCTGCTAGGAATATAATTTTACTGTATTAAGTAATTCCTTGGCTTCCTTGCTATTAGAGGTAGATGGTTGGTCAGGACTAGGTTTATTATCTAATCTTACTGACTCCAAAGAAGTAATCCTATAATCTAATGTCATATAATTTTGATGAAGCAGAGTTATTTCTAACTTAAGATTATGAATCTCTTTTTTCAACTCTTATAGAGTTAAAGGAGTATTGGGATTCCTTTTCTTTTGCAATTCTTCAAGAATTTCTGAAAAATTATACGGTTGATTAATTCTTGTCTTGACTCTAGGATGTATAGGAGGGGGTCTTTCCTTATCCTTAGCTTTAAGCAATACCTCAAGGATTTGGGCTCTTTGAGTCCTGTCTAAAATATTTTCTAGAATATCAGTAATATGCTCACCATTAATAACACTTAAGATAAAATTAGAAAATTGTGTTTGGAGCTTATAAAACTCTTCATCAGTTTCTGACTTATTACTGATTTTCTGACATTTCTCCTGTTTGCAGGCGTAAGGAGTTTCTTCCTCAGAAAAAGAAGAAGAATCTATACCATCATTATTCTCAGAACGTTTTAAGTTCATATCTAACGAATCATCAGAATCATCAGATTCTTCAAATGAGACAAGAACTTTAATTAAAGCATCCCTAACTGTATCATCTATATTTAGATTTTTAATCTTGTCTATTCATTTTTTATTTCTAGACTTATTAGCATAATGACCCTTTTTTCCACAGCTATAACATGTAGGAACTTGCTTTGAGTATAACCCTTCTTTTCATTCCTAGCTCTTCTACGGGCTGCTATTTTTTATAAGACGCAGACTTATATCTATCATAATAATGTTTCTTTTGAGGTTTTTTGTAATATTTTCTCTTTTTACCTATATAATAGGATCTAGGTTCATCAAAACCAAAATTTTCACAGAATTCTTCTAATTGAGCATTTTCTGTAAGTTTCTGCTTTTTAAGATGTCTTTATAACTTCATGTCATTACAAAAAGCTAAATCTTCTTCCATACATCTACCGATTAACTGACCATAAGAATACAAATTCTATTGGATCTGGGAATCTACTGAATCCTTTTTGAGAGTTCTTTTTATTCTTTCAGCAAAAAAAGAAGGGAGACCATCTATAAATTTGGCTTCCCAAAAATTGCTATTAGCTTCTGGGAGATTGAAAACTCTACTAAGAAATATATCCTTATACCACCTAAATGAGGTAAGGGTAGGACATCTATAGTTCTGTAAAAGAGTCCTAATATTATCATAATTAGTACAATACTTGCCTGTAAAATGCTCTAAAATAGTAAGAGATAAGGTCATAACCGAATTAGGCTTAGTTTCATTACCCTCTTTTTTTACTACATTAAAAATTGTAGTTTTTTGGTCCAAGGTAAGATAATTATCCCACCACGCTTTTAACTGACATGTAAAACCAGCAGTAATCATTTTAACTATATGAGCTTCAGGATGATTATCACCCCGAGCTTCGGCTGCATACATAAGAATTTTATGGATGATCTTAAAAATTTGGTTATCAGCTCTACCATCAATATTCCATTCACTAATTTATGTTCCTGTATATGCAGAAATATCATTCTTATAGTTTTGTTATTCTATTAGAACATCTAAAGGAGTAGGGAGCGGATAATAATAATTTTCCGAGCTTAATATAGGAGTCCATTGACGCCTACTTGAGTTTCCATGGACAACATAAATTTGCATTTCATTATCAGACTCAGATAATTTATTGGTTTTGATCATATGAACACTTGAAGTCGAACTACTAGGCTCATTTCTTTTTAATTTAGACTCAAATTTTGAAAGTAAATCCCCTAAATCACCTACTAATTTTTCTGTTGACTTTTTTCTTAGGTGAATTCCTTCCATCGAAGGAGGAGGTTGAAGACTAGTAGGGATTTCCAAGACCTTAGTTGACCTGACTTCATTAGTGTCAACCTTGATTCATTGATTCTCTATAAGAGATCTAAGTTGGTCAATCATGTTATGTAACAAGTTCATTTGTTCACCGATTATCTTTAAATTAATATTAGTGTAATTATTTTGACGAAATAATTTATTTGATATGATCAATGGTTGGACCACTAGGAAGGGTCTAAGAAATAAGCTTCATATATGGTTGAGCTTGTAATTCATAATTACTTTCTTCCTTTTCAATGAAAAAAGTTCATCTGGAGGATAAATACACTTAAGAACTTTTTAGAGTCTAAATGCCATTGTCTTTCAATAACATTCAAACTAGGAAAGGCATAATCCTCAATAAACCATCTAACAAAAGGCTTATAATCATGTATTCTTATGGTCAGTTAATCGGTAGATGTATGGAAGAAGGTTTAGCTTTTTGTAATGACATGAAGTTATAAAGACATCTTAAAAAGCAGAAACTTACAGAAAATGCTCAATTAGAAGAATTCTGTGGAAAATTTGGTTTTGAAGAACCTAGATCCTATTATATAGGTAAAAAGAGAAAATATTACGAAAAACCTCAAAAGAAACATTATTATGATAGATATAAGTCTGCGTCTTATAAAAAAATAGCAGCCCGTAGAAGAGCTAGGAATGAAAAGAAGGGTTATACTCAAAGCAAGTTCCTACATGTTATAGCTGTGGAAAAAAGGGTCATTATGCTAATAAGTGTAGAAATAAAAAATGAATAGACAAGATTAAAAATATAAATATAGATGATACAATTAGGGATGCTTTAATTAAAGTCCTTGTCTCATTTGAAGAATCTGATGATTCTGATGATTCGTTAGATAAGAACTTAATAAGTTCTGAGAATAATGATGGTATAGATTCTTCTTCTTTTTCTGAGGAAGAAACTCCTTACGCCTGCAAACATGAGAAATGTCAGAAAATCAGTAATAAGTCAGAAACTGATGAAGAGTTTTATAATCTCCAAACACAATTTTCTAATTTTAGCTTAAGTGTTATTAATGGTGAGGATATTACTGATATTCTAGAAAATATTTTAGACAGGACTTAAAGAGCCCAAATCCTTGAGGTATTGCTTAAAGCTAAGGATAATGAAAGACACCCTCCTATACATCCTAGAGTCAAGACAAGAATTAATCAACCGTATAATTTTTCAGAAATTTTTGAAGAATTGCAAAAGAAAAGGAATCCCAATACTCCTTTAACTCTATAAGAGTTGAAAAAAGAGATTCATAATCTTAAGTTAGAAATAACTCTGCTTCATCAAAATTATATGACATTAGATTATAGGATTACTTCTTTGGAGTCAGAAAGATTAGATAATAAACCTAGTCCTGACCAACCATCTACCTCTAATAGCAAGGAAGCCAAGAAATTACTTAATACAGTAAAATTATATTCCTAGCAGAAATGGATAACTAAGATCAATTTATTAATTGATGGAGTAATGGTAAGAGATGTGGCCGCCTTAGTCAACTCAGGGGTAGAGCTAAACTGTATTAGTGAAGGATTAATTCCCACAAGATACTTCAACAAAACCATGCATAATTTGATCGGTGCTGATGGGAAAGAGTTAGAAGTTTCATATAAACTTTCATCTTCTTATGTCTGTCGGAATAAAAGATGTATAGAAATCTCTTTTATTTAGTTAAAAATTTAACTAATGAAATAATTTTAGGCACTTCTTTTTTACAGAAGATTATGCATATTAAGAAAATTGATGCTGAGGGTATTATAGATACATTCGATGGAAGTTCAATAGCTTTCCCTTTTATTTCTGAACAAAAGATGAATACCCTGAATAGTCTTGTTCAGAATAAACAAAATCATTTAAACTTTTTACAACAAGAGTTAATGGTTTATAATGTTAAGGACCAATTAAAAATCCTAAATTACAAGTAAGATTAAGAGAATAGAACATGATTTTTCTCTTTCTATTTGTAATGATTTACCTACTGCTTTTTGGAATAGGAAAAAGCACATTGTTAGTCTTCCTTATGGAGATGATTTCCTTGAAAAGAATATTCCGACAAAGGCCAGACCCTGTCAAATGAATTCAGAATATTTAGAGATATGTAAAAAGGGAATTGCCACTCTTAAAGATAAAGGGTTAATTAGACCCTCAACCTCTCCATGGAGTTGCACAACTTTTTATGTTAATAAACATACAGAGCAGGAACGGGGAGTTCCCAAGTTAGTAATTAACTATAAACCCTTAAACAAGGTTTTAAAATGGATTAGATATCCAATCCCAAATAAAAAGGATCTTCTTGACAGATCTTATCAAGGAAACATATTTTCAAAATTTGATCATAAATTAGGCTATTGGCAGATCCAGATTAATTAATCTGATAGATATAAAACTGCCTTTACCTTTCCTTTTGGACACTAAGAATGGAATGTTATGCCTTTTGGGTTAAAAAATGCCCCTTATGAATTTCAACATATCATGAATGATGTTTTCACTCCATACAGTGATTTTATAATTGTCTATATTGATGACTTACCAGTTTTTCAACAATTACACAGGATCATATTCAACATCTTGAAATTTTCAAGAATATTGTTTGTTCTTGGCACCAATTCCACTATCTGCAGTTGTATTGGCTGATGAAATCGGGAGACAAATTAATTCCTTGACTTAAGCGATTTGGGTTGGAAATAAAACTCTATTCTCAAGCAATGGATTCCCCAACTATTCCAGAAATCATTAGGATGGTGGTTATGAGTAAACTAAGAGATAAGAAACATGAATACAGTCGAGTAAAGTAAAGGATAGAAAGATAGATAAGATTTGATTTGTTTGATTGCTTGTGTGTATCGTATATACAAAGAATGAGTATTTATAGTATAAAAGGAAAAAAACTGCACAAGCGTGCCCCCCCTCCCCCCCATGTCGGCCATCAAGTAACCCACTAAGCTCAACGGCTGACTATGGAGGAAGTGGTGACGATTTTCTCGCCCTCTACTCCTCTCACTCGGATAATGGCCCTTTCTTTTAGCTGTTGTTAGCCGTTACTGCTTTTAGGGGTATGAAAACCCTTTTGACTTGGTCGTTGAGGCATCTGCATCTGAGTGGGTCCCAGTCGTATCTCTAACTGACAACTTGGGCTAAGATGCCTTAGTAGACGATGAAGTTCTTGTAGTCGAAGTCTAGGAGTAAATTCAGCTCTGAAATAGTTCGGCTGTCAGTGAATTCATCTAAACACTTAAATTATTTTTGAGTTTTAACAATTGCCCCTACATTAACTCGAGCGTGACTGCTGAGTTGATGTACCAAAAAATAGTCGTCGTTTCAGTCTGACAGCCGCACATGTCACTTCAATAGTCTCGTCTTCAGTGCATGCAATGATGGTCTTTAAAGAAGCTCTTCTTTTCTTCCACAGAAACGCCTTGACTTCTACAAACATTTTTTGATGGATTCTTAGGCGCACGCTTTGGGCGAAAAAACCTTTAGCAGTGTGTCAATCATATCTTTGAGAAAAAGGAAGTACTTTAGGAGAGGCATTCCACACAAGTTTTTTCATTCAATTTTCTCGGCCATTCCCGAATTCCTTGCCTTTTTCCCAGAAGAAGAATAAACCTTGTTTCTTACTCAGAAAAACCATGTCTTCATCTTCTTCTCTATCTCTAGGTTGGATAGTTCCGATTTGGCTGATGATTACCTAACTCCCACTTTTGCTTTCATAGATGAGCAACTGATTCTTGCCTCATTTGGTACATCTGAATAAGGTGACCTCCTTCTTTCTCAGCATCTAAGACCGGTGAACTATGACCTTCTGATTACCTGTGACTGGTTTATCGGCAACCGTTGTCTGGCTAGTCTACGCACCTAGCCTACCAAGATTGACAACTTTTCTATTTGGTTAGATCGAGTGAAGTCGGCTAAAAAAGCCGAATGGAGGCGCACGAGTCTCTATGACACCATTACGCTATCAGGATTTGACTCATCTTACAACATAGGTCTTATATATGCCTTTCTTGGTTACTGGTCGATCGCTGCCAATGCCTCTATTTTTCCTTGGGGAATGATAACCCCCACACTACTTGATGTGACGACCATACTTGGCCTTCCAATTCCGGGAGCCGAGGTGCCTGTCCTAAGCGATATAGATATTTCTAATTTGGGAATCAAAGTCTCCAAGACTTCTTTAGGATACGACCAGCTTATAACCAATAACCGCCGGATATCGCCTCTTCCAGTCGACGATGCCGAGCATCATATTTTCTACTTTTTTGATTTAGCTGATACTATGTCTGTAAGGGCTCTTGCGCAGTTATGAAAGAGTTGGAAATTTATGTAGCGTTAGCCATTTTGGGAAAGGATGTTAGCTGGACATCTCTCTTCTTGACCTATCTTTACATAGCTCTGGGTGATGCCCAGGCGAGGTTAAAGGATTCCAGAAACCTGGATACATTGGCCGGTCCCCTGTGGTTTCTTCAGTTTGGATCACCCTTTATTTTCTTAAGTTTATCCTCGATAATTTTGATGATCGCCGCTTTCCGTTAAACCCATCAGTATTAGCAGATACTCTTCGGAGAATATCCATTGTGCCCCAGGATGTTTTTGCCGCAGTCTCCACCCTACATGGTCTATCTAGAGACCATTCCACAGATTGGCAGCCGGTCCTAGAGAGATGGGCTACCCCTGATTGGGTTCTTCAAGTGGCCGATGAGGATCTTCCTTTCTCCCAACGGAAGACTATGGCTCTTATATGGGGGTGGATTCTCATGGCCAGGGACCTGTTTGGTAGTTTGAAGCCCAATTTCAGGAATAATAAATTGACCGCTGAGCCATATCGACCGAATTTTGTATCAAGGCAATTTGGCCTTACTCAGCAGGTGCCATGGCCTCACTGCAGTATTGTCAGTTCAACCCAACGCTTCTTCCTTGATGCAGAACAAATAAAGAAATTAGCCGATCATAATCTTGACAGGCTTGGCCTATTTGACTGGCAGCGGTTTTCCCTAAGAGCAAATACTACCGTTGCTTTTGATGCTTGGCGGGATACGGCTAAGGAGAAGTTTTTTCAATCTCCGGTAGATGTCTTTTGTGTTCAGCTGATTATGTTGAGAAAGAAGAACCCGGAAACCCCCAAACCGTGGCCAAAAGAAACCACTTGGAAAACTGCTTCCTCTCATTCGGCTAGGCCTGTTGCCTCAAGGTCTTCTATTCGTTTGTGGCAGATGATAAAGTGAAAAGGTAAATTGCATTCTACATATGTGTCGGCCAGATTATTCTTATGAATATTCAACTAACATCTCTTACGTATCTGTCAGCACCCACATCTCTTCTAGTGTTTGTTGATCTTGAGACCACTTTTGACACCGAGTCCTTATCACCCATGAAACCAATGCCTAAGTAACCCCGACGGAGTGGATGGGTTGTCATTCAATATTATAGTAAGAAAGGCCCTCACTGATCCGGAGTTTATGTTCTTGCCGAGGAAGAGGAGGAACTTGAGGTATACCACTCAGTTGGCTAAAACACCTTCGCATCGGCTACTAATATTTATGTTTTTTGTCTTTCCTTCCAAGGATCACAGCCGACAAAGGGCAGATAGCTTCATAGAGAATCTGATGCTCCCCTTCATTTTGGAGGATCATCTTTCCGGGCTCGTTCTCCCGTGCATGCACATGACCCATTATCGGCAGCCCTTAAGGTCACAGTTTCTCCTGTCATGGCAGCCGATGCTTCCTATGCTGGGGCAGCTGTAGAGGTATACCTTTTCTCTTGTGCTGGGTCATTCACTGCCTCCGGGATCTTGCCTTTATACTGAACATGTCCTTTCTGTTCAGGATACTGTTAGCGCTAATCCCTCAGAAGAAACCTACCCAACCATCAGCTCAGAGGTTCCAACTGAAGTCATCCCGAAATACGTGCTTTTGTGCTACTTTGGCTTAGTCGACACTGCACCTCCGCCAACTTTGCTTGTTGGCGTTCATCGAGAGTGAGTCGAGAAATCTCTCGCCAGGGGAATTCCATTCACCAAAGAGGAGTTACATGCTTTGAGGGCCTCTTTGCTCCGATTGTTAAAAGAAACAACAGATTCCCTGGCTTTGGCAGCTACTTATAATGACATGGCTTTGGCTTTGAATGATTTATTTGTTCTATATAGAATGACCAAAGATAGCCATGATGAGGTTGTCGCTACTCTGCAACACTTGAGGTCTCTTCGGTAGGAGAAGAACCACATTCAGACTTCTTTCAATGAGGTGAATGCAGCAAGACAACAGAATGTCAGCCGAAGAAATGATTTGTTGGAGGAGCTGTCCAAAATGCAAGTTGAGTTGGAGCAGATCCAGGCGGCGATAGGAGCTATTACTCCAGCAATATGTGCCTTAGACTCGGCTATTAGTACCCACAACTCCTCCCGTTCTTCTTTGTTTTGGCAAAGCCTTCTATTGGATAACAAAATCCAAGAACTCGGTAACCAGCAGGTGGTTTGTGAGCTAAATTAGAGAGCAGGTAGCGAGCGGTTAGCCAAACTGTTGGATGAATGGACTGCATGAAAAAACTGACTAGTTCAAGCAATGCCGAAAACCACTACTCCCTTGCTAGTTGATCCTATTGCTGAGCTTTCAACCGATACCTGTATGGACTTGCCACCTGAAGCAATCGTTGCTTCTGTTGATCAAGAGCTTTTGGTCAATACTCAAGCTTTTACCGAGGCCCCATCAACTATAATGGCTGAACTTTCGATGGGTGCCAAAAGAGAGGTCCATGTAGGAGTGGGTGCAACTCAAGTAGTGGCGAGTGAATTTTCTAACATCGATTAAGTTTTTAATGATGTTAGGGGTGTATAGGACGTGGTTTAGGGAGAAAGACGGGTGTGGGTGTTGTTGTGGAAGGTGATGGAGAACAAACTGCAACAACTAGAGAAGACCAAGCAGTCGTTGATTCGGCTGATCCTAAGACTTCAATAGCTGATGAAGTAATGCAACCTTTGATTGGTTCGAAGCCGACCAATTCAGCTTCTTAGTTGTATTGACCCCAAATCGAAGGGTCTTATTATTGTGACCAGGCAGTCGGTTTGTGGCTGTCATTTGCCCATACAATCCCCAAATCGAAGGGAAATTAACCTCTTTCGTGACCAGGCAGCCGGTCTGTGGCTGTCGATTACTTATGCTTGCCCCCAAAAATTGTGGGTAATATTTCCTTAAGATGTCTATTTCTTTTCCATGCATGTTCATCGCTTGATCTGTATTGCCGGCAACCCGCGAGTTCGCTACGAAGGGTCCTTTCCTAGTTTGATGATCATTTGCCGATTTTATGATCTTTCATTTCAATCGGCGGGATAATTCTCCAAACTAACTCTCATTCGACAAACCTCTTTAGGCCCTATATGTTTGTCACATGCTTTGGCCATTTTACATTTACCGGCTTTGAGTTTCTCTATTATTGTCAGTCGATTTTTATCCAATTGACCTAACTCCATTGGTATGGCCTGCTGATATTCTTTCAAATTTAGTGAAATTTGGTTTGTCCATCCGTAATGATATTAATTTCTGAGGACAACACTATATTTTGGAAATAGATTTAGCCGATATGATGTCGTCCCTGTAGCTTTAGATTTGGAGTTTTCTGATTGCCTATTTCATTTAAGACTTGTCTTTGTAAAATGAGTTTATTCAAACTTTGCACAAAACATACATAACACTAGGTATTGAATAATACTCGAGTTTTGTACAAGCGTAAAACAAATACAAACAAAGCTAGGCATAAGATTCCTATTGACAACTCAAATATTATTGGCCGCCAGATCTGGTTTTCTATCGTGGTTCCTCATTTGCGATGCCTCGGCTATCCTTGCCTCAGAACATAGTTCGGTCAGCCGATACGACAGGTCACGCCTGTGCTGGGTTTCCTCAACCACTTAGATCCTCCACGGTAAGCCGTGGTTCGGCTAATTGTTTTATTTCAAACCCTCGTGAGGTAAGGTTACATGATTCCAATATCCTTTTTCATATTATTCCCTGATGGCTATGGGAGCCACATAAAGTGAATAGAGGACATCCTCTATGCTCTGAACCCCGGTTGGGATGGGTTATCATCCGTTGGGATGATTTCAACCTTGTCTCCTTCCAAAAAAATAATCTTCTGATACATGGTAGAAAGGAGACATCGGCTGGTGTGAATCTAGTCCTTACCCAGCAGAATGGTGTAGGACGGCTTGTCATCTATAATAAAGAATGCAAATCTGACCGTCTTGGGACCCACGGTGATTTCTGCTACTAAAATCCCCAAAGCTTCAGAAGCCTCTCCCATAAAGCTAGCCATTTTCATGTTAGTTGGGATGAGATCTTCTATGGTTTTGTTGAGGTTTTTCAAATTATGCAGTGGCATCACATTCAATAAAACCCCATTATCGACGAACACTCGGCTAATGATTATGCCGTTGATGTAAGCCTTCACGTACAGGGGCTTGATGTGTTTAACCATCTCTTTCGTAGGTGCACCAAATGCGATGCTCAAAGTGTCCCTAGCCGTGGTATTGGCTATTGTTGCCCATTCTGCGTCTTTTACACAAACATCACCTTCTAGGCTATCCAGCATGGAGCGGTTGGCCCAGAACTCACATGGGATTAGGCTGACCATTTCAATGTCTGCCCACATCTCATCAACCAGGTCATGACTAAATAAATCAAGGATGGAGTCTTCAACCTCGTTGAATTTGGTTGAAGAGAAATCAATACATTCCATATCTTGAAGACAGATGGAGATCGGTTGGGAATCCTCTGACTGAGTCATCTGCACGATCTATGGGATTGCCTCGGTTAGAGGCCCATTCGGGGCCACGTTCTTTTGCCGAGGTTCCTCCGTCGGGTTGTCGGTAGATTTTTTATCTAGCTCTAGTTGACCCGACGCCTTTCCTTCAGGCGACATTACCCCTGAAGCAACTGAGCCGAATGTCCGCTCGATAGCCTCGGCTACGGCAGACTTAGGAATCTCCTGATTTTCAACTGCCTTGGTGTTGGAAATTAGATGCAATGTTTGTTGCATCTTACGTAAGGCCTTGGCACATTGCTTCCTTCTCTTCTAGGTTCTGGATGCGACTCTCAGTAGTGCCTCTTTCTTTCCGAGAGCCTAATTGATTGACCACTTCCCCTCCTCTGTGTTGGAAACTGGTTTAATCATTCTCTGGGGTCGCGTCTGGTCCTCATTTCTTACTATGATACATAAGGATGAAACACCCTCATTCACGTTAAACTCGACCACCCTCTGTTTGGTTTTAGGGAGCGGTTCTTCATCTATTTGAGGCATGCTCGGCTGCCGATTGGTTGGCATCCATACTTGCCCCCCAGGCCTATGCCTGACGTCGATAGGGACCCTTATGAACCTCATGGTTCATTCCTGAAGGTCTTGTTCAAAGTCCCTCAAGTAGTTTGGGCGGTCAAGAAAACTACTCCTAGCCGGCTGCCTGTCATCACGAATGTCATGTAGGTTGCCTAACCGGTTGAACACAGAATTCCTTGTGACCTTCTCCCCTTTGGTAGGTTTCTTTAGGACCCACACCCTTTTCATCAGTTGTTTCCCTTTGGTGTCCATTGATTTATCGGGCTTAGCAAAAGATACCATAGATATTAGTACAGTGGGAAATGGGTCAGTATCAATAGACATTTTAGCCATGCTCTTGTCGGCTAACTTGAACCTCCCCTCCCTGATGCCATTTTAGATCGCCTTCCTGAAGACCACACAATTAGAAGTAGAGTGACTATATGAATTATGCCACTTGCAGTACTTTTAATGCTTGAGTTCTTCTACAGGCGGAATCCTATGACCATCAAACAGCTGAATCTGCTTATCTTTGAGCAGATGATCAAAGATCTGATCTGCCTTCGTGATATCATACAAGTAACCGACCTTGTCATCGGATGAACTTATTTCCTTGCCTTTGACGGCGTTTAAGGCTGGGTAAGAGTAAACCTTCCCCCTAACAATCTCGGCCACCATTGCGTCTGTCGTGCAGTCAGCTGACTCAGAGTCGGACTCATCCACTTCAATGATGGATACCAAGCGGGGGCCTCGATTTTAGTTGGCTCTTCTCCTCTCATTCTCCTGGACATACTGCTCTATTTGGCTAGCCTTTTCGGCTAACTAGCTCAAGTCAGAGCAAAATTGTCCTACCAGCTTCTCCTTTAACTGAGGGTGCATATTGTTGATTATCATGTGGGCACACTCAGACTCGGGGAAGTGTACGGTGCATTTACCAACCTTCTTTCTGAACCTCTCGATAAAATCGGCAGTCGATTTATCGACCTGCTGCTTGAGATTTGTTAGATCAGTCATGGTAACCTGAGGTTGGGGCCAATAGAACCTATTATGGAAGCTACCCTCCATGTCAGCCAAGCTTTGCACGGAATCAAGAGCCAAAGAGGAGTACCATACAAAGGTTGTTCCCGTTAGAGATAGAGGGAATAACTGCAACTTGTGATACTCATTCTAGCCAGCTTCACCGCATTGGGCAGTAAATCTACAGATGTGCTCGATAGTGGATTTGCCGTCGTCGCTAGAGAAAATGGCAAACTCCGGTATTTTAAAGCCCTTCAAAAAAGGTGCTATCCGATCTACCCAATCGGGGTAGGACTTCTTATAAACTGGCCTGTCCAAACGTTTCAGTTGGATGCCGAAGTACCTCCGCATGGTATTAGCAATGATCTCCGGGTTTATCAGTTGTGATGTCCCTGCCGATTCTCGACAGGATTCGGTTGGTAGGCGTTCCACACTGTCGGCCTTCATTCTGTACTTTGTTGGATAGGGTTTTGAAGGTTGTAGGTGGTTTGCTGGCCATTACCAATAAGTGGGGTAGTGCCCCATGGCTGCTATTGGGTATGGCCACCAAAGCCTACAACCTAAGCTCCTGGAATGGCTAACAGAGTCTGAGGATAAGGTGGAACAGTGTTCCATGGCTGCTCTCCTTGGACGTTGGCCATTCTTAGAAAGTTTACGCTTCCTTCAAGGTATGGATTGGGTACTGGTAATGACTGGTGGAATGGTAATCCGCTGCAAATAGCATCACCAGATATCCGAGCTAAATCATAGCCAGGGGCCAATGACTGCCAATTCGGCTGGCCAACATCATTCACCTGCATCGTAAGGCCGTTCATATAAACGTACGGCATAACAGGCGACAATACAAAGTGTCTTGGAGCCTGAACTGGTCTCCGAGCCATGTTGATCTGCCCATACTGTAGACTCGCTTGGTCAAGTGGCACATTTCCCCCCCCCCAAGGTTCGGCGGTGACCATGCAGTGTGCTGGTCGCCAGGCGATTAGGCTTGTTTTCCTAGGTGTTCTATCGGCTGCACCTAAGTGGGCATTGGCTGATGCACATGCGGCTGAGAAACAACACTGGGAGTCACGATCTCATGCTGAACATTACCGCTCGTCAGAGGGATGGCAAAACTAGCCGAACATTCTCATGGGTGCATTCGGTTTGTTTCCATCTCCCTCATTTGCTGAACTTCATTATGTACCATTGGCTTCAGAATGTCAGCCAGCTATTTAGAAACTTGGTACATAATGTTGTGGATGCCCAAGTCGATCTGTTGTCTAATAAAAGACGTGGTCATTATGGTTGGACCTTCAGATTGGCTAGATTCTTCCATGGATTGGGTTGATGAAGAAAGTGGAGGGGTATCCACTGATGTAGGCATACCCGAGGAGGATGCTGGTTCGTTGTTCCTTCTGGAAGGATTTTGTTTAGGATGTGGACTGGACTCGAGGTTCATTTTCTTACCGGACCTTAAGCACATACGCCAAGAATGATCCTGACCAGGAGAATCAAACTTTGCAATTAATTCACCTATGGTCCCACTGGGCGTGTCAAATTTGTTCTCGACCCCAATTCCTCTATCTGTCGTTGTATCGACTGATGAAATCGGGAGACAAATTGATTCCTTGACTTAAGTGATTTGGGCTGGAAATGAAACTCTAATCTCCAGCAATGGGTTCCCCAACTACTCCAGAAAGCATTAGGACGGTGGTTATGAGTAAACTAAGAGGTAAGAAACATGAATACAGTCGAGTAAAGTAAAGGATAAAAGTAAATGATAGAAAGATAGATAAGATTTGATTTGTTTGATTGCTTGTGTGTATCGTATATACAAAGAATGAGTATTTATAGTACAAAAGAAAGAAAAACTGTACAAGCGTGTCCCCCGCTCCCCCAAGTCGGCCATCAAGTAATCCACTAAGCTCAACGGCTGATTATGGGGGAAGTGGTGCCAATTTTCTCGCCCTCTACTCCTCTCTCTCGGATAATGACCCTTTCTTTTAGCTGTTGTGGGCCGTTACCGCTTTTAGGGGTCTGGAAACCCTTTTGACTTGGTCGTTGAGACATCTGCATCTGAGTGAGTCCCAGTCATACCTCTAACTAACAACTTGGGCTAAGATGTCTTAGTAGCCGATGAAGTTCTTGTAGTCGAAGGTTAGGAGTAAATTCGGCTTCGAAATAGTTCGGCTGTCAGTGAATTCAGCTAAACACTTAAATTATTTTTGAGTGGTAACAATGTTATAAATATTGGGTTGGTAATATCCAAACCTAAAATGAATATTTTTCAGACCAAAGTCAGATTTCTTGGTCATAATATTGAAGAATGAAAAATTATTCCTATTAATCGAAGTATTGACTTTGCTTCAAAATTTCCAGATGAAATTCTTGACAAAACCCAATTGCAAAGGTATTTAGGGAGTTTAAATTATATCTCTCTTTATTATAAAAATTTATCTTCAGATACTGACATCCTATATTATAGATTAAAAAAGAACCCTAATCCTTGGACAAAAATCCATACAGAAGCAATAAGGAAGATTAAAAAAAAGTAAAATCCTTGCCATGTCTTATGCTTGCTAACCCGAATTGAGAAAAAATTATTGAGACGGATGCCTCAGACATTGATTTTGGAGGAATACTTAAGCAAGTCAATCCCCAAACCAGACAATAATATCTTGTTCGCTTTCATTCAGGTAAATGGATGAAGAGTCAGCAAAATTATGCTATAATAGAAAAAGAAATTCCTGCTATAGTTAAATGTGTTCTGAAATTCCAGGATGATCTTTATAACTCAAATTTCTTAATAAGAACTGATTTTCATGAATCTAAATTTAGGTTTCAAAAGATTTTAAGCATTATGTTTCTAAACAAATGTTTGCTCGCTGGCAGGCTCATTAAGCCCCCTTTAATTTTGATATTCATGATCTTTAAGGTGAAAATAATTCACTTCCTGATTTCCTTACTCGTGAATTTTTACAGGACTAGGATGCTGCCCAAATGGGCACATGCTACCTCTAATAGCTGTAGAGGAGGTAAGCGCCGAGGCTCAGCCAGGACCAGTTCCTCAGGGAATAATATTCCCAAAAATACTCCAAGGGTTATACCCATGGAAATGGAAGGCTCATCCAGCCAAACTAAGAGCTCTTATGCTCAGACAGTCCAGAAACATGAGACAGACGACATGAACCAATATTTGGTTAGGTCTTATGAAGAGATAATTCTCTATCTGCATCATGAAGATAAAAAATGTCTGAATGATCCCTAGATTCTAATGAATTGCTATGTAGATCATTTTTACCATCCTTTTCCAAATGGAAAATACATGATGTATTATAAAACATCCTTACAGCTACCATCTCTGCTGAGATCACACCATTCTCAGATAAGAAACCAGGACAAGAGAGAAATTTCTCTAAAATTTATATTAAAAAGATTATTTTACCATATGACTAGGGAATTAGACCATTTAGGCTAAATGAATTCATAATTCCTCACACATCTATACAAATGGCTTTTAATTACTATGATTATATCAATGCTTTCACAAATGTGTTTTATTATAAAAATTGTAAGCACTCCCATTCTTGGAGGATAAAAATTAATCCTGATATTTTTAAAAATAGCCAGAATGGTCAATTACACCCTTATTGGATTTTCCCATGGCGGAATATATTTGGACCTGAATATCAGGTTTTATAGAAGCCTTATATGGGTTTCTATAAGCATTGGGTGTAAGTAACTCTAGTGTTACACCCAAAAATCCTTCAAATTATATTGAAGGTTCTACATCATTATTTTTTATGCAGACAAGAATCCCATGGATTTGGAAGTGGTCCCTAAAGTGGGAAGAAATCCACAAGGTATATGATGCCTTAAGAGGAAATTTCTTTGTAAGTTCTAGTCTAAATTACTAGAACCACATCTTATAGATTCAAAACGCCGGCATGGATGGCAATTAGAAGAAGGCATAGCTTTTATGGTTAATAGTATCAAACATATCCATCATATGGAGAAACAAGATAAGGAAGAAGAATAATTTTCTTTGCTAAACTGGCAAAATCCATGAAGATTAAGAATCCTCATGCGTCAGAGGTAGATCTAACCTCCTCCTACCTTGATAAGGTAAAAACAGAGTTTGTTCAGAATTTCAAGTAAAAAATAGATGATAGTCCATATTCGGAAGCATCTATAGCCTCCATGAAGGATGTCCCACATGACAACCAATTTTCTTGTCTCACCGGAGAATCACAAGATCCAAAAGATTATGTCCCATCGACAGAAGATCTGTTCGATAACCTAATTGAGGCCCTGCAACAGAAGTACAAGGCCAAACAAAGGGAAAAAGATGACAAAGGGAAGTCTAAGATATTAGAATAATGTGAAATCTATGTAGGCCACGCGTGTTCATGATTACCGACAACAGGACAAATGTCATTTTCCAGCTTTTATAAAGTTTATCTTTTTTCAGAGATAAAATTGCTTATCTTTCTTTTTGTAAAGATGGTATCTTCTTTTTAAAGTTGTTTGTCGTTTGTAATTATTAGGTCCTTCCACTATTCCTTTGTAATAATGTAATCTTTTTCAAGTCCGACATTTACCTATTTATAGGGGCTTCTTCTTTGTGGAGAGGCATAGGTTGGAGAGCATTGTAAAAACTGTTTAAGAAACTTTAATACCATTTCCAGCTTTTCTGTACTTCTTCTACGCACAATTTCGGTAAGTCTCTCCTCTCTCTTCTCTGATCTTTAATCTTTCATTATGATAGGCTAATAGCCTTTACTGTCTGGAATACTCTGTGATGATATGGCAATGAAGAAAAAGTTTTAGATAATTCACAGTACACATCACCCTGGTCCTAAAATATTCTAAGAGTTATACAAAGTCGTATGGGTGTCCTTTCTCGCCGTGTAATTCTTCTTTGGAATTCTTTGGGCCATTTTTCGTACTCACTCATATAACTGTTAGAGTATACTTAGATAAATCCTCATTTGTGAACTGTACTGTGAAAAAAGTATTTAAAAGTATGGTAAGCGTGGTAAGTATTTAAAAGTACGTATTTAAAAATATGATATGCTATGATAAGTATTTAAAAAATATGGTAGTATGGTATCATGGTAAGTATTTAAAAAATATTTAAAAGTAAGGATTTAAAAAATATGGTATCAGAGCCATGAATTCAACAGCTTATCTCCAAACAATATTTTTTCTTTATGATGAATATTTTTAAGTCTTTTAAACATAATATAAAAAAATGTTAGATCAGAAGAGTATGATCTTCCACAACAATTAGATGCTTTAAATAAATGGACAATTTCATCTGTTGCCACTAAAGAAATTTATAATTTTGGCATATTTGAAAATCTGCGAAATCACCATGTTGTTAAAAAAATTGAAGAGTCTGTCCAGATGGATAACCAAGAAAGGACCTTACAGTTGTTTACGAATTTTGATATAGAAAGGTATCAAAAGCAGAATTATAAATTATTACATATTGGATTAGTAAAAATTGCATTCAAACCTTTAATATTAGAAGGTTTACCTGAAAGTTTTATGGCAGTCTTAAGAGATGCTACAAACTTCAATTGGAGACAATCTCTCATGGGTGCTATGCAGTCAAACCTAGTTTATAGCCCAATTTATTTTGATGTCAGACCACTTAAGGTAATATAAACCTTCAATTTGCACAATGACTACCTAGAATAAGGAGATCTGTGTCATCTCATTATTATATATCTCCTATAGATGAAATCCCTAGACCCACTACATCCAGAGCGTCAACCTCCCAAATTCGGAAAGACTTATATAAATTCACTTCTCCTTCAGAAATCTCTCAGGAAGAAGAGATTAATAAAATCAGATTAGGAGAAAACCAAATTCCTATAGGAATTAGGACAGATCCAATGACTGATCCTACTCCCTCGAAAATAAATTTTAAATATTTTTAATGAATAACAACCCAAGTCATACTCCTTCTCTGGATAATAGTACAAGCTCAGATTTAAGGAAAATTCTTATTAAAGAATTTCTTAGGAAAGACTATGCTCTCTTTAGGAAATGGTTTTTTGCCTTCTTTAATAAAGAAGAACAAATTATTATTCGGGACCAGTTTTATAATCAATTACAGAAACAATAGGATTATACGCCTTTTGTTAGATGATTTATTGATGATTATGCCTTGCCTAATTTGAATGTTATTGAAAGACAATGGCATTTAGACTCTAAGAAAGTTCTTAAGAGTATTTATCCTCTAGATGCACCTTTTTCATTAAAAATGAAGAAAGTAATTCTGAATTACAAGCTCAACCATAGATGAAGCTTATTTCTCAGACCCTTCCTAGTGGTCCAACCATTGATCATATCAATAAATTATTTCATCAAAATAAATACACTAATATTAATTTAAAGATAACCACTGAAAAAATTGAACTTGTTACATAAAGAGATTGACCAATTTAGATCTCTTATAGAGAATCAACGAATCAAGGTTGACATTAATGAAGTCAGGTCAACTAAGGTCTTGGAAATCCCAGCTAGTCTTCAACCTCCTCCTTCGATGGAAGGAATTCACCTAAGAAAAAAGTCAGCAGAAAAATTAGTAGGTGATTTAGGGGATTTACTCTCAAAATTTAAGTCTAAATTAAAAATAAATGAACCTAGTAGTTGGACTGCAGGTGTTCATATGATCAAAACTGATAAATTATCTGAGTATGATAATGAAATGCAAATTTTTGTTGTCCATGGAAACTCAAGTAGGCATCAATGGGCTCCTATATTAATCTCGGAAAATTATTTTTATTCGCGCCCTACTCCTTTAGATGTTCTAATAGAAGAACAAAACTATAAGGATGATATTTCTGCATATACAAGAATAGAAATTACTGAATGTAATATTGATGGTAGAGTTGATAGCTAAATTTTTAAGACCATCCATAAAATTCTTATGTATGCAGCCGCAACTCGGGTAGTAATCATCTTAAAGCTCATATAGTTAAAATAATTATTGTGGGTTTTACAAGTCAGCTAAAAGTGTGGTGGGATAATTATCTTACATTGGAAAAAAAACTACAATTTTTAATGCAGTAAAACAAGATGGTAATGAAACTCAGCCTAATTCAGTTATGACCTTAGCTCTTACTATTTTAGAGCATTTTACAGGCAATTATTCTACTAATTATGATAATATTAGGACTCTTTTACAGAATCATAGATATCCTACCCTTACCTCATTTAGGTGGTATAAGGATATATTCCTTAGCTGAGTTTTAAATCTCCCAGAAGCTAATAGCAATTTTTGGAAAGCTAAATTTATAGATGACCTCGCTTCTTTGTTTGCTGAAAGAATAAAAAGAACTCTCAAAAAGGATTCAGGAGATTTCTAGATCCAATGGAATTTGTATTCGTATGTCAGTTAATCGGTAGATGTATGGAAGAAGGTTTAGCTTTGTGTAATGACATGAAGTTACAAAGACAGCTTAAAAAGCAAAAACTTACATAAAATGCGCAATTAGGAGAATTCTGTGAACAATTTGGCTTTGATGAACCTAGATCCTATTATATAGGTAAAAAGAGAAAATATTATGAAAAACCTCAAAAGAAATAGTATTATGGAAGATATAAGTCCGCGTCTTATAAAAAAACAGCAGCCGTAGAAGAGCTAGGAATGAAAAGAAGGGTTATACTCCTCAAACGAAAAAACAAGTTACTACATGTTATAGCTGTGGGAAAAAGGGTCATTATGCTAATAAGTGTAGAAATAAAAAATGAATAGATAAGATTAAAAATCTTGATATAGATGATACAGTTAATGATGCTTTAATGAAAGTCCTTGTCTCATCTGAAGAATCTGATGATTTTGATGATTCGTTAGATATGAACTTAATAAGTTCTGAGAATAATGATGGTATAGATTCTTCTTTTTTTACTGAGGAAGAAACTCCTTGCGCCTGCAAATAGGTTTTATAAGCTCCAAGCACAACTTTCTAATTTTAGATTAAGTGGTATTAATGGTGAGAAAATTACTTACATTCTAGAAAGTATTCTAAATATGACTCAAAGAGCCCAAATCCTTGAGGTATTTCTTAAAGCTAAGGATAAGGAAAGACCCCTCCTATACCTCCTAGAGTCAAGACAAGAATTAATCAACCTTATAATTTTTCAGAAATTTTTGAAGAATTGCAAAAGAGAAGGAATCTCAATACTCCTTTAACTCTACAAGAATTGAAAAAATATTCATAATCTTATGTTAGAAATAACTATGCTTCTTCAAAATTATATGACATTAGATAACATGATTACTTCTTTGGAGTTAGAAAGATTAGATAATAAACCTAGTCCTGACCAACCATCTTCCTCTAGTAGCAAGGAAGCCAAGGAATTACTTAATACGGTAAAATTATATTCCTCACAGAAATGGATAGCTAAGATCAATTTATTAATTGATGAAGTAGTCATGGTCAGAGATATGGCTGCCTTAGTCGACTCAGAGGCAGACCTAAACTATATTTGTGAAGGATTCCCACAAGATACTTCAGTAAAACCATGCATAATTTGACTGATGCTGATGGGAAAGAGTTAGAAGTTTCATATAAACTTTCCTGTGCTTATATCTGCCAGAATAAAAGATGTATAGAAACCTCTTTTATATTCGTTAAAAATTTAACTAATGAAATAATTTTAGGCACTTCTTTCTTGCAGAAGATTATGCGTATTAAGTGAATTGATGTTGAGGGTATTATAGCTACCTTCGATGGAAGTTCAATAACTTTCCCTTTTATTTCTAAACCAAAGATGAAGACCCCGAATAGTTTTGTTCGGAATAAACAAAATCATTTAAATTTTTTTACAAGAGTTAATTATTTATAATGTTATAGACCAATTAAAAAATCCTAAATTACAGGAAAAGATTAAGAGAATAGAACATGATTTTTCTCTTTCTATTTATAATGACTTACATACTGGTTTTTGGAATAGGAAAAAACACATTGTTAGTCTTCCTTATGAAGATTAATTCCTTGAAAAGAATATTCTAACTAAGTTCAGACCCTGTTAAATGAATTCGGAATATTTAGAGAAATGTAAAAAGGAAATTGCCACTCTTCAAGATAAAGGGTTAATTAGACCCTCAACCTCTCCATGGAGTTGCACAACATTTTATGTTAATAACCATACAGAGCAGGAACAGGGAGTTTCCAGGTTAGTAATTAATTATAAACCCTTAAATAAGGTTTTAAAATGGATTAGATATCCGATCCCTGATAAAAAGGATATTCTTGACAGATTATATCAAGGAAACATATTTTCCAAATTTGATCTTAAATCAGGTTATTGGCAGATCCACATGAATGAATCTGATAGATATAAAACTGCATTTACCGTTCCTTTTGGACACTATGAATGGAATGTTATGCCTTTTGGGTTAAAAAAACACCCCTACTGAATTTCAACATATCATGAATGATGTTTCACTCCATATAGTGATTTTATAATTGTCTATAGTGATGACATACTAGTTTTTCAACAACTATACAGGATCATATTCGACATCTTAAAATTTTCAAGAATATAGTTATAAATAATGGGTTGGTAATATCCAAACCTAAAATAAATATTTTCCAGACCAAAGTTAGATTTATTGGTCATAATATTGAATAATGAAAAATTATTCCTATTAATCGAAGTATTGAGTTTGCTTCAAAATTTTCAGATGAAATTCTTGACAAAACCCAATTGCAAAGGTGTTTAGGGAGTTTAAATTATATCTCTCCTTATTGTAAAAAATTATCTTCAGATACTACCGTCCTATATGATATATTAAAGAAGACCCTAATCCTTGGACAAACATCCATACAGAAGCAATAAGGAAGATTAAAGTAAAAGTAAAATCCTTGCCATGCCTTATGCTTGCTAACCCGAATTGAGAAAAAATTATTGAGATGGATGCCTCAGACATTGATTTGGGAGGAATACTTAAGCAAGTCAATTCCCAAACCAAACAAGAATATCTTATTCTCTTTCATTCAGGTAAATGGACGAAGAGTCAGCAAAATTCTGCTACTATAGCTAAAGAAATTCTTGCTATAGTTAAATGTGTTCTGAAATTCCAGGATGATCTTTATAACTCAAGGTTCTTAATAAGAATTGATTGTCATGCAACTAAATTTATGTTTCAAAAGATTTTAAGCATTATGTTTCTAAACAAATGTTTGCTCGCTAGCAGGCTCATTTAGCCCCCTTTGATTTTGATATTCATTATCTTAAAGGTGAAAATAATTCATTTCCTGATTTCCTTACTCATGAATTTTTACAGGGCTAGGATGCAGCCCAAATGGGCACATTCTACCTCTAATAGGAGTAGAGGAGGTAAGAGCCGAGGCTCAGCCAGGACCAATTCCTCAGGGAATAATATTCCCAAAAGTACTGTAAGGGTTATACCCATGGAAATGGAAAGCTTATCCAGCCAAACTAAGAGCTCCTATGCTCAGACAGTCCAGAAAGACGAGACAGACGACATGAACCAATATTTGGTTAGGTCTCATGAAGAGATAATTCTCTATATGCATCATGAAGATAAAAAATGTCTGAATGATCCCTAGATTCTAATGAATCTCTATGTAGAACATTTTTACCATCCTTATCCAAATGGAAAAGACATGATGTATTATGAAAACATCCTCATAGCTACCAGCTCTGCTAAGATCACACCATTCCCTGATAATAAGCCAGGACAAGAGAGAAATTTCTCTAAAATTTATATTAAAAAGATTATTTTACCATATGAATGGGGAATTAGCCCATTTAGGCTAAAGGAATTCATAATTCCTCGCACATCTATACAAATGGCTTTTAATTACTATGATTATATCAATGCTTTCACAAATGTGTTTTATTATGAAAATTATAAGCACTCCCATTCTTGGTGGATAAAAATTAATCTTGATATTTTTAAAAATAACCAGAATGGTCAATTACTTCCTTATTGGATTTTCCCATGGTGGATTATATTTGGCTTGAAATTCAGGTTTTATAGGAGCCTTATATGGGTTTCTATAAGGATTAGATGCAAGTAACTCCCAGTGTTACACCCGACAATCCTTCAGAATATATTGAAGGATCTGCATCATTATTTTTTTATGTAGACATGAATCCCATGGATTTGGAAGTGGATCCCTGAAGTGGGAAGAAATCCACATGGTATATTATGCCTTAAGAGGAAATTCCTCTATATGTTCTGGTCTAAATTACTAGAATGACATCTTATAGATTCAAAACGCCGGCATGGTTGACAATTTGAAGAAGACATAGCTTCTATGGTTAATAGCATCAAACATATCTATCATATGGAGAAACAAGTTAAGGAAGAAGAATCATCTTTCTTTGCTAAACTAGAAAAATCAATGAAGATTAAGAATTCTCATGCGTCAGAGGCAGATCTAATCTCCTCCTACCTTAATAAGGTAAAAACAGAGTTTGTTCAAAATTTCAAGCCAAAAATAGATGATAGTCCATATTCGGAAGCATCTACAGCCTCCATGAAGGATGTCCCAGATGGAAAAAAATCTGCTTGCCTCGCCGGAGAATCACAAGCTCCAGAAGATTATGTCCCATCGACAGAAGATATGTTCGATAACCTACTAAAGGCCCTGCAGCAGAAGTACAAGGCCAAATAGATGGAAAAAACGACAAAGGGAAGTCTAAGATGTTAGAATAAGGTGACATCTATGCAGGCCACGCATGTTCATAAATACCGACAGCAGGACAAATGTCCTTTTCCAGCTTTTATAAAGTTTTTCATTTTTCAAAGATAAGAAAGCAATCTTATCTTTCTTCTTGTAAAGATGGTATCTTGTTTTTAAAGTTGTTTGTCATTTGTAATTATTAGGTCCTTTCACTATTCCTTTGTAATATTGTAATCTTTTTCAAGTCCGCCCTTTGCCTATTTATAGGGGCTTCTTATTTATGAGGAGGCAGAGCTCGAAGAGCATTGTAAAAACTTGCAAAAACTGTTTAAGAAACTTTTATACCATTTTCCAGCTTTTCTGTACTTCTTCTACGCACGATTTCGGTAACTCTCTCATCTCTCTTCTCTAATCTTTTAATCTTTCATTATGAAAGGTTAATAGTCTTTACTATCTGGAATACTTTGTGATGATATGGTAATGAAAAAAAAAGTTTTAGAGAATTCACAGT
The DNA here is from genome assembly GCA_029783415.1 of Anisodus acutangulus. Lineage (NCBI taxonomy): Eukaryota > Viridiplantae > Streptophyta > Magnoliopsida > Solanales > Solanaceae > Anisodus > Anisodus acutangulus. The sequence continues at coordinate 43,590,975 of CM056492.1, forward strand.
ACACATCACCCCGGTCCAAAAATATTCCAAGAGTTATACAAAGTTGTATGGGTGCCCTTTCTCGCCGTGTAATTCTTCTTTGGCATTCTTTAGGCCATTTTTCGTACTGACTCGTATAACTGTTAGATTATATTTAGATAAATCCTCATTTGTGAACTGTACTGTGAACAACATATTTAAAAGTATGGTAAGTACTGGCAGAGCCTCATACTCGGCTTTATTGTTAGTCAAAAGAGAACTATGAATTACCGCCTTAATACTTCCCTAGTGGGAGTATGTAACACTATTCCCAAACTGGTCCTCTTTATAATGAATGCTTTGTCAGTGTAAAGCATCCAAACCCTGGGGGTAGTCCCCGAGACCAAAGTTAAATGGAGAATGGATATTCTCCATTTGTGTCATCATGGCCATTCATGAAATGGAGAATGGATATAGTCATACCTTTACTTGCAGCTCCGGGATAGATATCGCAAATTATATTTACGACTGATTATTTCTCTAAGTGGGTTGAAGCTGCAGCTTATACGAAGCTCCGAGAGAAGGATGTGATTGATTTTATTTGGAAACATATCATTTGTCGTTTTGGAATCCCAAAAGAGATAGCTTGTGACAACGACCGAAATTTTATCGGGGCCAAAGTTACAAAGTTCCTAGATGACTTGAACATCAAACGCATCACCTCAATTCCCTATCATCCTAGTGCAAATGGTCAAGCAGAGTCAACGAACAAGACTATAATCCAGAACTTGAAGAAAAAGTTAGACGCAGCAAAGGAAAATGGCCTTCCATGTTACCGGAAATATTATGGGTATAAAGAATCACGACAAAGACGAGTACCAGAGAAACTCCTTTTTTTCCCAAAAACTTCATATTTTATTTATTAGCTAATATATTTACCAAATCAATTACTTGAGACCTACATATCCTTGACCACATATATAAATTTAAATGTATTAATTTACAAGTAAGCACCTATTAACACGGATGTCTTGTGCACCCGTACTGCCCTTTTCATAAGAGAACATTTTTTGGTATAAGAAAGATATTGCTTACGGATTTCTTATTTTTCCACCTCATATTGGTGTAAGGTGAAGCTATATGCTTACCTAGTGACTCCCATTTTCTTCTTCATAATTGATGTCATTACTAGTTCACTCTCTTTCTAATTAAATAATGTTGGCCGCAGTTCAAATTTGGCAAAGATTGAAGGCATAACATGGCAAGTTCCTCGCGATTTCAACGCCATAACTATTTTTTCCTTAGTTAAATAAACTTCATTCTCGTTTGGTATATATGATGTTTTGCAGAAATGCAAGGTAAGACTGCGTATAATAGATTCTCGTGGTCCGGCCTTTCCCGGACCCCGCGCATAGCGGGAGCTTAGTGCACTGGGCTTGCCTTTTTTTTTATTAGGTAAAACTGTAAAAGTCATTGAATTTAATATATTCTAGAAAACCAACAAACATTCCCCTTCTTTATTTTCATTTTCTTAAACCAATTAATAAATAAAACATGTCTGGCCAATTCTTTGTACTTGCAAATAACGAGCGTAAATAGAGAATAATAGTACCTATACCCAAGTCATGTAATACATAATCCTTTCCCATGATATTAATTAATTTTATAATTTTACATAAACAAAAATGTCACAAGATCCTAAATACCTTTTTGTCTACGCCAATGGGTGATCAAAGATGGATCTAATATTAGAAAATAATATTTCCTCCTTCCCAAATTTTGTCTTTCAATTGAACACATCCTTTAAGAAATGAACGCCATTGTAAACGTGTAAATATATGAAATAATATATTCCCTACCCATAATTAGAATATTTCCATATATTGTGTAAATATAATTATGGTAAGACTAGGATTCCTCTTTTGTATAGGCTTAGGATTCCTATTGTATAAGGGATGAATATTGTACTCTATATATACCTTGATATTAATGAAAGACTCCCCAAGGGAGATTAATATCATCTAACATGGTATCAAGAGACAAATAAACAAAACCCTAAAAACCTTTCTCTTCCACAGCCGCCGGCTGCCTCTCCTACGCCGCGGCCCTCCCGAATTTTCTTCTTGTTTTTCGGGTTTTGTTCTTCCTTTCTTCTCTTCTCTAAATGGCTATCCCTGATTCTTCCACACTTTCTGACGCCTCTACCTCTACAAATCCCACCACAAAGTCATCACCCCCGTTTCACCCCGCCTTTACTGTTTCCAACATCAAGAACCATATTCCCATTATTCTTGATCAAGAAAACAACCAGTATTCTCCCTGGGTTGAACTTTTTCGCAATCATGCATGTCTCTTTAACGTGCTTGACCATATTGATGACACTATTCCGCTCCCTACGAAGGTTGATGATTCTATCTGGCATCGTCTCGACGCCGGCGTCAAACAATGGATATATGGTAGTATCTCTCAGGATTTGCTCCTTACTATCATGAAATCTGACTCCACAACCCTTGACTTGTGGAATCGTTTGGAGGAAATTTTTCAGGACAACAAGCACACTCGTGCCGTGTATTTGGAAGAACAGTTCAACAAAAGACGTCTTGAAAACTTCTCCAATGTCTCTGAAGCATCGCAAGCAGCTTAAACTTCTAGCGGATCAACTCTCCAACATCGGCACGCCTGTCACTGACGATAAAATGGTGCTACAAATGATTTCTGGCCTTACTAAGGGCGAATATGATACTTTGGCCACCATAATTCAACAGGCAGATCCGCTACTGAGTTTTAACAAAGCTCGCTCACAATTGTTGCACGAAAAAACCCGTCGTGCTAATCAGGATGAGCACGCCCAACAGGTGTTAGCTGTCGACACACAACCCCAAGATCAAACGCCACCAGACAACTCCCAACAGCGGCAGGGTCGCGGCGGCAAGGGTGGAAAAGGCCGCGGCGGTAGAGGAGGCCGTGGTCGTGGCAAGGGTCGCGATCAACAGAACCAACAACAGCAACAACAACAGAGATCGCAAAATAACTGGGCCGCGTCTCCTCAGCAGTTCATCTACAGCGCCGCAGTGCCCCAGTACAGAGCCGCGGCGCCCCAGTTTAGAGCCGCGGTGCTAAGTCCATTCCAGTACTAGCAGCCATACAATCCCTATTCTTACCCCGGTTTGTTAGGCCCCGCTCCAGCCCCACAACAGGCCCACTTCATGCAAGGTCAGGTCCCGCAGCCCTCCTCCGGCATGACACCCACTGAGTTGGGTCAGGCATTCAACACTCTCTCTATGCAACAGCCTGACAATACTTGGTACATGGACTCAGGCGCCACATCTCACATCACCCAGTCTGCAGGTACTATTCCTAAACTGTTTAGTTTAAAGCATCCTCAATATTTTACAGTTGGTAGTGGACAACGCATTCCAGTTAAGGGTTATGGTACCTCATACACACAACCTCCTCATCCACCCTTCTCCCTCAAAAACACCGTATATGCCCCACACATGATTAAGAACCTCATATCTGTCAGCCAATTTACTCGTAATAATTCTGTCTCTGTGGATTTTGACCCTTTTGGTTTTACTGTGAAGGATCTTCATACGGGGACACCTCTTACGAGATGCAATAACACGGGGGATCTCTATCCATTCACTTCCACCTCTGCTGCCAGATCTTGCTCTCCCGTCACTCTAGCGGCTATTTCTTCTTCAACTTGGCATAATAGGCTTGGTCATCCAGGAATCCCAGTTTTTAATTTTCTTAGAGGAAACAATTTCATTGCTTGTAATGGGAAAATTGCCCAAAATTGTGTTTCTTTCTCTTTAGGCAAACATATTCGTCTTCCGTTTAAATCATCTACTAGTGTTACATTTGCTCCTTTTGATATCATACATGTCGATTTATGGACATCTCCTATCTCTAGTTCTTTCGGTCATAAATACTATCTCGTGTTGCTTGATGAATTTTCACACTACGTTTGGTTATACCCTCTTAAATTTAAATCGGAAGTGTTTGTCAAATTTCTTGAGTTTCGCAAGTTCATTCAAACACAATTTGGAAAAGGCATAAAATCATTTCAGTGCAATAATGGTCGTGAATTCAACAACTCTATGTTTCACCGCTTTTGTACCACTAATGGCATGGTCTTTCGCTTCTCCTGCCCTCACACCTCACCACAAAACGGTAAAGCTGAAAGAATCATCCACACCATTAACAATATGATTCGCACCCTATTGATTCATGCCTCCCTTCCTCCACCCTTCTGGGTCTATGCTGCTAAAATGTCAGAATACACTCTAAATATTCTCCCTACTAGTACTCTTCACAATATGACCCCTACCGAAATCCTCTACCATAGAATCCCCTCTTATGATCATCTACGGATTTTTGGTTGTCTGTGCTATCCCAACCTTAGCTCCACCGCCCCTCACAAGCTCGCTCATAGGTCCACTCTATGTGTCTTTCTAGGATTCCCGCCGAACCATAGGGGCTATCTATGCTATGACTTGTCGACTCGTCAGATCCACATATCTCGTCATGTTACATTCGACGAGACCACATTCCCGTTTTTGAATCTTCCAAAATTCCAAAAACAGGACTACTCATTTCTTGACGAGTCTGCCATCTCTCCCCTCATAATCGAATAACTCACATCCTCTGTTCCGTCATCAGAGCCGTGGCGCCCAAACTTCAGAGAAGCCTGTCAACCTTCTAGCGCCGCGACTCTCGATCCAGGAGCCGCGACGCCTCCAACGGCTTCGCCCCCACCTTCTCCTTATCCGACTTTACCCCCCGTCTCAGACACCACTCCGCCATCCACTGTCCCTACCCATCCAATGGAAACTCGTTCAAAGCATGGAATCTTCAAACCCAAAGTCCATTTCAACTTGTCTGCCCAAACCATCTCTCCACTTCCAAAGAATCCAAAATTGGTCAAACAAGACCCTAATTGGAATACGGCTATGTCTGAGGAATTCAATGCTTTAACTAAACAGCACACGTGGGATCTAGTACCTAGACCTGAGGGGGTGAATGTCATTCATTGTATGTGGCTATTTTGTCACAAGTTCAGAGACAATGGGGATCTTGAGAGGTATAAGGCCCGTCTTGTGGCTAATGGCACAAATTAGCAGGAGGGCATTGATTGTGGTGAGACCTTCAGCCCGGTTGTCAAACCGGCTATCATCCGCACAGTTTTGAGCATTGCCATGGGCAAACACTGGCCAATCCATCAACTTGATGTGAAGAATGCATTCTTACATGGGGATCTGAGAGAGATAGTCTACATGCATCAGCCACCAGGGTTCACCCATCCAGCAGTTCCTCACTATGTGTGCCGTCTCCATAAGTCACTATATGGCCTGAAGCAGGCCCCCCGTGCATGATATGATCGCTTTTCCAGGTATATCTTGCAGATTGGGTTTGTATGCAGCAAGAGTGATACATCACTTTTCATTTTTCATCGAGGTAGTAGCACTGCTTACTTATTACTTTATGTGGATGATATTGTTCTTACTGCCTCCTCCGACGGATTGAAAAATGAGATTATTGTCTTGCTCAAGTCCGAATTTGCAATGACTGATTTGGGGAAGCTGAGTTACTTTTTGGAGATATCAGTGACCAGGTCTGCCAATCATATGTTCTTATGTCAGCGTAAGTATGCAGAAGAGATTGTGTACAGGGCTAAGATGGCGAACTGCAAAGAGGTGCCTACTCCAGTTGATTCCAAATCTAAGCTCAGTGCTATGGATGTTGCTCCAGTCTCTGATCCTACTCTGTATAGGATCCTTGCAGGTGCACTTCAGTATCTCACATTCACCAGGCCAAACATAGCTTATGTTGTTCAGCATGTGTGCTTATTCATGCATGCCCCCAGAGAGTCTCATTTCACTGCTCTTAAGCGTATCATTCGATACATTAAGGGCACTCTTGATTATGGTTTGCACCTATACCCCTCTGCACCAGACATGTTGCTTTCATATACGGATGCAGATTGGGCAGGGTGTCCAGACACGCGACGCTCCACCTCTGACTTTTGTGTTTTCTCTGGGGATAATCTGATTTCTTGGTCTGCCAAGCGACAGGCTACCCTATCTCGCTCCAGTGCTGAGGCTGAGTACAGAGGCGTTGCAAATGTAGTAGCTGAGATTTGTTGGCTCAGAAATTTACTGTTAGAACTTCAGTGTCCTTTGCGTCAGACATCTATTGTGTATTGTGATAACATCTCTGCCATCTATCTTTCTCATAATCCGGTTCAACATCAGCGAACCAAGCATATTGAGATAGACCTACACTTCGTTCGTGAGAAAGTTGCGTTAGGCCATGTCAGAGTGTTACATGTTCCATCATCCTATCAGTATGCAGACATATTTACCAAAGGACTTCCCAGACAGTTATTTCTTGACTTCAGATCCAGTCTCAGCGTCCGGCCTCCTCCCGCTCCGACTGAGGGGGTGTGTAAACGTGTAAATATAGGAAACAATATATTCTCTACCCATAATTAGAATATTTCCATATGTTGTGTAAATATAATTATGGTAAGACTAGGATTCCTTTTTTGTATAGGCTTAGGATTCCTATTGTATAAGGGATGAATATTGTACTCTATATATACCTTGTTATTAATGAAAGACTCCCCAAGAGAGATTAATATCATCTAACAACCATGATAATGTATGTTCCTTATTGTTTTGATGATTTGACAAACATATATAAAGGAATCATTTTATTATTTTGATGATTTGACAAACATATATATATGAATCAGTTCAATAGTTGGATTGACCAATTTCGTCGATGCAAGTCAACTCTACAGTTGTAAAGCCGCTGACGCAGTGACAGTGTTGCAACACTGCTGCAAAGTTGCTGCGGATTTCCTATTGGTCCAAGGTTTAAGATTTTGTCACTTCCTTCACCTATCCTTTATATACATCATGTGAAGGAGTGAAAAGTAGAGCTTGCAAGATCTAAAATCCCTCATTTTCCAAGAGCAAGTTGCCTCCTCTCAAAGGGTTCTCCTCAAGAACGAAGCTACAACAAATTGAAGAACTAGTTCTCTATCACTGAAGATGTTTTAAGTTCTTAGGTTTGTTGAGTCTTTGTATTTTGTTCTTTACTTGTAAACCTACTCTTCTAGTAAGAAGCTGTTTGTAGGTTGTTTGGTTTCTAAAATATTTGAGTTGTAAACTCAACTAGAGTTAGTCAAGGTGTGTCTTTGCAATAGAGTTATTATAAAGGTCTTGCAATAGAGTTATTGTAAGTGAGAGAGCTTGACAATTTTACTTGGCTAGAGTTAGTCAAGGAGTGTCTTTATTATAGAGGTGTTGTAAAGGGGGAAAATTAATAGTTTAATTCCTAGGTTGCAATAGATTGTAATCTAAATATTATTCAGTTAAAGTGGAGTTTGGAAAATCCTACAGAAGTAGGTCGTGGTTTTTAATCCCTGGAGCAAGGTGTTTTTCACGTAAACATCATGTGTTAATTACCTTTTGCCTTTACTCAAACGAAATGATCAAGAACCTGGTTCTCTATTCTGTTTGGTGGACTCGTATATTATATCAATTGGTATCATAGCGAGTTCTTTCTAAAAGGTTATGTCACGACCCAAATCGGAGGGCCGCGATGGGCACCTGAATCCCACCCGTCGGGTACCGCTAATCGTACAACTGACTTCTAATCACAATTGAATATGGACTAAGCCGAAAAAGATTATAGAAAATCTTAACCAGAAATCCAATTTTCATACAAACATACCCATACCAAGGCCGACAAGGCCACATATGACAACTAACCACAGGACACCTGTCTACAAGTCTCTAAAGAATACATGACATCACAATGATGGGACAGGACCCCGCCATACCCGTATGCGTATGCAAAAATACCGTACCACGACCAGACTGCAACTCTAAAACAAATAGAGTGCTCCAACATCGGCTGAACCAGGAACCTACTAGCGTGAACCGTCACCCTCTTTAACTGAACCTGCGGGCATGAAACGCATCGTCCCCCGATAAAAGGAACGTCAGTACGAGTGATGTACTGAGTATGTCAGACATTAACAATAGTATAACAGGGATATAATAACTAAAACAGAAACAACTGACCAGCAGTAAATGCCTCTGAGGGCCCTAATATATATGCCTAAATGTTATGCACAATGCAGTATACATATACATCGGCCTCATCGGGCATCCTCCTTACCATAACAGCCTCTGCGGGCATCATTTCATATCGGCCTCTGTGGGCATAATATGTCTAAATATCATGCATAATGCGGTAAATACATATATATTAGCCACACAAGGGTATCTTCCTCCCAATCATATATATATATATATATATATATATATATATATATATATATATATATATATATATATATATATATATATATATATATTGGCCCTTAATCAAGCATCTTCCTTCATTAAGCCACACAAGTTAGCCACACATGCTTTATCATTTATCATATCCCAGCTGATCAGGTAGTCTGCGTTTCTCGTTTCCCATTTCCCATTTCCCGTCCCCAATATACGTTCTTAGGTAAAACATGAATGCAATGCAAATAAAAATGCATGAAGCATAATAAAATATCCTGAATGACATAATTTCCTTGTACCTTCGGTTAACGCCATAAATATTAACATCTTTTTCGTATGCCTTAATAAGGACTTAGGAACATATTTAGACATGCTTTTAACATGGGAATCAATAACATGAATTTTCTTAACTACTAGGAGTAGAATAAATTATGGAGCAATATCACGGTTATATTTCATTACATGGAACACGCCAAAAGAAAGAAATAATTTGTCTTAACAAACCTCGATTAATAACGAAACCAGTCCCTCTTGCAATGGTATCTCTCCGTACACCATATTGAAATACTAAATGAAATCATGAAATTATTCACTGACAAACCAAGCTAATGAAATGGTCCATGTACAAATTCCAAAGATTCCATATTAGACAACACATGGTAAATGTTACTGTCTGTTCCTTAGCATCTAACGTGAAAAAAAAGATTAGGAAATGAAGTGGATGGATTGTTGTTGAGCGTTATAAGAGTTCCAGTACACTACTTCATTATTCAATTCTTGTTCAAGAATTATGACTTGATATATATATCTTCCTAATAGGCCGTGGGTCCCTCCATTGTAAAATAATTTTAAAAGTTACTTTCCATCATAAGTTGCCAACACATGATTTAACCACATGTTACTTTCCATCATAAGTTGCCAACACATGATTTAACCACATACTCATCCATAGTTTTTCCTTTAGGCTGCCACGTAATGCATCACTTTAGCACTTATCCAATATATTCCTTATTTAACTCCTTTTAGACCATCATCCATATTTAACTCATCACCCACATAATTAATTAATTACACACACAATTAATTCTAGATCCCACTTCATTTAAATCCTAATAACTCATAAGACCTTTGTATATTCAATGTCATAATTCTTGTAATATGACACTAGTCCATAACTTCTTTATGCATACTCTAAATTTATTTCCAATCCCCGTCATCACACTTCTTACGTCCAAAATTATTTTGGGGTTTAATCTCTTTTATATACTAATCTCCTTATTAGCATACGTAAATATGATCCAAAAAATTTTCAATGCTCGGGTCTGTTTACACATTCCTAGCAATTTTACATATGCCTAGCGGTTCAAACTGTAACCCAAAAGTACGGGATGTTACAGGTTAATACCTAGAAATGATTCTTTTCATGGTTGCTCCACCAAACCTAGAGGAAGGACAATCTACCTCAAGACTACCTAGATTCAATGGGAAGTATTTTGGGTGGTGGAAGACAAGAATACATCATTTCATTATGGCTGAGGATTCTGAGCTATAGGATGTCATTTGTGATGGTCCTTATGTCCCTATGAACTTAGATCAAGATGAACTTACAACTACTCTAAAATTAAGGAAGGAATACAATGATGCAGACAGAAAGGCCATTGAAAATAACTTCACGACTAAGAAAATCCTTGTTGGTGGTATCAGTCCCGATGAGTACAATCGAATCTCGGCTTGTCAAAGTGCAAAAGAGATCTAGGAAGCTTTACAAACTGCTTATGACGGGACTATTCAAGTGAAACAGTCCACAATAGACATGCTCACCACATAATATGAACTCTTCAAGATGAAAGATGGAGAGTCCATTCAAGACATGGACACTAGGTTTAGCTCCATAATTAATTAACATCACTCTCTTGGTGAAATAATTAAAACCCACAGGCTCATACGCAAGCTTTTGAATGTTCTGCCCCCTTCATGGGAAAGCAAATTCAATGTTATCTCAAAAGCTAAGGACCTGCAAACGATGATCATTGATGAGCTCATCAAAAATCTCAAAATCTACGAGTTGAAAAGGCAAAGAGACGATGAAATGAGATAGTCAAATAAAGGAAAGAACCTGGTTTTCAAGGCTGATAAAATCAATTCAAGTGGTAATGAGTCAGACATGGCTTACCTCACTCGAAGATTTCAGAAAATGGTTTGAAAAAATAGTGATTTCCTTAGAAAAGGAAGCACAAGTTCTCAGAGGAAATGACTGCTGTTACAAGTGCGGGAATCTAGGACAATTCATTAAAGAATGTCCTCTTCACAAGTAGTATTATTATAGGAACAACTTTGAAAAGGTAGCAAGAAGGAACCAGGTTCCTGAAAAGTTCAAAAGAAATGATGTAGCTGACAACACTATGAAGCAGGCTCTGGCTGCCTAGGGAGATTTCTCTAGTGAATCCGAAGATGAAGATGATGAAGAGGATACATCCATGATGGCTATTGATGATGGACCCTCTACATATGAGTCAGTATTTGCACTTATGGCAAGATCTGATGTTGATGACATCAATGAACAAGATGAGGTAAATTTTCTTGATGTTTAGAAAAACTTAAAGAATTACTCTAAAATTGATTTCATTAGCAAATGTGTTAATCGATGCTTATCATAACCTTATAATAGAAAAGGATGTGTTAATCGAATATCTTGATGAGATGGATCAAGAAAAGGAAGTTTTTGGAGACACTATCACAAATTTAAAAGATCATGTTAATTAAGTGTCTAGGGAAAATGCCTTGTTAGAAGGTTAGATTAAGAAATGGACGGGTATTTCCTCACGAGGAAAAGGGTAGCTAGTAAAGTTCAGCTTGAGATTGAAGATGAGCTCAGGAAGGTCAAGACAAATCTTGCTACTGAGATTGAAAAGAATAGATAGCTCAAAGAGAATCTAAGAAAGGTAAAATATGATCTTGATAAATCACTCAGTTGGACTTGGTCCTCTGAAGCGATTACTTCTATGTACAAGAGTAAAACAAGAAATAGAGAGGTGTTGGATTTCAAAAAAAAATCTCTTTATAATTCACACAACAAGTACGTCTCTAACTCCGAAAATGTGTTATGCACCCACTGCAGTCAAGCAAGTCACTACAAAAATACTTGCAAAGTCAGAATTCAAGCTATTCAGAAAAATATGAAGCTTCTTGAAAAGAAGTTTAAAACAAAGGAATCTGGTCCTCGACATAAAAAAAACTAGGTTACCTGTATGGACCAGAAGAAGTCTGATTCACCTTTTCCATCATTCAAAGGGACCCAAGCTGATTTGGGTTCCTAAATCTAATCAGTGATCTTGTTTGTAGGATGGAGTGAGAGGAAGCAGTCAAATGATAAATGGTTAGTGGTTGTTCGAAGCAGGACTGAAGAAATGTAGAATTCTCTATCACTCTAAGACTTTCTAGAAGGGAGTGTGACTTTTGGAAATATCAAGAAAAGCTACACACTTGGGATGGGAAATATTGGCAAGATACTTCCCTATGCAATTGAGAGTGTGTATCACGTGGACATTTATGAAGTATAGTCACTAAGTGCTTATCAGATATGTGATAGAGAAAAAGAAGTAAAGTTCCTATAACCTTTATGCATTATCACCAATATCAAATCTGGAGAAATGGTCTTGACAGCAAGAAGATGCAAGAATATCCATGTGACTGATCTTGATTCTATAAAATGGCAATGAGCTGATATGTCTCAGCTCTATGGATGATGATGATGAAATATGGCACATACGTTTGAGGTATGCAAGTGTTCCACTAGTGAACAAGCTGGATGTGAAGGACCTAGTTCGTGAGTTGACAAAGACCAAATTCAAGGATTACAATGTGTGTGATGCTTGTGTCAAAGGAGAACAAGTCTAATCCTTTTTCAAGCCAGAAAATATAGTACATGATCATGAACTTTCTTGAGAAAACTCCTTATGAACTATTCAATGGGAGAAAATCCAAGCTGACTTACCTAAAATCTTTTGGATGCAAATGCCTTGTTCTCAACAATAATAAGGAGGCCTTGGGAATTCTGATGCTAAAAGTGATGAGGGTACTTCTCTTGACTCAATAAGGCCTATAAAGTCTTTTATAAAAGAATTCAAAGTGTCTATGATCCTTGATGAAGTTGAAGATTTGGCATATGGTGAAGGTAATGATGTAGTATGTTCTATGGAACCTTGTCCATTAGATCCTCAATGCACTAGTCAATCTGAGCGATGCAAGAAGAGATTCATCAGTTCAAGAGGAACCAAGTATGGTATGTGGTACCCTATTTTTGCGTCAGAACTATCATAGGATCAAGGTCAAGAAAAATCCAAAAGGCATTATGATCAGTTAACAAAAGTATACCAGGAGCTACTGAAAAGGTACAAGGTTTCAATCAAGTCCAAAGGAATCACATCTGAGTTCTGAGGTATCTCAAAAGGACTCAGGACCTGGTCCCTCTCTATTCCGTAGGAGATATTTTTTTTAATTGGTCGGGTATACTGATATGGATTATGATGGATATATGGTAGATAGAAAGAGCATATCTTGATTGGATTATTCTCTGTGATTATGTAAATCTCATGGGGTACAAAGAAACAAAACTTTGTGGCTCCCTCTACTGCAGAAGCTGAATATGAAGTTGTAGCCTTTTGCTGTGCTCAGCTGCCTCAGATCAAGAAATGACTTGAGGTTCTTGATGTGTTTACTGATTGTTGCCCTTTTTGTGAGACATACAAGTGCATTCAATACGTCAAGGAACTCAGTGCAACACAAGAGGACCAAACTTATTGATGTTAGGTACCATTTCCTAAGGGACAATGTTGAGAAGGGATTTATTTGTATGAAGTTATGCAAAATAGAGAACTAGATGATCTCATGAGAGCACTAAATGTAGAGCACCCTGAAGGAAATCATCTTGGAGCTGAAATGGATCAAGATCTACTGGTTGTTAATGATAAGTTAAATGGTAAGGGAATTGGCACATGCTGATAGTTTTCATAGTGACATCTAACTCAGTTCTATACTATTACAGATATACACAAATGGCAATCTCAATATGATACAAGGATAAATGATATTGTATATTTCAGAGATTTGGCCTCACATTCAGAAAATGTTAAGGGACCTGGTCTCTATGACTCATGTTAGTAGTTTCATCAGTACTTATATGTTGTTTGAACTACCTAGTGTACCACATCATTAAACTTTTTTCTCATACCCAAACTCTGCCCGATCATGAACCGATCTAAAATTCAGGGAACAAGAGAAACGATACATCCCATCACTTTCATCCAATCACAAACAATTCATTCTTTTCATTACTTATATCCTTCTCACTTACAGTAACTCACACTTCGCTGTTGTTTTTTTCTCTCTCTCTATATTTCCTCAAAAATCAAACACACTCGTTTATGTTCCTTTGTTTAAACATCATTATTGAGATATCTCTTCTCTTATCACACTCAGACCAAATATTCATTATGTCGAACTCCGACTCCCCATCTCCAAACTCATTTACACTCAACTATACCGCTTCATCCTCAAATCTCCCAAATCCATCTGAAACAAACACTTCAAACTCACTCCCAAATTTTCCCATTTCAAACCCAACCTCACCTATGACGTACGCTCCCTCCGATCATCCTCAGAGTCAAAAAGACCAAAACCCAAAGAAATTCCCTTCTGGGTCATTATCTCCTACTCTTGAGGAGCAATTTCTAAATAATGATAGTCCTCAAACAATCCCAATGTCTTAATTAATTGGTGGTGCAATTAAACGTGAAGAAAATGATGAGAACTTTGAGGTGTCCAGTCAGCAGCAACCTCCAATTGAAACAGAGGGTGACAAGTTAAAGATGGATGACCGGTCTGCACAACCTAGTTCTATAAATAGTGTTGAAGAGTAACGAGAAAAGGTTACTGAATTTTCACGTGAGGTGTCTGACAAAGGGAAATATGAGTCCTCTATTGGCCAGATGTTTGATGGAAATCTTCATGAAGGTTAAAAGAAATGGTCTAGCATACTATAAAGTGAAGCAGTTGAGGTTGTGTCTGGGTTCTTGGAGACTATGAATAAATTGAAGAGTGGAAAAACTGCTGAGGAAACAGGTCCCTTCACTCAAGGGGAGTTTGAGTCCCCTGTTCATACACCATTTCCTATATGGAATGGAACACATGTCTCACAAAGAGATGTGGATACCCTACTTGGGCTTACCTTATCTGTACCACTAGAAAATTGTTCTATTAAAAAGGGAACTGGCACTGATATTTCCTCATAAGGGGGTAAGGATGACGATGAAGCGCCCTTGGATCGTGTGTTCAAAGGAAAGTTTGGGGTATCTCAAAAAGGTGATCCAACAGTGCATAAACACATTGCCCAGAAGGAACCTACAACTTGACAAAAATGTCACGCTCAACTAGAATCTGCTCTCGTAGCAAATAAGGTGAAAGGAAAATGCCTGAACCGAAAGTGTACTTGTAACATCCCGTACTTTCGGGTTACGATTTAAATCGCTAAGCATTTATAGAATCGCTAGACATGGGTAAATAGACCCGAGCGTTGAAATTTTTTTGTTATATTTACATATACTAATAAAGAAATTAGTATATAGAAGGATTAAATTCCGAAATAATTTTGGACGTAACAAGCGTGACGACGGAAACAGAAAATAAATTTGGTGCGTGCAAAGAGTTGGGGACTAGTGTCATATTACAAATTATGAAATTGAATATATGAATGTCTTATGAGTTATTAAGATTTAAGTAAATTGGGATCACAAAATTAATCATGTGTGTGGTGAGTTAAGTGTGGAGGGTGATCTAAAAGATTTAAATAAAGTTTTGGTGGATAAGCACGAGAGAATACCTTTCCACACGATGGCATGTCATGAAATGAAAATGTGACTAATATGTATATGGATGAGGTGGTGGCATATCCTGAGATAAGTAGTATACTTAATAGCTAAGATTTCTAGCTATCAATTTACGTAGCCAACATTAAGATGTTAGAAACATCATAGATTTCCACCGCCAAATATTCCAAACAATTGGATAATAATCATAGCTTCCATTATATACACATAGTCATTTATAAACGGTACCAAAAACACCATCAATTTCCTAGCCTAAAGTGAAGCAACTCCCTCACCCTCTCCTGAAATACTCGTTAGAAACAAGTTGTGAAATTAAGCTAAACTAACTTCAAGTGGTGATGAGTGATCATGGTAGTTAAATTTTGAAATTTCCCCATCACATCATTCAGCTCGAATGAGACGTTAAATAGTTATCTAGGAGATTGACTCATCGTAGCGACACGAAGGATTGAACAAGGTATGTTAAGGCAAATTATTTCTTTCTTTTGGCATGTTCCATGTAACAAAATATAACCGTGGTATTGCTCCATAATTTATTCTACTCCTAGTAGTTAAGAATATTCATGTTATTGATTCCTATGCTAAAAGTATGTCTAAATATATTTCTAAGTCCTTATTGAGGCATACGGAAAATGTGTTGATGTTCACAGTTGCTAACTAAAGGTGCAAGGATATTATGTTACTCGGGGTATTTTATTGTCATTCATGCATTTTCACTTGCACTGCATTCATATATTACCCTGGACCACTGGTGCTATGCACACTACTATATGGTAAATATTATATATGTAGGGGATATGGGGAAAGGGAAAGACGTTATATACGCACACCACCTGCAGCTGGTACAGACTATCACAAAAGAGGCCGAAGAGGCCAATATGATGTGATGATGTGATGATGTGATGTGATGCATGTATGACTTATTGGGATGGGTTGCACGATCCGCAACACTGTCATATATATATATATATATATATATATATATATATATACCGCACTTGCACCATGCATACATTAATTAATCATTATATGGTATGATGCCCACAGAGGCTGTCATGGTAAGGAAATTGCCCGATGAGGCCAATAAATATGGACATTGCATTGTACTTAACATGTAGGAAAGTGTATTAAGGCCCTCAGAGGCAGTTCATGTAGGTCAGTTATTTATGTTTCAGTTATCAGTATATTCCTGTTATGTTATTATTTATGCTTGACATACTCAGTACAACGACTGATGTCCCTTTTGTCGGGGGACGCTGCGTTTTATGCCCGTAGGTTCGCATAGGCAAGGTGCGGCCCACGTGAATAGATTGCAGTTTTCAGCGGATTTTGGAAGCACTCCTCTCTTTTCGGGGTATCGATAAGATTTTCGTATGATACAGTTTTGCGTATCTATATGGGTATGGAGGGGCCTTATCCCGACCTTTGATGTTGTTACTCTTAGAGGCTTGTAGACATGTGTCCTGTGAGTAGTAGACTTGTACGGCCTTGTCGGCCTTGGTACATGTATATATATAAGTGGGTTACCTGGTGGTTCATAATTTTCTTTTGGCTTAGTCCGTAATTAATTATGATTAGATGTTCATGGTAAGAATGGCAGTACCCAGCAGGTGGGATCCGGGTGCTCGTCGCGGCCCTACGGTTTGGGTCGTGGAAAACTTAGTATCAGATCATGTCTGTCCTAGGGAGTCTACACGCCGTGTCTAGTAGAGTCTTGTTTATGGGTATGTTTTGCACCATACTTATAAACAGGAGGCTATCTGGCATTTTAAGGATGATTTATATTCTTTCATCTCATAAATCGTGCTATAAAACTGAATTATAAGTATTTCACTCATAATTCATTTCGTGCTTATGATTCCAGCAATGCCTACCACAATGAAGAAGTCCAAAAGTATGAGGGAATTGAATACTACTGCAGGCGAAGGTACCAACTGATTACCACCTGTTAGCGAGGGCCAGAGCGAGACCCTCGGTACGACTCCTTCGTATGGTTCTCCCGATACATCACCATCATAGGAGATTAGTGGAGTTTCATCACCTTTAGTTCCTCCACATGATACTCCATACGTGAATCTTGATATGCAGAGTGCGGTTATGTTATTGACACGATTGGTGGCCGCTCATGCCCAATGTCAGGTTCCCATTCCTTCTGACAGAGCTGCTAGCGCAAGAGCTCGGGATTTCATTAATCTAGACCCTCCAGTATTTACTGGAACAGACTTGAACGCGGACTCGCAGAATTTTCTGGATCAGGTACAACGCACTTTGCGGGTGATGGATGCTACCGATACCGAGTCGGTAAAGTTTACTTCTTATAGACTGCGGGATGTCGCAGTAACCTGGTTTGATACATGGGAGCAATATAGGGGACCCCGTGCCGCGCCAGCAGTATGGGGGGGATTTTCAGAGGCTTTCTTACATCATTTTTTACCAGTCGAGCTTCGACGGGCCAAACAGGACAGGTTCCTACATCTTGAACAGGGCAGCATGAGCGTTCGAGAATATAACTTGCAGTTTAATTCCTTGGCTCGATATGCTCCTACAGTTATAGCAAAAATAAGTGATCGGGTACACAGGTTCGTTACTGGCTTGGGGCCACACTTGGTCAACGAGTATGCTACGGCTTCTTTGAATTCGGATATGGATATTGCTCGCATCCAGGCTTATGCAAAAAACCTGGAGGATCGCAAAAGGCAACAACGAATCGATCGAGAGCGTGATAGGGGCCAACAAAAAAAGGCTCGATCTGTAAGTGGCGTGAGGGACTTCAGAGGTGGGCCCAGGCCACAGTCTTACAGACGACCATCTTACCCAGCAGCCGGCACATCATTGTCATCTTCAGGATCGAAGGCTGATCGTTATACTCAAACTGGACCATGCCAGAGTTCACGAGCACTAGGATTTTTTATAGAGGGAATATTATGCAGATGAGGCCACCGTTGGCTCGATGTGGGCAGTGTGGTGGGACCCATACAGGACCGTGCCAATAAAAGAGAAGAGTATGTTATTCCTGCGGGGAGCATGATCATATATCACGAGATTGTCCGACAAAAGTAAAGGTGGTAGAGCCCAGGCGGTCGGATCTGCAGCAGCTTCATCCCAATTAGTACGCCCGTTAGGGCAGAGTTAGCAGACGTTATCTGGCCGAGGCAGATGAAGGGGCCAAAATCGTACTTATGCACTGATGGGACGACAAGATCAGGAATCCTCACCTGATGTCATTACAGGTACGCTATCGGTCCTTTCACATAATGTGTACGCGTTGTTAGATTCAGGCTCAAATTTATCATATATTACTCATTTCGTTGCCTGTAAATTTGGTATGGATCTTGAGTTGATAAGGGATGCATTTGTGGTACCTACATCGATTGGTGAATCGGTAATCGCTAGACGGGTCTATCGAAATTATGTAGTATTGGCCTGTAGTCATCAGACCCTAGCAGATTTAGTGGAATTAGAAATGGTTGACTTCGATGTTATTATGGGCATGGATTGGTTAGCGTCATGCTACGCTAATGTTGACAGCCGAACAAAGATTGTTAGATTCCAATTCCCAGGCGAGCCAATCCTTGAATGGAAAGGTAATACGACGATGACAAAATGTAGGTTTATTTCATACCTTAAGGAAAGAAAGATGATCTCCAGGGGGTGTATATCTCATCTTGTTCGGGCAAGAGATGTCGATATTGAACCACCTAATTCTTAATCAATTCCGGTGGTCAATTAATTTCTTGATGTATTCCCAGCCGAACTTCCAGGCCTTCCTCCTTAAAGGGAAATTGACTTCGGTATAGATGTGTTGACAGACACTCAACCGATATCTATTCCTCCTTATAGGATGGCTCCAGCTGAATTAAAAGAATTGAAGGAGAAATTAAAGTATTTGCTAGAGAAAGGCTTTATTAGGACTAGCATATCTCCTTGGGGCGCGCCGGTATTGTTCGTGCGAAACAAAGATGGCTCATTACGGATGTGTATCGACTATCGGCAGCTAAATAAAGTCACTATCAAGAACAAGTACCCTCTTCTCCAAATTGACGATTTGTTTGACCAATTACAAGGGGCGAGATGTTTCTAAAAAATTGACCTAAGATCAGGGTACCATCAACTAAAGGTTAAGGAGAAGGATATTCCGAAGACGGCCTTTAGGACAAGGTATGGGCACTTCGAGTTCCCAGTAATGTCATTTGGACTGACAAATGCACCAACAACATTTATGGATCTAATGAACAGCGTGTTCCGCCCATTCCTGGACGTATTTGTGATAGTATTTATAGATGATATTCTGGTTTACTCTCACTCGGAAACAGAGCATGTGGATCACTTGCGGATAATACTACAAACTCTCCGGGACCATGAGTTGTATGCAAAGCTATCCAAATGTGAGTGTTGGCTGAAGTTAGTGTCCTTTCTTGGTCATATAGTGTCAGACGAGGGTATAAGAGTTGACACTCAGAAGATTGAAGCGGTGAAGAATTGGCCGAGGCCTACGACCCCAACAGAGGTTCGCAGCTTTTTGGGTTTAGTTGGCTATTATAGAAGGTTTGTAGAAGGATTTTCTACCATATCAGCACCACTAACGAAGTTAACACAAAAGGCTATAAAATTCCAATGGTCCAATACTTGTGAGCAGAGTTTTCAGGAGTTAAAGGATAGATTAACATCAACACCGGTCCTTACTATCCCAGAGGGTCCAAAAGGTTATGTTGTGTATTGTGATGCCTCGGGAGCAGGTTTAGGATGTGTGCTAATGCAGTATGGTAAAGTGATTGCCTATGCTTCAAGGCAATTGAGGAAACATGAGAAGAACTATCTGGCACATGATTTAGAGTTGGCTGCGGTAGTCTATGCACTGAAGATTTGGCGACACTATTTATATGGTGTTCATGTGAACATTTTTACGGATCACAAGAGTCTACAATACATATTCAAACAAAAATAGTTGAATTTGAGGCAAAGAAGATGGCTTGAATTATTGAAGGATTATGATGTGGACATTTTATATCACCCTGGCAAAGCCAATGTTGTAGCAGATGCACTCAGTCGTAAGTCAATGGTCAGTTCAATGCCAATGCAAGTCAAAAGGAAGGAATTGGTAAGAGAGTTTCATCAGTTAGCTAGTTTGGGAGTTCGACTAGTGAATTCGGAGGATGGTGGGTTTGTGGTCCAGGATGTGTCAAAATCATCCCTTATATCAGAAATTAAGGAACATCAATGGGAAGACCCTAGTTTGAAGAAGATAAGAGAGAGCATTCAACAGAAGAAGACCACCACCTTTGAGATTGACGAACATGGAACTCTCAGGCACCAGGGTCGTCTATGTGTTCCAAATATAGTAGGATTGTGGGATAGAATTATGACAGAGATTCATTGTTCACGGTACTCTATTCATCCAGGATCAACTAAAATGTATCATGATCTCAAAAGTATTTATTGGTGGAATGATATGAAGAAGCGTGTGGCAGAATTTGTAGCTCAGTACCCCAATTATCAGCAGGTAATCGAGATTCCGATATAAAAATGGGAAATGATTAATATGGACTTCATTACGGGATTATCTCGTTCTTATCGGAAATTTGATTCTATTTGGGTAATTGTTGACAGACTGACCAAATCAGCTCATTTCTTGCCGGTGAAAACTACCTACACCGCCGAAGATTATGCAAAGTTATATATTAAGGAGATTGTTCGACTTCATGGTGTGCCTATCTCTATTATATCTGACCGAGGTGCTCAGTTTACATCTAACTTCTGGAAATCATTTCAGAAAGGGTTAGGCACCCGAGTAATTTGAGTAGGGCTTTCTATCATCAGACAGACGGTCAAGCTGAGCGAATGATTCAAACGCTCGAGGACATGTTACGAGCTTGTTTGTTGGACTTTAAGGGAAGTTGGGATGATCACTTACCCCTTATTGAGTTCGCGTACAATAACAACTATCACGCTAGTATTAAAATGGCTCCATATGAGACCTTGTACGGATGAAAATGTAGATCTCCTAGTGGATGGTTCGAGGTAGGCGAATCAGAGTTATTTGGACCTGACTTGGTACACCAAGCCGTAGAAAAGGTAAAGCTTATCAAAGAACGGTTTTAACAGCACAGAGTCGTCAGAAGTCAAACGCAGATGTACGACGGCGAGACTTAGAGTTTCAGGTGGATGACTGGGTATATTTGAAGATTTCGCCGATGAAGGGTGTAATGAGATTCGGGAAGAAAGGAAAGCTTAGTCCAAGGTATATTGGGCCATATCGCAAAATTCGATGAATTGGCCAGGTAGCGTACGAATTGGACTTACCGTCAGAGTTGGAGTGTGTTCATCCAGTCTTCCATATTTCCATGTTGAGAGCATGTGTTGGAGATCCTACTTGGATTGTACCAATTGAGGATGTGAAGATTACAGAGGATCTGTCATATGGAGAAATTCTTGTTGCTATCCTAGATCGATAAGTCCGCAAGCTGAGGACTAAGGAAGTAGCTTATGTAAAAGTTTTGTGACAAATTAGGAATGTGGAAGAGATGACATGGGAAGCGGAAGAGGAAATGACGCGCAAATATCCACACCTATTCCAGATTGATGTCGAGATTTCAAGAGAAGCCTAAGGTAAATTCCAAATTCCTGTCATGTTATTTAATGATTGTGTATTCGGGCTACGTAACGAGGATTAGATATGTTACCCCAACATTCGAGGACGAATGTTTCTAGGGGGGGGGGAAGATGTAACATCCCGTACTTTCGGGTTACGATTTAAATCGCTAGGCATGCGTAAATAGACCCGAGCGTTGGGAAAATTTTGTTATATTTACATATGCTAATAAATAAATTAGTAAATAGAAGGATTAAATTTCGAAATAATTTTGGACGTAACAAGTGTGACGACGGAAGCCGAAAATAAATTTGGTGCGTGCAAAGAGTTGGGGACTAGTGTCATATTACAAATTATGACATTGAATATATAAGATTTAAGTAAATTGAAATCACGAAATTAATTATGTGTGTGGTGAGTTAAGTGTGGAGGGTGGTCTAAAAAAATTAATTAATGTTTTGGTGCATAACCACGAGAGAATACCTTTCCACACGGTGGCATGTCATGAAATGAAAAGGTGACTAATATGTATATGGATGAGGTGGTGGCATATCGTGAGATAAGTAGTATACTTAATAGCTAAGATTTCTAGCTATCCATTTACGTAGCCAACATTAAGATGCTAGAAACATCATAGATTTCCACCGCCAATATTCCAAACAATTGGATAATAATCCTAGCTTCCATTATACACACAGTCATTTATAAACGGTACCAAAAACACCATCAATTTCCTAGCCTAAAGTGAAGCAACTCCCTCACCCTCTCCTGAAATAATCATTAGAAACAAGTTGTGAAATTAAGCTAAACTAACTTCAAGTGGCGATGAGTAATCATGGTAGTTAAATTTTGAAATTTCCCCATCAAATCATTCAGCTCGAATGCGAGGTTAAATAGTTATCTAGGAGATTGACTCGTCGTAGCCACACGAAGGATTGAACAAGGTATGTTAAGGCAAATGTTTTTTTCTTTTGGTGTGTTCCATGTAACAAAATATAACCGTGGTATTTCTCCATAATTTATTCTACTCCTAGTAGTTAAGAATATTCATGTTATTGATTCCTATGCTAAAAGCATGTATAAATATATTTCTAAGTCCTTATTGAGGCATACGGAAAATGTGTTGATGTTCACAGTGTTAGCCAAAGGTTCAAGGATATTATGTTACTCGGGGTATTTTATTGTCATTCATGCATTTTCACTTGCACTGCATTCATATATTATCCTGGACCACTGGTGCTATGCACACTACTAAATGGTAAATATTATTTATGTAGGGGATATGGGGAAAGGGAAAGGCGTTATATACTCACACCACCTGCAGTTGGTACAGACTATCACAAAAGAGGCCGAAGAGGCCAATATGATGTGATGATGTGATGCCTGCATGGCTTATTGGGATGGGTTGCACGATCCGCAACACTAACATATATTGGGACGGGTTGCATGATCCGCAACACTGACACACACACACACACACACACACACATATATACCGCACTTGCACCATGCATACATTAATTAATCATTACATGCTATGATGCCCACAGAGGCTGTCAGGGTAAGGAAATTGCCCGATGAGGCCAATAAATATGGACACTGCATTGTACATAACATGTAGGAAAGTGTATTAGGGCCCTCAGAGGCAGTTCATGTTGGTCAGTTGTTTAGATTTCAGTTATCAGTAGATTCATGTTATGTTGTTATTTATGCTTGACATACTCAACACATCAGTCGTACTGACGTCCCTTTTGTCGGGGGACGCTGCGTTTCATGCCCGCAGGTTTGCATAGGCAATGCGACGGCCTACGTGAATAGATTGCAATTTTCAGCGGGTTTTGGAAACACTCCTCTCTTTCCGGAGTGTCGGTCTGATTTTGGTATGATACAATTTTGTGTGTCTATATGGGTCTGGCGGGGCCATGTCCCGACCTTTGAAGTTGCTACTCTTAGAGGCTTGTAGACAGGTGTCTTGTGAGTAGTAGACTTGTACGGCCTTGTCGGCCTTGGTACATGTATATATATAAGTGGGTTACCTGGTAGTTCATAATTTTCTTTCGGCTTAGTCCATAATTAATTATGATTAGATGTTCATGGTAAGAATGGCGATACCCGACGGGTGGGATCCGGGTGCTCGTCGCGGCCCTACGGTTTGGGTCATGACAGTACTGTTAAAAGGTCATTGATGGATGAAGAAATCTTGGAACCCTCTCATCTAGCAGAGTTGGAAATTGATGAAAAATAGGAGGTAGATAAGACTCCTTTTTAGAGAAAGAGGAAAGGCAAGTCAGCAGGGGTTGTATAAGAAACTGGTGTTGATGGTGACAAGGCTGAGACAAAAATAGAAATAAAAGGAAAGATTGCAGAAGATAGTGCACATGGTTCTAATGCTGCTGATAAGAAATTAGAGGAGAAGATTTATCGTTCTAGTAAAAG
Organism: Anisodus acutangulus; assembly: GCA_029783415.1. Lineage (NCBI taxonomy): Eukaryota > Viridiplantae > Streptophyta > Magnoliopsida > Solanales > Solanaceae > Anisodus > Anisodus acutangulus. The sequence continues at coordinate 43,615,157 of CM056492.1, forward strand.
AAGGGCATCTGTGGATAAGGAACTAGGTTCTCCTCCAAAGAAATAAGTCTGTAATGGTGTCCGAAGGAAAAAGAATAGAAAATTTGAAATCTCAAAAGGTACTGAAAAGGAGAGTGTTTGACCTCAAAATAGCTAAAATGTTTGGGATGAAGGAAAATTGAGTCATCTTTCAAACCCTTAGATCCAAGTATGTTTGAAGAGGAAGTTGTCCAATTTTACACGAGTCTGATTGTCACTAATGACTAATTATTGGAAAGTGTAAATGGAAATGAATTCAGTTTGGATGAGGAAATAATTGGCGACATTTTGAAAGTTCCCACCGATGGGATGAAATCTGTTATAAGGGAATCATTTTCAGCAAGATTCTTAAATCTCATGGCCAAACGAGAAGGAAATGGGATGGGGGAGAGAGTCTACAAAAAGAAACTCAATCCTGAGTTTTAACTACTATTCGAGCTGATCAACAAGGTGCTTCTGCCTCGATCTGAACGAAGAGCAATGGCTGCAATTCATGACATGTTCCTCATTGAAGCCTTGGCAAACTTCCACCCTACTAGCTTACCCGCCATCATGATAGAGTATATGAAGAAAATTTACAATGTCAAAGATGGCAAACATCGGCTAACATACGGGTTCTTTCTTACCAAGATATTTGAGCATTTTGGAGTCATGGTTGGGAAAGCAACTATGGGGACGAAAAAGCAAATGTTCTCTATTGTTACCCTTGAAGAGTGTGAATGTGTGCCCAAAAAGGGAGGACTTGGGAACAATTCAATAATTTCAAGCTTGATTAATGCACAAGAGCAATAAAATGTTGACATTACTAGGTTGATGGCTGAGAACTCAATTCTAAAGGTTGAGAATCAAAAACTTGCAGAAGGCGGTGAGGAAATTGGTGCCATTGCAGCTCTGAAAAGGAAAATTCACAACTGAAGGCACAAGTGGAGGTACTGCACATGTAATTGATTGATGATCAGCATGCTGCAAATGATAGGATCGACAAGATCCTAAAATTGATAAAGTAATCTGGCGCATCCTCTTAAGCAGTTTCTTTCATTCTTCTCATACTAGCTATCTTTTCTACATCCTCTCTACCTCTCAAACCTTTTCTTGATCCTTTTTGTTAATGACTTTGGAACTACTGGATGTTTGAGTATCATATTTTGTACTTTTGTAACTACTGTGTTATTTTGTGAATTTGAACTTGGGCATTATTCTCTGGCTTATGCAATGCTTTTTACCTTGTTTGTTATTGTCGTTGCTCATGGTGTGTTGCCAAGTAGCTATGAGATTAATATTATTAACTTTGATATATCTTTTTTAATGATGTCAAAAGGGGAAAAAAGTAAATGATGAAGTGTAATGGGTCTGATTCTTAGGGGGAACAAAGCAGGGATCTAGTCTGCAAGGGGAAATTTTTCCTTCTGAGTTTGTCATCATAAAAAAAGGGGAATTTGATAATGTATATTTCGTATTGTTTTGATGATTTTACGAACATATATAAAGGAACCAGTTCCATAGTTGGATGGACCAGTTCCATCGATGCAAGTCAACTCTACAGTTGTAATGTCGCTGACACAGTGATAGTGTCGCAACACTGTTGCAGAGTTGCTGCGGGTTTCCTATTGGTCGAAGGTTTAAGATTTTGTCACTTTCTTCACCTCTCCTTTATATACATCATGTTTAGGAGTGAAAAGTTAAGCTTGCAATATCTAAAATCCCTCATATTCCAAGAGCAAGTTGCCTTCTCTCAAGAACGAAGCTACAATAAATTGAAGAACCAATTCACTATCACTGAAGATGTTTTAAGTTCTTAAGTTTGTTGAGTAGTTGTCTTCTGTTCTTTACTTGTAAACCTACTCTTCTCGTAAGAAGCTGTTTGTAGGTTGTTTGGTTTCTAAAACCTTTGAGAGTTGTAACCTCAACTAGAGTTAGTCAATGTGTGTCTTTGCAATAGAGTTATTGTAAATGTCTTGCAATAGAGTTATTGTAAGTGATAGAGTTTGATAGTTTTACTTGGCTAGAGTTAGTCAAGGAGTGTCTTTGCAATAGAGGTGTTGTAAAGAGGGAGGGATTAATAGTTTAATTCCTATGTTGCAATAGGTTGTAATCTAAACATTGCTTAGTTATAGTGGAGTTTGGGAAGTCGTGATTTTTAATCTCTTGAGCAAGGAGTTTTTCACGTAAACATCCTGTGTTATTTACCTTATGCCTTTACTCAAGGGAACAAATCGAGAACCTCGTTTTCTACTCTGTTTGGTAGACTCGTATATTATATCACGTCACTTAGTAACTTTTTAGTTCTAGTATATTACATGACATATTTAAGATTTTGAGATTGACAATTTTTTTATTTTCTTAAAGTTCGTTCAATCAAACTAACAGATATAAAATGAAATCAAAATTATAGGAGTAAGATTTTTGAAACTTGTGATTAAAATAAGTCATATACATTTGTGTTGTGTGGCGGTAAATCAACTCATTAAATTATAATATATTTAAAATTAAATTATATCTAAATATCTAAATATCATTCTTTCTTTTAGACGAACAACAATAAAATACTACTCACTCCGTCTCAAAAAGATTGTCTTGATTTGGCTTACAAGGGTCAAACTAATTAATATTCGGTGTGAATATTGGCAAAGAATCTTTAAATTTTGAAAAATAAAAATTACGTATTTAAAAATTATATAAAAACAATAGCTAATAATTAAAAATATTAAGATAGTATTTGAAAAAGTTATGATTAAAGAAAATATTATTCGACTGTCCAAATAGTAACTAAGTGAGTTTTTATGAGAAAAGGGAGTATCATATATCGGAATGGATAGGTCCTTCCATCCTCAACAGATTTTCGAATAGAGCTCTGGATATTAAAAAAATCCTATTAGGAAGCGCTTTCGCCTTAAATAGATATCAAGCAGCACAAATTCAAATTAATCATGCCATATATGAGTACCAGACACTGAATAAAAAACCAAAAAAGTATATCTGAACGGATGAAGTGTCATTTAAACAACAAAGGTCAACCAATATCCTATATCTCCCTTGAAATTTTGTTTCTTCTTAGCACGTCTCGTGTTAATTTTAACTTCCTCAACTTCCCTCACCTGGCCCCACAACAAGATTCCACATCATGGGGCCCACCTATCTTTTGTTCCTAGTTTTCCTTATTTATACTCGGTCCCTACAAATGAGATGAATGTACCCTCAAACCACTTCATGAAAAATTAGTTTCTCTTTCACAAGGAAATTTAATGGAAGGTCCAAGGAATTCATTTGTGAATAATTTTGATCAAATGGATTGTAAGGAAGAAACAAATCATGATGCACCAGAAGAGAGTGGATGGACAACTTATTTGGAGGATTTTTCAATGAACCAAAGAGATAACTATAGCTCTCATTATAGTTTTGGCAGCCCTTCTTTGTTATCTGATGCTGCTTCTCATGCTGCATGGAAAAATTGTAGCCAAGTACCAATGGGTGGCTCACCATTTCTTAAGAGATTGAATTTGAAGAAACAAAGAAACAAGAAAATTTCTGATCCTGATTTGGAAGACACTGCTAGTTCACCTGTCAACAGTCCAAAGGTCACCTAAAACTTTCTCCTTATTTTTCTCTACTTATCATACATTCTTGTTTCTTCGGCTACTAAGCCATTCAGGTTTGTTATGGATTAGGTATTGATGAAAACATAAAGATAAAGAATTAGCTAAGTATGTTTCAAATTAAACAAATGATATATAGGTCAAGATTATGTTGACCATTGGGAATTGAAGAGGGGGAGAACGAACAGGACATCAAACGATTAATTTTGATTTCTTGTTATCATGGAATTCATTATCAAGATAGATAGCCCCTACGTAGGGTTTCTGTAACCAATGGTACACAACTTGGTTTTGAAAAATATGACACTTTAGGCTAAAGATGAATTCTTGGGTTTTTCCAAACTTGCTTGGTAAGAAAATTACACTATATATACAATAGGTCAAAATTACTTTTGAAAATTCTGACTCCGCCGTAACTTTGTTTCTAATCTACAATTATACTGTATAAATCGTTGTGGTCCGATCCTTACTCGGATCCTGCGCATAGCGGGAGTAAAAGAAGGTAATACATATTTTAACAGGGACCTTAATGCACCGGGCTGCCCTAATTATACTTTGTATTGAGATATCACTTGCTTTGTTATTAACAGATAAGTAGTTTTAAGCAGATGGACATCAATTATAGAACAGAAAATAACAGTGGATATTTCCTGGTAATTTATCTTTTCCTTTCCAAATTCCCAACATTTTCCACTTAAATTATTCTTTTTGGAAAAAATAAAAATGTCTAATATGCTAGTTTTGGGGTGTTTAATCATTGTATAGGGAAATGAAGGTGGCTCTGGACAATTCCAAGAAATGACAGTTGAGAGAAACAGCAAATCTTTTGATGGAAAAAACAATAACGGGTATATAGAATTAAAGAAGAAGGGCCTTTGCCTGGTACCTTGGTCCATGATAGTCAACAACCATGGCTAATAATCTTGCTTGTTCTTTTCTTTTTTGCGTTTTTTGTTGGGGGTGGGGGGGTGGGGAGTGGAGGGGTGGAGTACTGTAAAAAATACATGGTATATGAATTGGTAAATGTACGCTCGATTTTAAAAGGAAAAAAGAGAAAAGAGAAAGCAAAAATTGTAAATAGAGCTTCTCTTACACTTACACAAGTAATCTTGGAATAGTGAAGCATTAAAGTTTGTAGTAGCTATTTGTAATGTTTTATTGTATTTTGGGAAATCTGCTAATGACAGAAGATCTAAAATCACGTTTGATTCGAAAACAAATTGTAAGAGAAAGATGTGGAGAAAAATAAACTTTGTCAAAGTTTTTGGTAGAAAATAAGTGATTTTAGGGATTAGCACCTTTTTAAAAGCTAAAAAAATTAGCTTTTGTCCGAAATCACTTTTTTAAAAACACTTTTAACAAAAATATATTTAGAAGTACTTTTTTAATGCTGGCCAAACTAATTGTAGCTCAATATTGTTTTTTAAATTAACTGGTGACACCAAAAACACTTTTTTGAAAATCACTTTTCAAAATAAGCTGATTTTAAAAGTTTGACCGAACATGCTATATATCTAAGTTTTGTGAGACAACTTCTTTCCATATGATTAATTTTAGTTCTTCCTCGTCGTCCTTTTTAATTCATTTACTCACCATATGATTTCACACATATAGATCGGTGCATCTCACTACTAAAAATACGCGTTTTTCCAAGGAAACAAATAAACAAGGAGCAGTCGGTCTTTTAGGAAAAAAATCGTTGTTTTCCGATAGGCTTTGTCGGTTATCTTAATGAAATACGTACTCGACCAAAAACGTTCGTCAGTATTATTTCCTCGAAAAAACTCTTTTTTATAGTGTCTGGAGATCGACGGAAAACATGACTAATTCATCTCTAGTGATCTTCTCTCATTTTATCTTTAATAGATACTACTTGTACCTTTGACAAATATGATCATTTCTAACTTCTATAATTTTATTTGACTGCATATAAGTTCAATTTGCTTGTTAACTTGTGATCAAAGCAAGCTAGCTGCAAAAATATTTTATTTAACATAAATTCTACTCATTCAGAATCTTAATTCATGCCTTTGGTGAGCTTTATGGATGCAGCCACTTGCTAAATTGGCCATTATGATCTCATTAATGTCATTATTTTCGAAGGAGAATATGAGGTGGCAATGAAAAGGGGAGGGCGGGACTGTCCTCCGGCTGGACTGGCAGGATCCGCCGATGTCCCGTTCCCGATCCCGATCCCGTCGGAAAAGGGGACCGGTTTTATCGGGCCAGGGCGGGATGGGATCGGGTTCTCCGATTATTTTTTTGTGCACATAATTTAAGCAAATAACATATATAAATACCTTAATAATTGAACAAGATAGTGTAATAAAAACATCTCATGACTGTTTTTGTGCCTCTTATATTATTTAATAGAATTATGATTTTTTGTAATACAATTTCAAAATTGCAACTTTATGGTGTTGAAAGTTGCAAATAACATAGTAAAATTGCAATTAAAAAATTCATATATTTATAAACATCTTTTCTAGTTTCTTCGCAATGTATTGTGGTTCTTTGGTTGGAATTGAAATTTGTTGGTCAAATTGCTCAACATCGCTTCCACCTCCGTCGGATAAGATTTCATTGTAGTTTTCGTCATCTTCTTCGTTGATCTCCGGTTGACCGCACCTTCTACGCTCCGCTCGTATCCAATCTCTAAATAAAACTTCAATCTTCAAGTTGTCTCCCGCTAATGAGTGTTTGTGCTCTCATATTTGAAATCTTCCGGCAGAAAAAGCGCTTTCAGACGTTGTTGATGACGCTTGAATGTTCAACACATCTCGGGCCATCTTTGATAGTGTCGGAAATGTCTTCTCATTCTCCCTCCAGTATTTCAGCAAGTCTTCACGTCATTCTTCATTGAGAACTGCTTGGTACAACACCCTGCAAAACAAAAAATCAAACTCGCTAACTTGATTAGTAGTGGTACCACTAAACATTATATGTCTAAGGCTTTCAATACTAACCGCAGAAATAACATGTCTTTTTTGAGGTTGTATTGAAGAAGAAGAAGAATATGACATGGAAGCCGGTTGGTTGCTAGCACTTTCTTATTGGTAATGCGTATATACTTTTTTACATTCATCGTGTATGCTAAACAAAACTTCTTCTTTAGTTGGTTCCTTAGGTGGTTGTTCATTTGAATTTTTTGTAGTTGGAGGTGGAAGTACTGATATACAATCATAAATAGTTTCAATAAGTGTTTTACAACTGTCTATTTTAATAGTCGGATTTAATACAACACCAATAATATAAATAGTGGGAATAGGAAAAAAATATTTTTTTATTTTGATAAATATTTTTTAATAGCTACCTTATAAGGTGGTTTATCCATATATTCATTAAGCAGTAAAAATATTAGAGCTATATAAAACAACATAGTTGAAATAGTAGGATATATATACCTGAAAATTCTTTAATTGCTTGAAAAAATTTCTCTAGAAATACAATAAGTTCTGAAAATTTTCCCAATCGTTACCTACAGCCATATCAGTTGGATTTCGATTATGAGTGTTAAAAAATAAAGTTATAGGTATTCTATAATCATAAGCAACAAGTAGTTGTTCATATGAAGTATTCCACCTAGTCGCTACTTCTTCGGGAATTTTTCTATAAGGTAGTACACAATCGTGACAAGTTTTTTTATATTCTTTTTTTCTTTGTATTCTATTACTTCTAAAAATAAAGTTTATAAAAAATTGTACTTTATTAAGAATGTCTTCAAAAAGTGATGGACCATCCTTTACAACTAAGTTATAAATATCACACGCATATTTTATATGAAAATGATTAGGAAAAGATGGAGTTAAAAGATCTTTTAAAAGTCTAATAGCATAATTATTAGAAGAAGCATTATCTAACGTAACAATCATTATTTTGTCAGTTATACCATAATAATCGCAAACATGATGAATATTTTCTGCAATAAAATTTCTGGTGTGTCTATCATCAATATATCTATATGCTAAAATACGTTTTGCATACACAATTATAATCTATCCAATGACATGTTACAGTTAAATAATCATGGCCGTTAGTACTACGGCTTATATCAGACGTGATAGATACTTTTCCAAGAAAATGACATAATGAATAACGTAAATATTGTTGATATTTATGTGCAAATTGAAAAACGTCTCTCCTAATAGTTGATCTAGGAAAACCATTAAAAGCAGGATTATACATATCTCTAATGTAATGAATAAAATCAGGAGGAAGGAAATGAAAAAGGAAAACCCTCCACCGTAACTAATTTTGCTATTGCTTCCCTATCTCTATGTTTATCGTATTTAGGGCCTACAATTCCCCCCGTCATCGAGTTAATTTGACCCTGTACTTGGTCCGGGATACTATGTGAACCTTGTCCCGACTGAGAGTGCATTGGCGCACCCGACTTTGTAGCCTCGTATTCATCCCACCTAGCTTTGTGAAAGTTTTATACATGTCTCAATAAACCTCCCGTACCACTCTGACCTTTTTTCGTTTTAAATTTATAAACATTTTTACAAATTCTGCATCTAATTACTTGATTCTCCTGGTCCCTATCAAAAAATTCCCATGCAGCAAATTTTAATTTTCGTTTTGTGGGGCCTCGTCTCATGCTAGGGGGAATAGGAGGCGTTCCAGTTTCAGTTTGAGGTGCACTAGTGGGTGTGTCATCTAGATTATCTTCTAAATTAAAGTCTGATTGAGTTGTAGAATATATATCATCGTCTAATGGTATATCATTAAAAAATTCAGTTTCATATATATGAGTATAATCAATCAAATCATCCTGTCTAGGAATAGGATGACTAGAAGAAGTACCCCTGCCCTTGTTACCCCTACTAGAAGAAACACACTTACCCTTACCCTCAAAACATACCTCATAATCCTTTCATTTTAATTATGCAAATATATAATTAAAGATAATGAAGTTAAGTGCGATAATTAAAATAAAATAACAATAATAATTTAAAGAAGGAACGAAGGTATCAAACGCCGACGTGTAATCGAAGTTGAAAATTGAAACTTTGCTCGATGGATGATCCTCAAGCTAGTTGCGAACTTCACTCCCAATTTTTGAACTTTGATACAGTTATACAAATGAACAAATAAAATATAACATTTAGTAGGCAATGTAGACTTGTAGAGAGATAGATTATAGAAATTGTAGGAAGATTTGTGAGAAAGATGAAGAGAAAATGAGGTATTTATAGTTGAGAAATTGGGTTAAAGTGTAAATATATTAACTTAGGGGTTAAAAATAAATATTAAGGGGGTAAGGGGAGGTCAAAAATTGTCATTGCACAGCGGCCAAAATATAAAATGGCCGTTGTGCAACGGTCATTTTTTGCAAAAGGGAGGGAGGCGCGCGGGATCGATACGGGATCAGGGCGGGTTGGGCGAGACGAGCCTAGGTCCCATCCCGGGTTCGAGTCCCGTGCCCATTTTTTTTAGGGGTGATCGGATCGGGACCGGTTCGGAGTCGGGTTGGGTCGGGACCGGTTCGGAGTCGGGTTGGGTCGGGACCGGGCCGACCCGGCCCACTGGCCAGCCCTAGTACATATATAGCTTCCAAAAGTTGCCACTATATGTGTTTACATATATAGCTTCCAAAAGTTGCCACTATATGTGTTTACATATATAGCTTCCCAAAGTTCCTACTAATTGTTACTCCATTTAATTTATATAAACTAACAGTTTAATAAGTTTTTATATATACTAGTATCAAATATATTTTGAAACATTGTAGCAGATTATTTATCTTATTCTCTAAACCACTAATCTTATTTAATATGGGTAATATTTTTTAAAAATTCTTTTGCACGGTCACATTAATAGATAAGTAGAATTTAAACCCTTTTAAATACAATATATAAAATTCAACGTATGTGCTTTAAAGACTTAAAGAAAAATAGTAAATTGAAAAAGGAGACAACAGATTAATAATAGCTGACTAACTATAGTAAATAAACTACTTTAGCTCTACTATTATATTTATACTAAGTCGATAGTGGGAATGCTGGGTCAAACATAGGTTTAAGAATTTTAAGACAGACCAACGACTATACAAGGATTTCGTTAATGGCATTGATAATAACAAAAATGGCTCTTTTTACTCATATGAGTCCTAATAGTATTTATATGGCCACCTTTAAGTATCATAATAAATAAATAAAGGTAAAAAAATAATACTCTTCTCTATCCTGTGGGAGCGCTGCCCACAAAATGAGTGTTTCTATTTTATCGAACTTGAATGCGGGTACCAAATATTAAATTAAAAAAAAATAGTTCTCTATTCTTGTTTAATTTCCTGTTAACGTGACTTATTTGTTTATATTTTCTTTAACTAATCTCTACATCTCAATTTGATCCAAAAATAACAACAATTCTCTTTTTCTCAATTTATGTGATATTACTGTCACAATTTTAAATTTTTTTATTTTAAAATTATCTCATAAAGGATAAAATAAAAATTTTCAAATTAAAATATTTTAAAATTTAAAAATATGACATTCTCTTTTAGATATACAGTCTGTTACACAATTGAGATAGAAAGAATTCAAAAGAAGAATTGACATTTGACAGTAGACATCTTCTTTTAAAGCTACGTACCTTTCAAATTTAAGCAGACCACAGAGTCAAAAGACTTTCAATTTATTCAAAAACTAGCATATTTCTTTCGAGCAACTAATTAAGAAGTTTTGAAACACTTCCATCTCATCCAAGTGCTGCATTATTATGAAAATGATTGGCACATAAATTTGTAAAACTTTACTTAAAAAATAACTCTAGCAATTAGGAGGAAAAGTTTAGTGCAACTTAACAAGTTAACTAATTAGGAATTGTTTTTGACCCCTCCATGTGCACACACGTAATTTCCTCATTTCGAGTCCACTCTTTGTCACAATCGTTTTGATTATTGCCTCAATTCCTAATTACTTCTTCTTAATTCTTCTGTTTAATTATATTGAATAATGATTTTGATAGTCAGGGTGGTGACCATGACGCCGACATTTTAACAACAAAATGAATAAACAAATATACAAAAGTGCAAGAACCTAACATAACTTTAATATAATCCTAGAAAATACGGAAGAAATCACTTGGAAATCTCCAATCAAAGCAACTTGGCAATTAAAAAACTTATTTCAAAAGAACAAATTGTAAGGGAAAATCAATGGCTGCTTATTGAGAATTACGAAGTGGAAATTAATTAAAATATGCAATTTCTTGCCTTCTTCATCAAGTGGGGTTTAACCCTTATGAAGTAATAATTGAGTAACATACTAAACAAATTAAGTAATCAATATCAAATGGTACCTGAATTTCTGAAGTTATCGTTTTAACATTCTCAAGATTTCATAAAATTGTGTCTGACATGATCAATAAATTCCACAGGAAATTCAGAAATTCTCCAGAAGTTTGATGAAGTTAATTACCACTTTATTATGAGGAGTAAATATCTTAAAATGGTAATTCAACTATAGCAAATTTACTATTAAAGTCACTTATGTTTGTTTGTATAGGAAATTTGGGTCTATCCTTAAGAGGTGCTTACTGTTAGTAATCTGTATTCCAAAAAATCAGTAAATAATAATATCTGAAAATAAACAGAATCAGTATTGAAAAATAAGAATAATTTTTCAGAATATAATCGAGCCCACTTAGTTCAAAGTGTGTCCTTAAGGAAATTATTTCCCTCACAGTACTCGAGGTTGATGGAATATCCCCTCCCAGGATAGAACGATTATCTTACCAGAATGGTAGTACTCCAAATTCAGGTAGCGGCGAACCACTCAACGGCAGTATATCACACATAATTTATTTGTGCAGAAGAAGAAGAAGTTTGTGTTGTTCAGAAAATTCGTAAGTAAAATTCTGATGAATCAAACGAATTTATAGCCATGGAAGTACTGTTTCTGAAGGTTTGCAACCCTTCTGAACAGCCACTAAAAACTGGTGGAAAATTTAATTGTGGTAAAGAAAACGGGTCGCGGGTCAGACAAGCGGATCCGGGTCACTAACGGATAGGATTGGATAAGTTAATTAATTTAATTACATAATAATTAAAAATTAAAGAAAATTTGGTCAAAAAAGATTATCAATCAAGCAGATCATTTGACCGAATCCGAATCCGAATCCGAATCCGAGCCGAAGCCGAAGCCGAGCCGAGCGACGACGACGGCGCGAGGGGAGACCCTCTTCTTAACCCTTTAGCGACAAGAAGGAGTACTTCTACTTATAAGTAGAAGAACTTTTCTTTCCACTACCGATGTGGGACAAATGCTTATTTTATAAAGCAAGAGGGAACTCCCACTTTTCTTTCCACTACCGATGTGGGACAACTCCCACTTTTCTTTCCACTACCGATGTGGGACAACTTCCACTTTTCTTTCCATCATTTCCCATTCACCAATATCAATACCCAACAATCCCCCACATGAATGGGGAATGACTATAAGATAAAGGAATGCACGGACAAGTGTGATATACAAGCAAGAATTGGCTGCATCTGGATAAGTAGGTTTCCTTTTGAACTTTTCGTAGTGAACTTATATCGGATATACTCGATCAATAGGTAGATTTGATATCTTTGAACCGTCGAACTTTGTTGTATACCTAGACAACATAAGTCACACAATCAACCCTCAACCGTTTATGGTTCTCACGGTTGTGTTCGTTTCAGCCATGAACACTTCCTGGTTTCATGAGTGCGTAGAGAATGGACCTTCACTGTCATTCTCCTTTAAAGCGGCTTACACTTAACACTCACATAGGTGATTTCTAAACATGTGGTCCTATAGCCACATTATCTGGTCATACACTGCCAGATTTAGATAATCATTAAAGAACCTTAATGCTTTATTAACTCATTAACAAGCCATAAGGTTTTATCCTTATTTCTGAACATTGTCTTCATCCGAGAATGGGTTGAGTTATTTGACAATATTGAACCATCAGTCACAACTTTGTTTGATTTCCTTGAACCTAGCTCTTGGGATCTCCAGTCTGCTAGGTAGAGTTACCGTCATGATGACTTGTCCTCGGCCTTAACCCCATTCCCATTGATGATCTACTAACTCTCTCTCTAGATAAGCCTTTTGTAAGAGGATCCGCCACGTTATCTCTTGACTTTACATAGTCAATCGTGATAACGCCACTAGAGAGGAGTTGTCTAACGGTATAGTGTCTTTGTCGTATGTGACGAGATTTTCCGTTGTACATTACGCTCTCTGCCCTACCTATTGCTGCTTGATTGTCACAATGTATACATATAGGAGCCAAAGGTTTGGGCCAGAATGGAATATCTTCTAAGAAATTTTGGAGCCATTCAGCTTCTTCACCGGCCTTGTCTAAAGCTATAAATTCAGATTCCATTGTAGAGCGGGCGATGCATGTCTGTTTTGATGATTTCCAAGACACTGCTCCTCCACCAACGGTGAAAATATATCCACTCGTGGATTTAACTTCATATGATCCGGTGATCCAGTTTGCATCACTATATCCCTCAATTACTGCGGGATATTTATTATAATGCAAAGCATAGGTTTGGGTATGTTTTAAATATCCCAAGACTCGTTTCATTGTCATCCAATGAGTTTGATTGGGATTACTCGTGAATCGCCTCAGCTTGCTTATAGCACATGCTATATCTGGTCGTGTACAATTCATAATATACATCAAACTTTCCAAAACTCGTGCATAGTCCAATTGTGAGTCACTTTCACCTTCATTCTTTTGAAGTGCAAAACTTACATCAATTGGAGTCTTTGCAACATTGAAATTTAAATACTTAAACTTGTCAAGTACTCTTTCAATATAATGAGACTACGATAATGCTAGACCTTGTGGAGTTTTATGAATTCTGATGCCTAAGATCAAATCAGCAACTCCTAAGTCCTTCATATCAAATTTGCTAGCCAACATACGCTTCGTAGCATTTACATCGGTAATATCTCTACTTATTATCAACATGTCATCAACATATAAATAAATAATGACTTCATGATTTGGAGTATTTTTAATGTAGACACATTTGTCACACTCATTAATCTTAAATTCATTTGCCAACATTGTTTGGTCAAATTTTGCATGCCATTATTTGGGTGCTTGTTTAAGTCCATAAAGTGACTTAACAAGTTTGCACACTTTCCTTTCTTTACCAGGAACCACAAAGCTCTCAGGTTGTTCCATGTAAATTTCTTCCTCCAATTCTCCATTTAAGAAAGCTGTCTTGACATCCATTTGATGAATTTCAAGACCCTATACGGCCGCCAGTGCCACTAACACCCGAATAGATGTTATTCTTGTTACCGGCGAGTATGTGTCAAAGTAATCAAGGCCTTCTTTTTGTCTATAACCTTTGACCACAAGTCTTGCCTTATATTTGTCAATAGTGCCATCAGCTTTCATTTTCCTTTTAAAAATCCATTTTGATCCTAAAGGTTTATTTCCAGGAGGAAGATCAACCAATTCCCATGTATGGTTGTTCAAAATTGATTCAATCTCACTATTGACTGCCTCTTTCCAAAATGTTGAATAAGAAGAAGACATCGCTACTTTAAATGTTTGAGGCTCACTTTCAAGCAAGAATGTCACAAAATCTGGTCCAAAGGAAGTAGATGTCATTTGACGTTTGCTACGCCTTGCATCCTTTTTACTTGGTGTAATTTCCTTTGGTTCTTCCCGCGGTCGTTTAGGTTTTTCACTTGACGACTCACATTCGGTTTTATACGGATAAATGTTTTCAAAGAATTCAGTATTATCTGATTCAATTACCGTATTAACATGAATTTCGGGATTGTCTGATTTGTGAACCAAAAACCAACAAGCTTTGCTATTTGTAGCATAGCCAATAAAAACACAATCCATAATTTTTGGTCCGATTTTTACCCTTTTGGGCAAAGGAACTTGGACCTTTGCTAAACACCCCCACACTTTGAAATAATTCAAGTTGGGTTTTCTTCCTTTCCATAGTTCATATGGAATATATTGTGTTTTGCTGTGGGGCACCCTGTTGAGTATTCGGTTAGCGGTAAGGATAGCTTCCCCCCACAAGCTTTGCGGTAAACCAGAACTTATTAGTAAGGCATTCATCATTTTCTTTAATGTTCGGTTTTTCCTTTCCGCAATTCCATTTGATTGTAGTGTGTAAGGGGCAGTAGTTTGATGAATAATTCCATATTCTAAACATATCTCTGCAAAAGGATATTCGTACTCTCCACCCCTATCACTTCTAATCATTTTTATCTTTTTATTCAATTGATTTTCCACTTCGTTCTTATATTGCTTAAATGCATCAATTGCTTCATCCTTACTATTAAGCAAATACACATAACACTATCGAGTGCAATCGTCAATAAAAGTTATAAAATATTTTTTCCCACCGCGAGATGGTATTGCCTTCATATCACATATATCTGTGTGAATTAAGTCTAAAGGATTTGAATTCCTATCAATAGACTTATATGGATGTTTAACAAACTTAGATTCAACACAGATTTCACATTTAGATTTATTACACTCAAAATTAGGCAATACTTCTAAATTAATCAATTTGCGCAGGGTTTTGTAGTTGACATGTCCTAAACGAACATGCCATAAATCATTTGACTCCAATAAGTAAGACGAAACTGAATTTTTATTAATACTGTCAACAACCATTACATTGAGTTTGAAAAGGCCCTCGGTGAGGTAGCCCTTTCCTATGAACAAATCATTCTTACTTATTACAATTTTCTCACTAACCAAAACGCACTTAAACCCGTTTTTGATGAGTAGTCCGACTGAAACTAAATTCTTCCGAATTGTTGGAACGTGCATAACATTGTTGAGAGTCAGGACCTTGCCGGAAGTCATCTTCAGAAGTATCTTCCCATATCCTTCAACCTTGGTCATTGCCGATTTTCCATAAATAGTCCCTCTTCGGGGCAAGCGGGAGCATAGGTTGCAAATGCTTCTTTTGTAGCGCAAACATGTCGAGTGGCACCAGAATCAAGCCACCACTCCTTTGGGTTTCCAACCAAATTGCATTCCGATAGCATTGCACACAGATCATCCATATCATCATTCTTTTCCACCATATTGGCTTGTCCTTTTCCCTTGTTCTTTTTCGAGACGACAATCTGGGCTTTGTGACCACTTTCCCACAATTAAAGCGGTTGCCCTTGAATTTTTCTTGTTGGAATCCTTCTCCTTTCCGTAAGGTCTCTTCCTTTTCTTGTTCTTTTTCGTGAGCAAAGATCTTCAACGATGTTTGCCCCTTCAATTGGTGAAGTCTTACGGTACCTCTTCTCAGTGGTTTTGTTATCTTCCTCGATCTTGAGACGAATCACAAGATCTTCCAACTTCATTTCCTTTCTTTTGTGCTTAAGATAATTCTTGAAATCTTTCCATGAGGGCGGCAACTTTTCAATCATTGCAGCCACTTGGAATACTTCATTTACTACCATACCTTCAGCAATAAGGTCATGGAAGATAAGTTGAAGCTCTTGAACTTGGGTTCCAACGGTTTTTCCATCCACCATTTTGTAGTCTAGGAATTTGGCAACGACAAACTTCTTCAAGCAAGCATCTTCAGTTTTGTACTTCTTTTCAAGTGCACTCCATAGTTCTTTAGAAGTCTCTACTGCACTGTAGACGTTGTACAAGTCATCTTCTAAGGCACTCAAAATATAGCCTTTGCACAAAAAATCAGCCTGTTTTCAAGCCTCAGTAACCATGAACTGTTGGTTGTCAAACATGTCGGCGGCAGACACGGGAGGGTCCTCACTGGTGAACTTTTGCATACCAAGGGTGGTAAGCCAAAAGAACATTCTTTGCTGCCATCCTTTAAAGTTGGCACCGGTGAACTTCGCAGGTTTCTCAGCCGGTGGCACAGCGGTACGGGTTGTAGGAGTAACCGCTGGTGCAGTATTCGCAGAGGTAGTTCCAGTCTCAATTGCCATTATTCGTTTGTCACAGTCAAATTGACAAACTGTTTTAGTTAATAAAATCAGAATAGCAATTCAATCACAGACTTAAACGATGAAGATTTTATTTCTTGAAATCGCAGTATAATCATGAAACTTTAGTATTCCAACGAAGTTTTTATATCTTCGAGTCAGAATACTAATATTCATATGGAGTAGAAAACTACACAAGTTTTAATCTTCAAACCAGAATACAGCAACGATGAAGTTTTTATGTTCTTCAAATCGTTGTACAAGCATGAACTTTAATATTCCAATGAAATTTATATGTCTTCAAGTCATAATATGAACTTTCATACGGAGTAGAAAACCACACAGGTTTTAGTCTCCAAAACAGAATACAAATTAATCTAAAAATATAATTTCCTTAAGATTGTTAGTAATCTGTATTCCAAAAAATCAGTAAATAATAATATCTGAAAATAAACAGAATCAGTGTTGAAAAATAAGAATAATTTTTCAGAATATAATCGAGCCCACTTAGTTCAAAGTGTGTCCTTAAGGAAATTATTCCCCTCATAGTACTCGAGGTTGATGGAATATCCCCTCCCAGGATAGAACGATTATCTTACCAGAATGGTAGTACTCCAAATTCAGGTAGCGGCGAACCACTCAACGGCAGTATATCACACAGAATTTATTTGTGCAGAAGAAGAAGAAGTTTGTGTTGTTCAGAAAATTCGTAAGTAAAATTCTGAGGAATCAAATGAATTTATAGCCATGGAAGTATTGTTTCTGAATGTTTGCAACCCTTCTGAACAGCCACTAAAAATTGGTGGGAAATTTAAATGTGGTAAAGAAAATGGGTCGCGGGTCAGACAAGCGGATCCGTGTCACTAACGGATAGGATTGGATAAGTTAATTAATTTAATTAAATAATAATTAAAAATTAAAGAAAATTTGGTCCAAAAAGATTATCAATCAAATCATTTGACCGAAGCCGAAGCCGAGCCGAGCGACGACGCGAGGGGAGACCCTCTTCTTAACCCTTTAGCGACAAGAAGGAGTACTTCTACTTATAAGTAGAAGAACTTTTCTTTTCACTACCGATGTGTGACAAATGCTTATTTTATAAAGCAAGAGGGAACTCCCACTTTTCTTTCCACTACCGATGTGGGACAACTTCCACTTTTCTTTCCATCATTTCCCATTCACCAATATCAATACCCAACACTTAAGACCCGTTAGGATAATTAGTTTAACCCATATATTTTCTAATTAGTTTAACCCTAATATTTTCTAATATAAGTACACTTAGGGTGTACAATAAAGACTGAATACTTCTGCAATATTTTTCTGCTCTCTTCTCTACAATAAAGAATTAGGGCTTAGACTGTTATTTAAGAAGTTGCTCAGATATACCGTGACAATCACCATCGGCAAGTAATTCCAACCGCGGTTCAACTTCCACTTTCGCTACACGAAGAACACGTAAGTTCTCGTTTTATGGTGTACGTCTATCTAATTAGTTTAGGTTAATATGTTATATGTAATCCTTCACTGGTATCAGAGCCATAGGTTTGGTTTTCTGGTCGAAAAAAATATTATGTTATTGTTCTGATTTTCTCTATGAATCTAGAACTGTGAAAATAATTTTTTTGTGAATATTTTCTGTGCAGAAGGACGGTGGTCATCACAACCGGCGAAGCAGTGGCAGCCATGTCTGTTGTTGTTGTGTCGCCTGTTTTTTTTTTTAAGAATAAAGATCAAAGAGATTTTTGTAAAAAAAAAATGGTAGACGGAGCTTATTGCTTTAACTATTGCTGCTGAAAAATGTAAAGAGGAAGAAGTTCTTCCAAAACCCTAGACTTTGTGCTGTAATATTTTTTAAAAAATGGGCTTTAGGCTATAAAAGCAACATGGACTGCCTCAGTTTTTTTATAATAATAATAATAATAATAATAATAAGGGGCTGGCAGAATTTTTAAGATGGGCTAAAGGCGCATTTCAGATTATTGTGTGTTTATTTTGTGCTACTGGCCTGATTGTAAAAGTTTTGATTTTTTTAATTGATATCCAGATTAAGAAATTTGGTCATATGCACCTAATTTTCAGAATATAAATTTAGTATTTATATTTTCAGTGAAATTAATTTATTATCCCAATTGCTTAAAAAATAATAATTAGTTTAACATTAGATGTATTTGTTAATTTATTTAACATGTTCAAAATGTTAATTAATTTAACATGAGATTTATTTACCAATTGATTTAGTAAGTTTAAAATGTTAATTAGTTTAACATTAGATTTATTTGATTATTTTTGTTTAGCATGATTAAAATGTTAATTTGTTTAACATTAATTTTTTTTTTTGCTGTTGTTGATATGTTCAACATGCATGAAATAAAAATTAGCTTAACAATAGATTTATTTGTTATTTTTCTCATGCTTAAAAATGTTAATTAGTTTAACATTAATTTTTCATGTAATTTTTTTTAATGTGTGCTAAATGTTAATTAGTTTAACCTCATTATGGTAAAGCCTATGTTAATATTTTTAGCATGTATAATATGTTAATTAGTTTAACACATTTTATGTTAATTTAGCATGAAATATATGTTAATTGGTTTAACATTAATCTTGCTTGTTAATTTGTTTAATGTGTATACTATGTTAATTAGTTTGACATTAATATTTTCATGTAAATTTATTTAGCATGTAATAATGTTTATATGCTTGACATTAATTTTTTTAGCATGCATACAAAAGTTAATTTGTTTAACTGGTAATTCATATGGTATTATAAAATCATGATAGATAATTATGTTGCCTTAAATATGATTAAGACGCTTAGCTAAGTAATTGACTAGGTTAAGTTTCATAATATTTTAATTTTTAGACGATGATTGGGAACATAGTGAACTCTAGACTCTATGATTAATATGTGTTTATTACCTTAGTCAATTAATGCTTAGTGTCATGATATGTATGTGTATTGAACATAGTACCTTTCGTTTTATTATTTAAATGATTCTCATTATATTCTTTTTATTTTGTTAAAGAATGACTATTTCTTTGAAAAATATTATTGTTGAGCTCAACAAAGGGTTGAAACTCAATGGTGATAATTATGAAACCTGGAGCTTGAAATTTCAATATGTGCCGGAAGAGCAAGAGGCTCTGGAGGCTATCAATAATGTCATGAATGAGCTTGAGAATGGAAACACGGTTCAGCATAAGCGTGACTATGAAGCGTATTATGCTTGGAGGAAAAAGGACTCCACTGCTCGTATTACGTTGCTGAGCACCTTGGATGATGACATTCTAAGGGAGTTCAAGGATCACCAAAGAGCTATGGAGCTTTGTATTTCTTTGAAGAACAAGTTTGGTACATGTTCTATTGTAGGCTAAGATCATTGACCATCAATTTTGACTCATACAAGAAACGCCTAGATCATTCAATGAAAACACATCTAAGGCAAATGACAAACATGATCGGGGAGTTAAAAGATAATGGTCATGTGTTGATCGACAAACAACAAATTCAAGCAGTAATACGCTCTTTACTTAGTTCGTGGGATCATATGAAGATGCACTTGACTCATAATGAGAGAATCACAACTCTGAAAGATGTTCAGAGGTATATTGAGTTTGAGGAGAAATGACTTGAGGCTGCAAAGACAATAGCTGAGTTACACATGGCAACAACCTCCAAAAACACAAGTGATCCAAAGCGAAAGAACTGGGGGAAAAAAAGAGGGCCACCTCAGACCCAGCAAGCTCAGCCCGCTAAACGAGCAAAGACTAGAAAAGGAAAGAAAAAACATACCAAATGTGTTAATATTGCTAAAGTGAAGTGCTATAACTGTGATAAGAAGGGTCATTATGCTAAGGATTGCTTTGAGCCTCCTAAAAAGGTATTCCACAAAATTCAAATTAGTGAACTTCGTGTTTATAGTTCTTTTTTACTAACTGAATCTAATCCTTTATGGATTGTAGACTCAGGAGAAACGAACCATATAGCTTGAGAGCGCAATGTCTTTGTTGAATTTCAGCGAGTTTTACGTGGATCAAAGTGGATATATGTGGGCAACAACAATAAAGTTGTTGTTAAAAAGATCGGTACATGCAAGTTAGTCTTGCGTGGTGATCGAGATCTAATTCTTCATGATGTCCCCTATGGACCAACAATTCTTCGGAATGTTATTTCAGTCTCTGTTTTGCTTAGGCTAGGATTTAACTTATTTTTTCATGACACTTATCTCAAGTTGATTTATGATTCAACATTATTTGATTTTGTCATGTGACCGGAGGTTTATTTATTATGGATTTGAATTATGATTCATTCAATAATAAGGCTAGTTTTTCTACGTTTGCTTCTTCAAATAAGTATGATAGTGATGTAAATATATGGCATGCGGCTTGGTCATATTGGTCAACAAAGATGCAAAGACTAGCGAAACAAGGTTTGCTTGCCAGCATTAAACACGTGGAATTGTCGACTTGTGACAATTGTTTAGTAGGAAAATCTGCAAAAAAAACTTTTGGTAAAGAGACTAGAGCTGAATATCATTTGCAATTTGTCCATTCGGACATCTGTGAGCCCGTGAATGTTAGGGATAGGCATGGAGTAAGTTATTTCATTATATTTATTGATAATTTTACCCATTTCAATTATATCTATTTAATTTCCCACAAATCTGAAGTAATAAGTTGCTTCAAATGTTATATGAGCTTGGTGGAATATCAATTAGACAAGAGGATAAAATCTCTTCGAACTGATCATGGCCGGGAATACTTATCGACCTAATTCAATGAGTTATGTGATGAAAAAAGAATAGTTCAGCAGTTGACTATCCCAAATACTCCACAACAAAATGGTGTTGCATATAGAAGGAACAGAACGCTTCTAGAAATGAATAGGTCAATGATGGAACAAGACAACCTCCCAATTAATTTTTGGGGTGATGCTTTGCTTACTGTCACCTATGTACTTAACTGAGTGCCTACAAAATCAGTTGCGACCACTCTATATAAGTTATGGACTGGAAAACATCCTGACCTAAGTGTATTAAGACCTTGCAATTGTGCTGCATATATACATGATTCATCTCACAAATATGACAAATTGGGCTTGAGAGGAAAGAAAAATATCTTTATAAGGTATTGCAAAACCTTAAAGGGTTATGTGTTTATAGGTCAACAAAATAGTGGGGGTGTAACTAAATTTGAATCACGAGATGTCAGATTCTTAGAGAATGAGTTTCCTAAGAAGGGAGAGGTAGATCAAGACCTATCATTGTTTTAGATAAGGGATCAACACGTACAAAGATCTCTTCATTCAAGTGGGGGTATTTTATCAGATGATGAATTGGTTTCTCATCAGCAACTTCTTCCATCATCAAATGCGAATGAAAGTAATTCTTCTACACTTAATGAGAGTGACCAAATGGATCTTGTTCCAAGTGGAAGCGAGATGGTCACCGATCTTTTTCCAAGTGGTAGCAGGTTGAGTGTTCTTGATCCACGTGAGAACAACGTTGATCCAAATGGGAACAATGATGAATCACAAACTAAATGTGATTCTCGTAAAAAGACTCATCACCGATGATTTGATATTGAAGGCGGTGAACTATTTATGACGCTCCTACAAAATGAAAACGAGCCTAAAAATATAAAAAAGGCTCTCTCATACCATTCTAAGGACAAATGGACAAAAGTAATGGAAGATGAGTTGGAGTCTATGAGAGTCAACAAAGTTTGGGAACTAGTTGACATCCCTGAGGGACGCAAAACTAATGGGAGCAAATGGGTTCTCAAAGTTAAGCTCAAGGATGATGGCACAGTTGAAAGATATAAGGCTCGACTGGTAGCAAAAGGGTATACACAGTAGAAAGGAATAGACTACGAAGAGAATCTCTTTCCTGTTGTACGGTTTACCTCTATTCATATTGTTCTAGCTATAGTTGCAAGCTTGGATCTTGATTTGCATCAAATGGATGTAAAGAATGTCTTTCTCACTGGAGAATTATATAAAGAAATGTATATGGAATAACTTAAATGTTTCATTGAAAAGGGTCACGAACAAAAGGTTTGTATACTTTTGAAGTCTATTTATGGCCTCAAACAATCTTCAAGAAAATGGTATATACGCTTTCAGAATGTTATCATATCTTGGTTTTATAATGATGGATGAAGATCATTGCGTTTATACCAAACGATCAAGAAACAAGTTTGTGATTTTATGTATGTAGATGGCATACTTATAGCTGGAAATGATAAGGAGCTCATAACTGAGATAAAGTCATGGTTATCATCCCAATTTGAGATGAAAGATATGGGTGAAGTTGCATATATTCTTGAAGTTAAGATTTCAAGAGATACCCAAAGAAACTATTGTATCTCTCCCAAGAGAATTACATTAGAAAAGTTCTTGAACGATTCAATATGCAAAATACTAGCCTTGTTGACACTCCTATCAATAAAGGCTATGCCTTAGAGAGTCAAATGTGTCCTGAGACCCCTGAAAAGATAGAAAAAATGTATTGAGTTCCTTATAGGAGCGCAGTCAAAATTCTAATATATGCTATGGTGTGTACTAGACCTGATATCTATCAAGCAGTTGGCTTGGTATGTAGATATCAAACCGACCCAGGTTTAGCACATTGGCAAGCAGTAAAGAGAATCATGAGATATATGAAGGGAACTGCTGATTATGCGCTTTGTTATAAAGGCAACAATGATTTGCGATTAGTTGGATACAGTGATGCCGATCATGGATGATATCTAGATGAGAGGAATTCTACCTCAGGATACGTTTTCTTACTCAGTGATGGCGCCATATCATGGAGTAGTAAGAAACAATTGTGCATATCAATGTCTACAATGAAAGCCAAATATGAGGCTCTTGCATCAGCAGCACAAGAAGTTGTTTGGTTGAAAAGGTTCTTGAAATACTTGTTGGATATTGCAGAAGATGTTGAACCAGTGTTAGTCTGCTACGACAGTGAGGCTGTAATTTCCTCTACCAAAGATCCTAAGTTTCATTGCAAAATCAAACACTTAGATATCAAGTATAACTATGCGAGAGACATGATTAGACACAATATAGTAAACGTGAAGTATATGTCTACAAAAGATATGTTAGTAGATTCATTAACCAAGCCTTTGTCTAGAGATGCATTTGTGAGACACACTAGGTCCCAAGGCTTGCGTAGATTCTAAGATACTTTATTTTGTTCTTTATTTTCCCATGTTCACAAGACTGATGTTCTTTGATAATCAATAAGTTGATTTACATACATACATATTTTAATAGTTGAATGTTATGTGCATTCTGTTTACATTTATTTTTTTAGTATGTCGGGTAGACAAAAATTTGACCTTCTCACACAGGGAACCACCTTCTTATCTTAGTGATGAGTGGAGATGAGAATGGATTTTAAGAAAAATTATCGAATGGATAATATGAGAGCTATCAACTTAAAATTATAAACGCCGCATAAATAATTACATAAGGTCGTTAAGGTGAAAAGGTTCACCTAGTCTACTTAGTGAGCCAGATGTGAGTTAATAAATGATATAGTAGATCAAGGAATTCAAATTTAGATACTAATGGTGTCTAAATATCATATGTACAATATTCTTTACTAGATAAAGACATACGCTCCCTGGGAAAGGAGAAAATATTATATCACGTGTTTCATACCATGTGTGCTAATATCGACCAATTGGGTTAACATAAGTCCATTCTCAACTTATTATTGTGTGAGATCCAGAGCCTTTATGGTTGCTTAATATTTGTACCCTTTGTGATTCTGATCAGATACTTGAGACTTAGTTTGATGTTAGCTATATTAGTGTGCTTTCAAAGGACCATGAACACAAATTCGGTCTGGCGGAGCATATGTAGAAAAGCAGTTAACCTAATGTTAAGAGGATCATGAGAAGATGAAGATCATTGATGGAATCTCATTAATTTGTATTCACTGGTGCACTAATTATAACTTATGAGTTACAATTATGAATATAAGAGATAATGATATATGAGATCTTGAGTTTATATAAAATGTTATTCATATGATTTGGGGTATTGCATACTTTATGATCTACTTGAAGGTTTGCACTCGATGAGAGGCTATATACTCCTAATAGATGTATAGCACTTAGCTCTCACAGTATGCTGATCGCACGGTTTACTTTCCTGTATGAATGGTTGTAGAGATAAGATGAGAATATGTTTCTCAGATTAGATGAGCACTCCTGTTTTGTGTGAGTGAGAGATGTAGTCCACCCATAAGGGGTGGTTAAGGCCCGTTAGGGTAATTAGTTTAACCCTAATATTTTTCTATATAAGTACACTTAGGGTGTACGTTAAAGACTGAATACTTCTGCAATATTTTTCTGCTCTCTTCTCTACAATAAACAATTAGGGTTTAGATTGCGATTTAGGAGGTTGCTCTAATATACCATGACAATCACCATCGGCTTATAATTCCAACCGCGGTTCAACGTCCGCTTCCGCTACACGAAGAACACATAAGTTCTCATTTTATGATTTACGTCTATCTAATTAGTTCAGGTTAATAAGTTATATGTAATCATTCAGTTTGATATCAATAAAGTCACACAAGTTAAAGTAGTATATCAACAAAGTCATTATAGCCAAAAAGCTAAAGGAATAGTTATATAAATCTCCCCCAAGTTTGATATTGCTTAACTTACCTCCTTTGTGGCTATGTTTACTTCTGTTATTTT
Source organism: Anisodus acutangulus (assembly GCA_029783415.1). NCBI lineage: Eukaryota > Viridiplantae > Streptophyta > Magnoliopsida > Solanales > Solanaceae > Anisodus > Anisodus acutangulus. The sequence continues at coordinate 43,640,421 of CM056492.1, forward strand.
AATTTTTTCGTAATAATTTCTTAACCTAATTATTATTAATATAGAGAAATATAATTTAACTAATTTGTCCTTTATGGTATAATATTTTGTTTAATTAAGTTTGTAAATAATTTTTTTTTTAAATTATTTCCAAAAAAAATTATTTACAAAGTCCATTATTTTTTTTGATAATCAAGTTTATCATTAATCACCAAACAGATTGTCAATACAAAACCATAGCACTGGTACCATGCCATGCTCTATAGCACTGGTACCATGCCATGCTCTATAGACATCACATAAATTACCTATACATAGGTACTCACACTAACTGGTAAATGAACTGAGGGAGGAGTAGTAAACCTAATAAAAAAAACTATCTAACCACCTAATGCCATAGAGCAGGACCTGACAGGAGAAGAAGGAATTAGAACTGCAACTGTTGGAGCAGATTTGTAGTCTTACCAGAAGCTCAAAAATTGCAGACGCAAGCTATGTCACTGGCTATTGCTTCCCAATCTCGATAAATTTTCTCAAAAATTCTCTGATTTCTTTCAATCCACATAGCATATATGAATTCAGTATTCACCAATTTGAAAAGCAAAGAAGTTTGTGATTTTCCCTTAGCATTTTTGATACTCCAACACAAGTATTGGTCCCAATTGGTGAAGTTAATTGGTTGTCCCTTTGTCCATCTTAGTATTATGTTTCATAAAGTTCTTGTTCACTACATTGCATGAACAGATGATATCGAGTCTCTGAATACCTTTTCCATAGTACACAAATAGGATCAAAAGATATAGCCCACTTAGAGATCCTATCCACAGAAAGAAGTCTATCTTGAAAGTGCAACCGCATTATGAACTGATCTTTTGGTCTAGCTTAATTCACAAACATGAGGCATTTTTATGGAACTTTAGGAGCTATGTCAAGTAACTGCAAATATATTTGTCTAGTTAAGTTTTTACCTTCTGATAAAGATTTATGCATTTGAGTCAGTAGACTTCATGCTTCCACAATCTTCCTTATAATCATGCAACATGCCTGTTTTGACACTTCCATTTGATGAATCTGTTGTTGTTTTATGTAGTAGTTATGGATTCATTTGATCCACAACTTATCTTGTTTGTGAGTGAGGTTCCAAAATATTTTAGCTAGGGCTGCTTTATTCCAAACTATTATATTGATGGGGTTTCAACCACCAGAGGACTTAGGCATGCACATTCTCTCCGAAGATACAAGTGCTTTCTTTGTGATAATAGAAGAACTAGACCAAATATAACTTCTGCAAAAGGCTTCTATAACTTTCAACACCTTAACTTGCATAGGAAAGAGCTGAGACCAGTAGGCCTGAACTCCGAATAAGACAAATTACACCAATTGCTTTCTACCAGCAAAGGATAGTTTCTTAGAGGTCCAAGATGAGATCCTTGCAACAATTTTATCAATGAGGGGCTGACACTGGAGAATAATTAGTCTCTTTGATCCACAAAGAGACTCCCAAATATTTGAAAGGGAGTTCCCCAAGAGAGAAGCCTAGTTATTGTAGAATTGCATTTTGGTCAGCCAGTCCTACACCACCAAAGTATAAGGAACTCTTATCCAAATTTGCTTGCAAACTAGAGGCCAAGGAGAACTGATCAAAACAGTTATGAATTGAAGAAACTGATTCAAGATCACCCCTAGAAAATAATAGTAAATCATCCGCAAAGCTAAGGTGAGTGAATCCTAGTTTTGCACATCTATGGTGAAATTTGTATTTGTCATTCTATGAGAGTCCACTAAGTGTTCTACTCAGGTATTCCATGGCAATTACAAATAAAAGGGGAGACATTGGATCTCCCCGCCTCAATCCTTTAGCTGTATTGAAAGGCTCAGTGTGTTTCCCATTAACCAACATGGTATAGTTGACAGTTCTACACACTCCATAAGCCAATTAATGTATTGTTGGGAAAAAGCTAACTCTTCAAGTACTTGTTGTAAATAGGGCCATTCCACAGAGTCATAAGCCTTCCTCAAATCTATTTTGAGCATGCATCTTGGTGACAAATGCTTTCTACCATAGGCTCTAATCAGCTCATGTGCCAAAATGATATTGTCCACAATTTTTCTCTCAGAAATGAAGCCAGCCTGAGCTTCACAGATAACACTAGCTATAACTTGCTGCATTCTGGAAGCTAGTATCTTAAAAATGATTTTATAGAGCACTGTGCAACAAGCAATGGTCTAAAATTCTTGACAGTCTCAGGGTTGGCCCCCTTAGAAATAAGTGTAACTGTTGTACAGTTCATTCCTCTATAGAGCTTGCCAGTTGTAAAGAAATCAAGGACAACAATAGTCACTTCCAACTCCATTGTTATTCACGTGATGTACATATTCAAATTCTTTTTTTTGTCTTGATATATCTAGATTAAAAAATTATTTAATAATTAAGATTTTTTAATTTCTAAATTTGAACTCACACCTATGTAATGTAGGTAAAAATTGGTGTATTCGAAAGATTAAACAAAACAAATGATTTGTTGAGTCGGGAGATGACTCTCTGTCTTTAAGACAAAATTGCCCCGTATAGATGCTTTTACGGTGATGGACAATAGTCTCTCAAGATACAACAGCAACAATCAACTATACAAAGCAAATATAGATGATTCTATCGAAGAAATAAATATAGAACAAATTGTTGATTCTGCTTCTGTGTTTAGAACAGAACAGATGATCGTTTCTGTTTCTCTGAATATCGAAACATAAGTTTTCTGTTTCTGTCTGTGTTATCTGTATATCAAAACAAAAGAGGTTTTCTGTTTTGTATATTTTGAATAGAGCAGAAGAAAAGAAAAAGGTTTTGTTTCTGTATATTCTTGTTGATAAAACATAAGAAATATGCTTGTGTTGTGCGTTTTTCTTTTCTGAACATTACTTTTCAATTTATATTTGAAGAGGAGGACCATTGCAACGTTTCTGGAATTTTCCGAATCGTTGCAACATTTCGGAAATCTTCAGGGACTAAAGTATAAATAGGAAACACTTCAGGGACCAAAAATAAAATATTCAAAAGATAGCCCACAACCCGTAACCCGGAACTCGAGCCCGGACCGGCGGGCGGCGGCGGTACAGGTGTGGGGATTAGCCCCGAACCCAAGCTCACCTAGGTCCTCTCCCTTCTAAACACATGGGTTACCCCTTGGGGTCCCAAACCCTTACTCAAACTTAGAGTTTATATATTGCATAAACTCTCTATCTTCAACCAATAAGGGGATTAGTCATTTTTGGCCAAAAACACTTCATCTTTTCATGTCTCAAACACCTTACTTTATGTACCAATATTTCTTTCATTTCTTAACGAAATTTGACGATACTTGGCACTAACATCGTCTACTCACTTAGTAGATTAGGCATGTGCGAAGAACGATATTTCCGACAGGCGGGCCCCACATGTTTAAGTCATTAAAGACGGGATAAACTCAATCCCACATTAGTAAATTTCCAACAATCCCCTCTTGAAAGAGAATTGGTGCACACAGGGTGCCAACGTTCAGCAATCTTTCAGCAGAAAGATATTCCATCAGGAAAGGTAGCTTTCGGCTTTGAACCTTCCTTAGTCGATTACCATCGAATTTACTTACTACGCGGTGAACGCGATGTCTTGAACCGTCAGTGTTTAGCGTAAACCAAGACAATGATATCAACACAATAACTCTCGTTATTCATTTCTTCTTATTATTTTGTCCATTGTGGCCATGGACAACGCTTGGATTCTTAAGTGCGTACATTTGAAGTGGTCTGTCTTCGCACTTAAATAGGTGATCTCCTATAAGGTATATTGCTCTACCCTACTCACAAGTGTTATGAATCATTAAAAGTTTCAGAAACTTATCATTTACCCATTATGCAGGTAGCACTTAATGTCTATCGCGGGAACGACTTTGGAGTTATACTTCTTTAAAGAATGATAATCTGAAGTGCTCTTACTTCAAGTGAAGCGCTAAACTGAACCTCTATAGTTTAGTTTTCCCATTGAATCAAGTCCTGGGATCTCCAGTCAGTAAGGTTGGGTTACTACCATAAAGATTCCTATTGTTTGGGTTTTAAGCCCATTCCCCTAGACAGACAGAATATTTGATCTTTAGGTAGACCTTTAGTTAATGGATCCACTAAGTTATCCTTTGATTTGACGTAATCAATGGAAATGACATCCGTAGTGATCAACTGTCTAACGGTCTTATGTCTCCTATGAATATGTCTAGACTTGCCGTTGTACATATTACTCTATGCCCTTCCTAAAGCCGATTGGCTGTCACAGTGAATCATCACCGAAGGTACGGGTTTATCCCAACAAGGGATATCCTCTAAGAAGTCGTGAAGACACTCTGCTTCTTATCCTACTTTGTCCAAAACGATAAACTCTGATTCCATCATGGATCGGGCGATGCATGTTTTCTTAGAGGATTTCCAACAAACAGCCCCACCACCAATTATAAAAACATACCCACTGGTAGATTTGGTGTACTTTATGTCCAATATCGAGTTTGTATCACTGTATCCTTCTAGTATGACTGGATATCTTGAATAGTGTAATATGTAAGTCATCATATATTTCAGTTATCGTAGTATCTGATTTAGCGCCTTCTAGTGACCATTTCCAGTATTACGAGTAAACCTAGCCAACTTATGGACTGGATAAGCAATATCAGGTCGGGTGCAGTTTGTACATTAAGCTACCAATGACCTGCGTATATCGCTCTTGGGATACGGGTGCACCACGATTCTTATCAATGCTATGATTCATATCCATTGGTGACTTCTGTCAAATACATCAAATTTCCTCAAAACATCTTCAATGTAATGAGATTGAGATAAGACCAGCCCGTCAGTTGTCTTAGAAATCTTAATTCCTAAGATTACATCTGCAATATCCATATCTTTCATGTCAAAACATTGTTTCAAAATATTCTTGGTTTCCAGGATCAAGTTTAGACTACTTCCGGTGATGAACATGGCATCTACGTAAAGGCATATCATGACAAATGAGTCAGAGTTCTCTTTGATATAGATACATTTATCACATTCATTTATGGAGAAACTTTTGATAATAAAGTATTATCAAACTTTTCATGCCATTGTTTCGGATCTTGTTTGAGTCCGTACAGAGACTTAACAAAATGACATACTTTCTTTTCTTGTCCTGGAATTACATACCCCTCGGGTTGTTCCATGTATATTTCCTCTTCCAATTCTCCGTTTAGAAAGGCTGTCTTAACGTCAATTTGATGTATCTCAAGGTCACGCAAAGATGCTATGGCTATGAATACCCTTATGGACGTTAATCTAGACACATGGGAGTATGTGTCAAAGTAATCGAGACCTTCCTTTTGTCTGTAGCCTTTGACTACTAATCTGGACTTATACATGTCAATAGTTTCATCTGCTTTGTACTTTCTTTTGAGTATCTACTTCCAACCCAAAGGTTTGCTTCCCGGAGGAAGATCAACCATTTCCCAAGTATGGTTCTGCATGATGGAATCTATTTCTCTTTCTATAGCTTCTTTCCAAAGCGGTGCTTCTGGAGTTTACAATGCCTTATTAATTGTCCTCGGTTCATTTTCAACCATATAGGTTAGAAAGTCTGGACCAAAGGTTTTGTCCTTTTTGGCCCTTTTGCCCCATCTTGGTTCAACCTCTGGAACTCCTAAGTTCTGTAGGTCTAGAACATTAAGTTCCGGATAGTCAGTAACTTCTGAGTCCTATAGATCTCGAACGCCTAGTTTCGGATAATCAGAAACTCCCGGGTCTTGTTGATTTTGAGCACTTTGTTCATAACTTCGTTTGCGCGAAATTATTTCTTTTTTCTTTCTAGGAAAGATTTGTTCAAAGAATTCAGCATTCCTTGATTCTATGATCGTACCTTCGTGGATATCAAGTATCTCCAACTTATACACTAAGAAGCGATAAGCACCACTGTTATTTGCATATCCGATGAATATGCAATCTACAGTCTTAGGTCCAATTTTTACCTGTTTTGGTTTAGGTACTTCGACCTTTGCGAAAAAATCTCACATATTCAAATATTTGTAAGTGAGTTTCTTTCCTTTCCATGCTTCATATGGAGTTTTATCCTTACGCTTATGCGGAACTCTATTGAGAATTTTATTAGCGGTAAGAATCGCTTCGCCCCACAAGTTTTAGGCTAAACCGGAATTGATAAGTAAAACATTCATCATTTCCTTTAACGTACAAGTTTTGTGATCGGCAACACCGTTAGACCGAGGCGGATAAGGAGCGGTCGTTTGATGATCAATTCCGAATTGAGCACAGTATTCTTCAAACGGTGCTACGTATTCTCCCCCTCTATCACTACGAATTGCCTTAATGCGTAGGTTTAGTTGATTTTCAACTTCTTCTTTATAACGTTTAAATGCTTCAAACGCTTCATCTTTACTTTTTAACAAGTAAACATAACAATACCTTGTACTATCATCAATGAAAGTCACAGAGTACTTGTTCCCCCCTCTAGTTTGCACAAACTTTAAATCACATATGTCGGTGTGAATAAGTTCTAGAGGAGCGGTGTTTCTTTCGACTGAATGGAAAGACGATTTGGTTAATTTTTCTTCTACGCACACCTCACATTTATGTTGAGGGTTTATGTCGAAGGAAGGCAACAATTCCAACTTTACTAACTTTTGAATGGATTTGTAGTTAACATGTCCTAATCTATGATGTCATAAATTAGAAGACTCAAGCAAGTAGGTAGAAGGCTTTATTTCATTAGATGAACGGATTACAGACATAACATTCATTCTTAAGAGGTCGTCACATGCGAAGCCCCTTCATACAAAATTACCATTCTTAGTTATTACAAACTTGTTGGACTAAAAAACTAGTCTAAAACCAGCCTTGACCAACAGTGGCCCTGAAACCAAGTTCTTGTGGATGTCAGGGACGTGCATCACTTCCTTTAGAGTCATCTTTTTGCCTGTAGTCATTTTTAGGACAACCTTTCCAACCCCTTGCACTTTAGAGGTGGCGTCGTTGCCCATGAACAACCTTTTTCCCGTGACTAAGGCATAAGAGGAAAATGCATTCTTATCAAAGTAGATGTAACAGGTTGCACCTGTGTCTATCCACCATTGCCTTGGGTTCTCCACTAGATTTGCCTCCAGCACCACTACCGAAAAATCCACAAATCTTATCGTCAAGATCCGGAGGATTACCCTCATTTTGTACAACGTTAGCCTCTGCCTTGCGTTTATTCTTTGCCTTTAGGTCATTCGTGACCTGGATATTCTGGGCCACTTTAGTCATTGTGTTAGACTGAGTGTCCATTGCATTCCCAGCAGAAGGAAGATCTTCTGTCTGAAATCGTGATAGGCTCAACGCAGTAAGATAGAACAACATCTTTAGTCTCCTTCTCTTGTTGTAATTGTTATCCAGAACCTTACCTTGGCATTTGCTTTGAAAACTGTCAAGAATAGACACAACATCACTTCCTTGAACAGTGACAGAGGTAGTGCCTTGATCAACAACAGCATAACCAGCAACAGTGCCTTGAACAACAACAGCAGAAACAGAAACAAAACTGTTGACAGGAGTAGAACCAGAACTACCAACGGAATTGTTAACAGAATTGTCAACATAACAGTTGGCAGAAATAGAGCCAAACCCAGAATTAGAATAAGAACGAGAAATAAAACTGTTGCAGACATCTTTCGAACACTCAGTAAAATTTTGTGTTAAATTTGTAGGTAAAAATTGATGTATTCGAAAGGTTAAACAAACCAAATGATTTGTTGAGTCGAGAGATGACTCTGTGTCTTTAAAATAATATTTTCCCATATAGATGTTTTTACGGTGATGACCAATAGTCTCCCAAGATACAACAACAACAATCAACTATACAAAGCAAATATAGATGACTCTCTGTGTTATCTGTATATCGAAACAGAAGAAGTTTTTTGTTTTGTATATTTTGAACAGAGCAGAAGAAAAGAAAAATGTTATGTTTTTTTGTAAATTCTTGTTGATAAAACAGAAGAAAGGTGTTTGTGTTGTGCGGTTTTCTTTTCTAAACATTATTGTTCAATTTATATTTGAAGAGGAGGACCATTGCAACGTTTCTGGAATTTTCCGAATCGTTGCAACATTTCGGAAATCTTCAGGGACCAAAGTATAAATATGAAACACTTTAGGGACCAAAAGGAAAATATCCGGAAGACAGGCCATAGCCCGGAACCCGGGTACTCAGACTTCCTCTAAAATGCAAAATAAAAACAAAACAAAACGTAATACTAAAAGAGATATGCTCAAACATGCTCCTCAGCTTCAACTTCGGGTACTCAGACTTCCTCTAAACTGCATAATAAAAACAAAACAAAATGTAATACTAAAAAAAATACATGTTGTGTTTCCTCCTAACAAACGCTTGATTTAAAGTTGTAGCACGACGCGAACCAATTTTTCCTCCACCTTGAACTTACGAATTATACCCATAACAGAGCATCCAGCCTGCGGCTATGCTTCTTTGGTGGGCTACAAAGATAACCAGGCCAAGTAATAAATTTTTCACTCTACACTTCTCGCCCTTTAGATAAGGAATGTAATTTTTGCTCTTTGGAACAACAAATTCAAGAATACAAGCACTCTCATCCTCACCCTTTTACTCCCCCATAGGCTCAGATGGCTCGATTACTATCTAAACTCAATGTGAAAAAATGATTGAAACGAGGTATAATGCGCCCTAACTCAAAAATTACATTATTTTTTACATCCTCACTAATGTATACTCCCTCAACATCAACATCATCGGTAACGTTCTGTTCGAATAGTTGGTACTCCTCTTTTTACTCCATAAATTGGTCAGTATCCACAACAATTGGTGGTTGGACATCAAACACTTCAACCTTTTTATTTAATTGAGTTTGCGGGTCATGAATATCTGAGCCAAATTGGTCAATATCTTATCTGAGCTCTTTTCTCCCTTCTACCAATTATGTCGACATGTTCGTAAGACCATTACGAAGAAACCCGTGAAATTTAATTTGTTGAGCTTGTTCCTAAAGCACAGATTGGCTCACTATCTCTATTTCTTCAAAGTTATTTTCTTGCAGGAACTTATTCTCTTTATCTGTTTGAGGTTCGTCTTGGGTATTGGTTAAGGCTGTGACTTGCAGAGCTTTACAAGTTTTAGTCTCGGCCTGGATCTCTACGAGTTTGGCACAAATCCTCTCTATGGATTTATATTGTTCCTCTCTCTTCTCCATCATTTTTGCATTCCTTTTTCTTATTATTGTGCTCATCTCACGCATCTATTTTTCAAGATCGCTGACTTGAGCAAGAAGTTTCGGATCCTCTACTTCAGGATTCCTGTCAACGTCACAATACAACAGGAGAATCATAATAGGGGTTCAAGGATGGGGAATAAGAATTAGGACAACCATTTCAATGTCCATCTTGGCCACCACAAATACTACAAATATTCCACGCAATGGATTGGGGAGGTGCACACAACCCGCTACTGGAAATATTATCACAATGTGGCCACAAGTCGGGTCCTGCATATATCACACAAGGATCACCAAAATAAGAACAACCAACATTTGACCAATTTTCATTCCAAGATGTCATGATAAGAAGAATATTCAAAATATTAAATAAAAAATAAATAAAATAAAATAATTTTTTATAGACAACAAGAAGAGTCTAATCTAGATAAATAGTTAATTTCTAAGTCCCCGGCAACAGCGCCAAAAACTTGTTGCTCCCAAATGCACACACAAGTATACATGATCGTACAAGTAATATAGTGATTTTACAAATCGGATGTCGAACCCACAAGGACTTGTGATTAACTATTTACTAAATCAAACGATCCTAATTATCTAAACAAGAGATGAGATACGAAGGTTTTAATTATAAACTATCTAAAAAATAAAAGAAAATAAATAATAAATTTTAACTAAGAAAGAGCATTTTTTATGTATCAATGATATGAATGTTACAGGGTCGCGGTTGGTTCACCAATCCTATTGAGTTCTCAAATTATTCCCCCTTAATTCGAATTATCGAGGATTGTTAATTAACTGGATTATTAATCATGTAGCATTATCCCGAACTACTACTCGCCTATTAAAAATAGTTCGCTGCCTACATTCCTATGAAATTGACATGTTAAGAATGCAATTTGTCCATGATATTTAATCGAACGCGACACCTAGGTATATTCCTATCCTAGCCACAAATCCTTGTCCTACTTTAGGGATAATCAGATCACGCTTTCTTTAATCCTTCTCTTATCTAATATGATCTTCCCAAGCAAGATATTAAATAGTCGATAGAACCTAACTGTTGGCCAACAATCAAGTAATTATGCACAGAATTAAAGAAACAATCAAAGTCAACAACTTGTATTAAGATAATGATAGTCTTCAAACATCAATGTTCATGGCTATACCACAACCCTATAATGTGACGTTTAGCTCCACATAGACATGGAAGAAAAATTACAATTCAAACAAATAAACATAAAAACTAATAGTGAGGAGAAAAAAAGGTAAAAACAAATAATCTCTGGCCTCCATAGCGGCTCCAAGCTCTCCCTAGGTCAAAAGTTATCAACCCTCCCTCTAAAAAACGAGTTTATAATGTATTTATAACATATAGAAATGAGCCCGGACCATAATACCCTTAAAATACGAAATAGAAAAATTAGCAGAAAATTAAGCCTGGCGCGGGACGCCCAGTTGGACTTGGACACGGGGTGCCAGGCCAAAATTTTAGAATATCAAATTTTCGGTCCTCCAACTCTGATCTTGATTCTAAATGCATTTCTTGGACTTCTACTCAGACTTCAAAGTACCAAAGTATCTATTTTAGCTCCAAATTTATTCATTAGCTCGGGAACGCATCAGCTGAACTCTTTTTGGTCTCTTATTCTTCTTCTTCAAAATGAAGTATTTTCAACATAAGGTGCCTAGATTCAACAATAACGCACATATTAGCTTGACATCGCAAAGTCAATAAATGTTAGGTGTATTTAATGCATTTAGCTCTCAAAACAAGGTAGAAACATGGGTAAAGTATGACCGAAAGACATATAAATACACCTAACATCATCCTACACCTATAAATACACCCTAAACATAATTTCTACAAAACTTTTGACCTGAAAAGAGCTAGAAGTCGTCGTGGAGCCGGAGCTCATTGGGTTTTAACCTTTCTTCTTCATACTATTAGTTTTTATATTTCATTGGATGATTTGTTATTTTTCTTCCATTTATATGTGGAGCTAAATTTCAGGTTCTAGGATTATGGTAAACCATTATTATTGACATTTGATGATTATGCTTATCTTAACACGAATTATTTAAGTATGATTATTTCTTTAATTTTGTTCATAATTGTTTGATCAACAACTAGGTTCCATTGATTATTTAAGGCATGCTTGGAAAATGTTCTTAGATTAGAGAAGAATTAGCGGACATGATCTAATATCCTAAAAGTAGGGCAGGGATTTACAACTATATTAGCGATATACCTAGGTGTCGTATTCAATTAATACGTAAAATCAATGCATTCTCAATAGATTAAAGCCATAAGAATATAGGCAGAAATCTATTCCGAATAGGCTAGTTTGGGAGAATATTACAACAACACACCTAGTATAATTTCACAAGTGGGGTTTGGGGAGGTAGAGTGTATGCAAATATTACTCCCTACCTTATATTAGAGAAGAATTAGCGGACATGATCTAATATCCTAAAAGTAGGGCAGGGATTTACAACTATATTAGTGATATACCTAAGTGTCGTATTCAATTAATACGTAAAATCAATGCATTCTCAATAGATTAAAGCCATAAGAATATATGCAAAAATCTATTCTAAATAGGCGAGTAGTAGTTCGGGAGAATATTACAACAACGACAACAACACACCTAGTATAATTTCACAAGTGGGGTTTGAGGAGGTAGAGTGTATGCAAATCATACCCCTGCCTTAGGAGGTAGAGAGACTGTATTCGAAAGACTCTCGGTTTAAGAGAAAACATGACAAAAAAAAGGTTAGACAAAGATTGATGAAAGTAAAGAAGCCTTGACAAAATACTATAGATAAGTATTGAAGAAAAGTAACAGTAACTACAACAAACTAATACGATAATCAAAGTACAAGGGACAACAGATAGTAACATAAACTACAAAGATAATACTACACCTACTAGTTTGGAAGGATACATGATACAATGTATTACTACCTAATAACCTTCTACATGTAACATCTCAGGTCTCCAGACTAATGCTTGACTCGTTCTAAGGAAATAAATCAAAATTTAGAAGGTTTCACATTTTGCGAAAGTGGCCGAGGGCCCTAGTTCAAGAAACCATAAGCCTTTTATTAAATGAGAACTTAGAAAAGATTTCTTAATAAAAATTATATTACGTTGAAATACCTTTCCATCCACATAAACACCGGGCCAAACAGAGATCAGTACAAAAGTTATACGTGTTATGAAAATGATGGGGAATGCAAGCCATCTGCTATGGCCACGCGTCGCACACAGGGTGCATCCGCATTAGCCATGCGTCTCGGGCCCAAGGCGCAAAAAGCGACTCTCTAAAATTGGTCTATAGAGGGTCGCGCACTATACGTGCGACACGGTCCCAACCCGCGAGTCGGGTTTTTGGCCTAATTTCTCAGACTTCGTCTTTTTAGTTATATTTAAGCTTGAGATTTATTTCTCTAACTCCCTCAAGCTCAAAAAAACCTAGAGACAGAGAAAACAAGTCCCAAGCCTCAAAAACCCTCTAAGGTAAGTTCTTCAACGATTCTATTATGAATTCAAGTCCCTAATACCCTTCTAACTTGATTAAACCCATTCTAATACATAGAATTGCGATTGAAATGTCTTTGTTGGATGAGGAACCATAGCTTTCGAATTTAAAGGGATAGAACTTCAAAAGGTAATAATTTCCCCTATCTAATAGTTGGTAGTTTTGAATTGATGAGTACTTGGGAGATAAGTTAATATGTTTTATAAAGAGAATCACATGAATGATAGTAAGGTTTTGGATTGTTACAATTAGATTTGTTGTAATTATATGGGTGATAAAGAATGATATTAATTATATCTAATGGAGATTGTAGAATCACCTAGAAGCAAGAGAATGAGTAACTGGATAGAGAAAATCATTAATGAAGGTTGTGGAACTTTATGCCAACAAGTGTTTAATAAAATACTTAAATGAATAAAGCATGAGTATCCTTGCTAATATTGATTCCCCATGACTTATATTGATTTAGATTAAAGTTGGAAAGGGGGTGACGATTGTATTACGCTAAAACACAAGAATTGAGGTATGTAGAGCTTCTATCCATATGTGGGAACATCGTTGTTCTTCCCCACGCCACGTTCATCCATAAAACATGCAATTCCATAAGTCTAGTGTTTTTCCAAGTTTATGATTACCCTAAATACATGTACATCTATATACCATGCATGCTCATATCATGTTTTTGTTAATTGTATTTATTATATGTATTTATGGTTGTCATGAATCTTCCCGTAGTCCATGAATGCTCATAATATCAATTCCATGAGTTTAAAGTATGAAATACGAATTGTTTACAAACTATTATTATTTTACCTCATGAAATCTCCATGATTTTTCATGTCTTATGAAAATTAAATATATGTTATATTATATCTACAAACCCTATTTACAAGTCATGTTTATGAAATTTATGAGATTTCAAGTCAAATATATTCATGTTCATTTTTTGAGAGTTGCACACATCATCGAGAAGGTTTTATACCTGAAACTACGTATGCCAACGTAGGATAAGGATCGATGCACCCAATTAGGACGATTTCTTCATGTTACCTATTGCGGGTTATCAGATCCATTCATGTTCATGTCTCGTACCCCAGCAAGGTATGATATAGCTTAGCTGATGGGACAGAGATCAGACGCCACATTCTCGCGTGGTTGTTTCGTATCGGTTATACTAAAGCTCTCCCATTTAAAAAATTACCATGCTTTATTATATTTCATGTCATATATTACACATGCTCATGCTCAGGTTACAATTTCAGTTTTCAGTTCCTATTATTTCATGTGCCTTGTTATTCATTTAATTATTTTACATAGGAGTACAATTCAAATGTACTTACATCCCTTTTGCCCGAGGCCTGCAGTTCACGGTGCAGGTACGGAGTTTCAGAACAACGGATCTGCTCGCTAGGATTCTCATCATATCAGCTATTGGTGAACCCCATTTCATTCGGGGTGTGATCTTTATTTTATATTCATGTCATGTCATGAAGTAGAGGTATGCTAGGGACCTTATTCCAGTAAACAGTTAGTTTTTAGACTAATGTTTAGAGGTTTCATAGACTAGCATGTCATGTCAGTTATCCAAACTCATTATATTTTCAGATTATTTCTGCAATTATATTTTTCAGACTATGATTACAGTATTCAGTTTTACATGTTTGAAATTACTATTTCATGATATTTGAGGCCCATGTTGATCCAACAAACCATGTGATTCTCTTAGTCACATGCAGTTAGGTACCGAGTGTCGTTTACGCCCAAGCCATAGTTCGGGGCAACACTACCCTAATCCACATCCTACACAACCTCCTATCTAAGGTCATGTCCTCAGTAAGCTGCAACTGCGCCATATCATGTCTCTCACTTCTCCTCAACACTTCTTTATCCTACCTCTACCTCTCTTGAAAAAATTTATAGCCAACCTCTCACCCCTCCTCACTAGAGCCTTCGTGTATCTCCTCTGTACATGCTCGAACCATCCAGTCTTGCTTTCTGCATCTTGTCCTCCATCAAGGTCACTCCCACCTTTTCCTGAATGACTTTATTTATAATCCTATCTTTCCTAGTATGCCCACACATCCATCACAACATCTTCATTTCTGCAACCTTCATCTTTTGGACGTGAGATTTCTTGACCGGCCAACACTTTGCCCCATACAACATAGTAAGTCTAACTACCACACTGTAGAACTTGCCTTTAAGTTCTGGTGGTACCTTATTGTCACACAAGACTCCGGAGTAAGCCTCTATTTCATCCATCATGTTCTAATACAGTGTGTGACATCATCATCAATCTTGCCATTTCCTTGGATGATGGACCCAAGATACTTAAAAATTTCTCGCTTTTGGATGGCTTACACATCAAGCCTCACTTTCATGCCCTTCTCATGCGCTACGTCACTGAACTTGCACTCCAAGTATTCCATCTTGATTTTTCTCAACTTGAACTCTTTGGACTATATGGTATGTCTCCAAACCTTCAGCTTAGCATTAGTTCTGCCATGGGTCTCTTCAATCAAAACTATGTCGTCCACAAATAACATACGCCATAGCACCTTACTCTGGATTTTTCATGTCATTTCATTCATCACTAAGACAAATAAAAATGTGCTAAGAGTTGATCCTTGATGCAACCCCATCACAACTGAAAAGTACTTTGAGTCTCCTCCCGATGTCCTTACTCAGGTCTTGGCTCCATCATACATGTCCTTGATTGCCCTAGTATACACCACAAGTACACCTTTAGCCTCCAAGCATCTCTATAACACCTCTCTTGGGACTTTATCATATGCCTTTTCCAAATTGATGAACACTATGTGAGGGCCCTTATTCCGCTCCATGTACTACTCCACTTGACTCCTAACAAGATGGATGACTTCTGTAGTTGAGCGTCACAACATGAATCTGAACTGGTTCTCATAAATAGACACTCCCTTCCTTACCTGTAACTCCACCACCCTGTTCCAAACTTTCATCGTGTGGCTTAGTAGTTTGATATCCTTATAGTTGTTACAACTTTGAATATCACCTTTGTTATTGTACAACGGATTCATCATGCTCTCTCTCCATTCTTCGGGCATCTTTGTCATCTTAAAAACAATATTAAACAACCTTGTCAGCCATTCCAAACCTGCCTTACCTGCGCTCTTCCAAAAGTCTACCGGAACCTCATCTGGCCTGGTCGCTCTTCCCTTACACATCCTACGAATAGCACCTTTAACCTCCTCAACCTTTATACACCTACAATACCCTAAATCGTGATGCCTTTCTGAGAGTTACAGATCCCCCAACAGAATGTCTATGTCCCCCTCTTTGTTCAAGAGTTTATGGAAGTATGATTGTCATCTTCGTCTAATGATTGCCTCCTCCACCAATCCTATTGAGTTCAGGAGAATATTACGAGTAATAATAATACAGTTAATTAGCAATCACAGATAATTCAGATTAAGAGGAAATAATTTGAAAACAAAATAGGATTGGTGAACCAACTGGAACATTAATCTCATTGATAACATAAAAATCTACTCTTTCTTTTGATTAAGGTTCAAGATTTATTTTTTAATATCTTCATTAATTTAAAAACACGACTTTTAGATTAATCCTTGTATAGATAATTAGGATCATTTAATTTAGTAAATCGTTAGTCACAAGTTCCTGTGGGTTCTACACTCGACAATCTTATTACTTTATTACTTGTATGACCATGTATATTTGCATGTGCGTTTGGGAGCAACGATACTCTGAATAAATAGACTGAGATCTTTTGGTACACGCTTGACTCAGGAGATACGATATCATTATATGTTAAGAATGTCTTTTGAGTTGGTTTAGTCAAACAAATAGTATTTGAAATAGAAGTAGATGAATTGCAACTAGCAAATGGTCCTGATGTGGATGTAGGTGCATGTAGATTCAACATTTAAACCAGTAGGTACTGATACAATGTACTAACTACTTTTTTGAGACTAGCTATGAACTTATATGCAATATATAGTAAGCTTTGAGTGCAATCGCATTTGTTAATCTACTCGCAGATTGGATAGGAAAGTAGGAAAGGCAAAGCCAAGAAGATGTTTTTCTTATCACGTACGTAATTGCGTTAAATGGGTGGCAAATGGCCGATTAGTTAGTCAATCATATTCTTAATCGTACCACTCCCTGATCACAAACGGGTTTAGCCCCTCTCCATTTTTCTTCTCTCCATTTTCTTTAAATACTTGCTTGGATTGAGGACACATATCACAATTTAAAAATAATGGCTGAGATTTAATTAATTAAAATAAAGCACTAACTGTGATTAGTATAACTAATTACTTCTATATATATTTGTTCCCACAATTATTCTACAATCCCACAATTCTAGATCTACATTATATCTTTCCTAATTATATTAAAAACTTTTCTTTATTGCCACTTTACTTTTAGTTTTAGGAGCAAAATAAATTTGATTTGGGGTACCGTGGGTTGATAGAAGGTGAACAAATATTTTATGCACGATAAAAACTTTTCTTTATTGCCTTGGGTAATTTTTTGTCGTGCATAAAATATTTGTTCACCTTCTATCAACCCACGGTACCCCAAATAAACGAAAAGTAAAGTCAGGCCACACTTTTAATATTTGCCAAATATTATTTTATAAAGTTCTTTAATTTTTGTTATTATAGGTTGGAGTTTACTTCTATTTTTTTAATTAATGAGAATGTGATCGTATTCCTAGGAGATATTGAAGCTAAACATATCGAGGGATGAAAAAAAATAGCGAAAAGAAAAAAGAACTACGCTGGGCGAAAATTTACTCAAGGAAATATTTTCTTTTAATATGCTTAGGAAAATATAATGTCGATCTAGAATTGTGGGATTGTAAAAATATTTTGGGAGCAAATATATACATGGAAGTAATTTATTAAATTAATCATGGTTAGTGCTTTATTTAAGTTAATTAAATCTTAGCCATTAATTTTTAAACTATGACATGTATCCTCAATCCAAACAAGAACTTGGGGAAAATGGAGAAAAGACAAATGGAGAGGAGTCAGATCTACATAAATATTAGGGTGGAAACATGGGGTGCTAGTGTTAGACGGAGCGAGAGTGTCATCGATCACGGGTTCAATCGAATCCACTAGCTTTGCATCAAATCTTGTATTTCATCTTAAAATATTATATATTTAATATGTAAAAATTATTAATTTAAAACTTAATGACTTATAAAAATTAATTTTCAGAACCCATAGTGTTCAAATGATATTAAGGTTAAAGTACAATGAACAACGCATTTAACCGGTAAGCATAAATCCAAATATGGATTGTTAACTTTCAAAATAAAATTTGTGTATCTAAAACTACGTGAAAACTACTTTAACTCACAATAGTTTATAGATAGGAAAATACATAATTTACCCCTAAAATTGTCTCAAAAATCCCCAATTACATTCTTTCTAACACCTTTTAGAGCTTCCACCAGAACACACCTTTCTAACAAAGTAAAGACACAAACGGAGTTGAACAACAAATTTATGCGAAGATTAATGCCTAATGAATAACAACTGATGCAGATATTACTTTGTCATAGGAAGTTCGCAGTTCCTGCCATCGAAAGTTTGCCATTTTCTGTACGATAATATTATCTACAATGCTTTTTTTTTTCTTTTTCTTTTTTTCATTTCTAGTTGTTTCCTGTCTTTTTTCTTAAAGTGCAAGAGAGAGGGGGGGGGGGGGGGGGTTGAATACACCATGAAATCAGTATAAACAATACAATCACTATTATAAGTACCTTTTTAAGTATCAAACGAGATGTAGAGTGATGTTAACAGATATAGTGCAGAAAATAAAAGCTGAAAGTAAATGACACCAGATGTTTTTATACTAGTTCAGATTCAATGTGAATCCTAATTCAGTCTCCTTGTGTTGCAAGGGTGTTCCGTGCAACTCTTTTAAAGATGGGTTTGTTACCGTGATTATTTGAATGGAGTTCCTACGTCTACACTCAAACACTCATAATCTTTTGATACAATGCTTCACCAATTATACTATATTTTTTATCACTTTTTATTTACACTAAAAAACACTCGGAATTACAATGTTTGTTAAAAATAAAGTAGAGAGCTTGAGAAATTGAGACGAAAATATATCTTTTTTCGTCTATGGAGTCTCCATTAAATAGTGCGAAGATGTGATCATTTGTCTCCTTTGGTAGAGATGGCAACCCAAGAGAATTGATCCTTGGAAAGAGAATTTAGTGATTCTATTTCCAAGAATAAGTTTAGAGCTTCCAATGTAATTTGATAATCCATGATGTCTTTCCTTGCTTGAGTGGATATTGTTCGCACCTACTTATTTCAGGTTCTACTCTCTAAACGAGGATGACACACGTGTTTAGAGATAACTAGTAACTTACTTGGTGAAGTAGGTGCATCAGCTACTTAAAATGTGTGGACTTGATTAAAGGAAAGAAAAAGGTGAGATGGTTCAGCCCTATACACATCTGCTCAAGCCTATTTAATGAGGCTATATCGATACATATAGTATATCATATCACTTAGAAAACATTCTACAATCTTATCTCCTCTCTCTCAATCTAAAAAAAACTGAAAGATGAAGAGTAAAGGTTGCTGAAAAATTGTAGTATCTCCATTCCTGAAAGGGTGGAAATATTATTATTTGGGAACAAACGTTTTTTTCCAAAAAAATTAATATTTAAATTTATAAATTTGTATTACGATACTATTTCATCTAATTATGTAAAACTTAAAAAGTAAAAAATTAATAAAGAATCCAATATTCGAGCTTTCACTGAAATTTAAGAATAAACGTGTAAAACTTAATCATTATCATATACTCCAAGCTTCCTCATTAATTCTTTTACATGACATATATACAGAGTATTACTTTTAACTTTATTTAGTCAAAAGATTTTTATTTTAGATAGAAGTCTCGGATTCAAGTCGAGAATATTGAATAAATTTATTCTAAGGAAAGTCTTTAGCCGAGTAAGTTTGGATACTTCATACTCGATAGTTAACAAAACATTTACAACTCAAAAGCTGCCTTTAATTCCTTTTTTTTCTCTCTGGACCAATCTAACGTTGCATGCCTATCTGATCAATTCTTGGTAAGAGATGGTCATATTGCTAATCACAATATTCTTGAAGAATATAATGTTACTTTGTATCCTGAACTGACGGTTTTTTGTTGTGTTCCCGTGATTAGTGCATCTCTCGTGTGTTGTCACACAAACGAGGAATCTTTAATGAGATAATTACTTTCATGTTTCCCACTAATCACATCCATATGAAACAATAATTATTCAGTGACGATAATGCTCTACTTGTCGGTTTTTGAGTTTTCCATTCACTGGATTTGGATAATATACGGCTTAATTAAGCAGATTTGACTTCATTAAAACATGCTTTTTACTAGGAAACTTTTTCCAATTTGTTGTCTATGTCCATGACACGATATTTAGAATCGCAAATTTGGAACATTTGTAGCACAACAAAAAAAAACTAAACAAACAACACTGGTGCAATTTGAATTTCTTGATTGACTATTTCTACAAGAAAACAAGATTCTAACAAACTTCTGAATAAATTAGAATTTTGGAGAAGCACAAAATCTTGATCATATCTCGTATCTTTGAAATTGAAATATTTTTAATTTTTCGCATAATTTGGAGGAAGAAAGTATAGATTTAATCATCTGCAGCCTACCAGCTCTAATTATTGGAAATAATAATAATAATAATAATAATAAATAAATAAATAAAATTTCATAGGCTGCTCTGGTCCTTCACATTCCTTTGATTAAATTTTCTAAATCACTTCTATTGATTACAAGTCAATTAAGAATCTCCTAAGTACAGATATCATTCTTAATCTATTGAATCTTAATAAATTAGGTCTATTAATTACTTTTAAAATGTGAAAACTATTTTGTGCATTTTTATTTCTATATTAACATGTTAAGTTGATATTTCACGGTAACTAACATAAGCTGCTAATATTGATCTGAGTCCTTGTTATTGAAGCTCTCATAGTTTGAATTATACCTGAACATTTCTCGGGGAACATCAACATACCCAGTGAAATCCCACAACGTGGGGTCTGGGAGGGTAGAGTGTCTGCAGACCTTATCTTGGTAGGTAGAGCGACTGTTTTCGAGAGACCCTCGGCTCAAGACAAAGCACAAGCACAAGCAATGTAAGAGAAATGGTCAGACCCGGACAAGAAATTTAAAGCAGTATGAAAATGCTGGTATCAAAGATGAATAAGTCATGATAGAACATTCTGAAAAAAGAAGCAGTAACTAACACAGGTAAATAAGATAAACAAAGTACACTAAAGAACACATAGCAGCAGAAAGCAAACGACAGGGGACTATAAAGCAATATTGCGCCTACTAGTATGATAGGCTAAGCGGGCCTACAATAATAACACTACACCTACTAGTTTGTAAGCGTAAGTAGGACTACGCTGGACTACCTACTACCTTTCTACCCTAATTCGTGTCTTCCATAACCCCCTATCTAAGGTCATGTCCTCAGTAAGTTGCACTTGCGCCATATCCCATCTAATCACCTCTCCCCAACACTTCATCGGCCTACCTCTACCCTCGTGAACTCGTTCATAGCCAACCTCTCACACTTCCACACTAGGGCATTTGTGTATCTCCTCTGCACATGCCCGAACCATCTCAACCTCGCTTCCTGCATTTATCCTCCATCGAGGACACTCCCACTCTATCCCGGATATCATCATTTATAATTCTATCTCTCCTTTTATTTCCATACATCCATCTCAACATCCTCATCTCCGCAACTTTCATCTTTCGGGTGTGTAAAGTCTTGACCGATCAACACTCCACCCCATACAACATAGTCGGTCTAACCACCACCCTATATAACTTGCCTTTAAGTTTTGGTGGCACATTTTTATTGCACAAAACTCCATATGCAAGCCTCCATTTTATCCACCCTACCCCTAATACAATGTGTGACATCGTCATCAATCTCTCTATTTCTTATGGATAATAGACCCGATGTACTTGAAGATTCCTTTCTTTGGAATGACCTGTGTACCAAGCCTCACTTACACGCCTGTCTCAAGGTCGATCCCGTTACTGAACTTGCACTCTAAGTATTCTGTCTTGGTCCTACTTAGCCTGAACCCTTTAAACTCCAGAGTCTTTCTTCAAACCTTCATCTTAGCATTCACTCCATTGTGAGTCTCACCAATCAGGACTATGTCATCTGCGGATAATATACACCATGGCACCTTCCCTTGGATTTGTCGCGTCATTCCATTCATCACCAAGGCAAATAAGAATGGGCTAAGAGTTGATCCCTGGTGCAGCTCCATCATCACTGGAAAGTGCTCTGAGTCTCTTCCTACTGTCTATACCCTGGTCTTAGATCCATCATACATATCCTTGATCGCCCTAGTGTACGCCACAAGTATACCTCTAACCTCCAAACATATCTATAGAACATCCCTACGGACTTTGTCGTATGCCTTCTTGAGGTCGATGAAAACCATATATAAGTTTCTCTTCCTCTCTCTATACTGCTCCACCAACCTCCTAATAAGATGAATGGCTTTTGTAGTCGAACGCCCTGGCATGAATCCAAACATGTCTTGTCTGCGCTCTTCCATAATTCAACTGAGAGCTCATTAGGCCCGGTCGCTCATTCCCTGTGCATCCTACAAATAACACCCTTAACCTTATCAACCTTAATGCTTCTACAATACTCAAAATCTCGAAACCTACCCAATTTCTCTAGATCTTCTAGCACAATATATCTATCTCCTTTTTTGTTCAAGAGTTTATGGAAGTACGACTGCCATCTTTGCCTAATATGCGCGTCCTCCACCAGTACTTTGTTATCTTTGATGCACCTCACGTGATCCACGTCACGGGCCCTCCTCTCCCTCTCCTTGTCTAGTATGTACAACATCTTATCCCCGACTTTTTCATCTAATTCCACATACAAGCGTTCAAAAACCGCCATTTCGCCATCGTAACCGCTAGATTTGCCTCCTTCCTCGCCATCTTATATAATTCGCTATTTGTCCCCTTCTCCGCCTCATCATTGCTTTCTACCAATTTCGCATCCGCCGCTTTCTTCATTTCCACCTTCTCTTGAACTTTACCATTTCACCACCAGTCCCCTTGATGCCTACCACGACTACCTTGCGAGACCGCTATTAGTTCTCTAGCTACCTCCCAAATGCAATTAGCCGTCCTATCCCACATATCAGTCGCATCCACACTACTCCCCCAAGATCCCTTGGTCATCAACCTCTCCCCCATCTCTTTTGCACTAGACACGATCAAACTCCTCCATTTGATTCTTAACCTGTCATCCACAGCCCTCTTCTTCTTCTTATCCATCTTGATCTCCAAATCCATCACCAAAAGCTTATGTCGGGTTGTAAGATACTCTCAGAATAAACTTGCAGTATTTACAAAGATCGTTGTCAACCTTCCTAAGGAGCAAAAAGTCTATCTACGTCTTATCCACCAAACTACGTAAAGTCACCAAGTGCTCCTCCTTCTTCAGGAACCTCGAGTAGGCTATCACCATCCCAAAAGCTCTAGCGAACTCCAAAAGTGAGATGCTTGCCCCGTTCCTATCCCCGAGGCCAAAGCCTCCACGCACGTCATCATAATCCCCCAAAAGTGACCCGATGTGTCCATTGAAATCCCCTCCTACAAATAACTTCTCAGTGGGTGGTATACTTCCCACCACTTCATCCAAATCCTCTCAAACACTCCTCTTCTCCTTTTCATCCAAGCCTGCCTGCGGCGGGTACGCACTAATAATGTTCATAGTGAACCCTCCAACCACCAACTTAATCGCCATCATCCTGTCATTGACCCTCCTAACCTCTACCGCCTGATCCCTTAGCTCACTGTCTACCAAAATGCCTACCCCATTCCTATACTTCGACCTGCCCAAGAACCATAACTTATATCCGTCTACATCCTTAGCCTTAGGTCCTACCCATTTGGTCTCTTGGACACAGGCTATATTAATCCTCCTCTTCTTGAGAATCTTAACTAGCTCTATGAACTTCCCCGTTAAATTCTCAATGTTCCAAAACCCTATTCTCAGCCTAGCATCTCCCTTACCCCACTTACTCCCCCTAACCCTCGCCCCCGTCCCCGACCGAGAACATGACCCTAATCTACCATGATTCACCAAAGCCACTAGAGCAGAAAAATACTAGTCAAAGGTTAACGCTAACACACACGGGAGCCAATACTAAAGTACAAGTTAGCAAGAATCTAGAGGTAAGTCAGGCTATTACAGACCAGAATGATAAAATAAAGGATAAGAAGAATAAAGGCAAGAATGTAAAGTCAAGATTCAATAAAATGCAACACGTAAAAATTTAACTACAATGATAAGAATAAATATTGAGTGTTTCGAACATTTCTTGGAGAAGTGTTTAGAAAATATATTTGAGAGGCTTTTTGAATTGCGGGGATTGTAGGGGGTGGCAGCCCTCTTCAAAAAGTAGCTTGTTTCCTATTTGAAAAATAGTTTGAATGGCACTCAATTTTTACTGAGTTTAGGGTTTTATGTAGCCTATATATATATGGCTTTCCGCATAAGTATGTATTCTATAAACATCTTTCATTGAGAATAATAAGAGTTGGTGATTGTCGTGGTTTTCTTTTCCTTGAGAGTTTCCACGTAAGATTGTGTGTTCTTTCTTTCGTTACATTGCTTTAATTCTTATTGTCTAATAACACCAAAAACAATTTAAGTACTAGTTTTCATTTCATTCTTTTTTTTGGAAATAGGAGCAAATAATCTAGAGAGAACTTTGTACACTTCTTAAGAAAAACAATTGAAATTTCTTAGTGAATAAAAGTGTCAAGGATCTGGTGTTGAATTTTTTGCGCAAAATTCAATTAACTTTTTAGACAAGAATTTCACGAGGTAACTTGTTTTGACACCACTATTTAATCTATTTTCACTGTTTTAAATTTTTTGCATAAACACCACTTCAGACATACAATGTCTAAGCTAGGCTTGACAACATCAAACTTCAAACAAAAAGTCTGAAGTTACATATGAGTGAAATTCATGCATTTCTACCTGAAGTTCATACAAAATTGTTTGACTTCAGTCATTTTTGCCTAAACTTATATAATTGATCTTCAGTCATATGTGCCTAAACTTCATCTATACGAAATTTTAGACATTGTCTCTGAAGTTGGACTTTGTCAAAACTAACTTTAGATATCATATATCTAAAGTTGTCTTGAAATAATACACAAGCACATTATTTTTCGAAAAATGAGCACAAATTAAATGGCGACATCAACATTGAGTATCCATGGACTTCAACCTTTTCTGGGGTTGTTTTTCACCTCCGAAAGTGTGTCAAATATGTGTTTAAACTTACAATGACTTACAGTTTAATTAGTTGGTGTTTCATTCTAACTGAATAATTTTTAGTATGCGTGTTAAAAAAACATTAAACCAGAAAATTGAATTAAACTAGAAAAATGATAAAATGCAGAAACTGAATATATCAGAGATCACAGAATTCACTGTGACCTTAAGGAATTTAATCCCCTCACTGTACTCGAGGTTATGGATTACTTGCTCCCAAGATAAAATGGATATACATGTTGATGGCGTAGCGGTACCTCAAACTTCACCAACTTCATCGAACTCAAATTCGACAATAAATCACACAATTACCAAATTGTCGGGCGGATCTTTTCTTCATCTATATACCCCTAGAGGCTAGAACATAGATGGTAATCTGTTTAATTTGATTAATCAAACTTCTTTCAGAGTTAATCAAATAACAATCATATATTAATCTGAGTTGTAATCTCAAGTTCAATTTCATTTTTTAATAAAACGTCTATAATCTTCTATCTATCCGGCAGATAACCATACTATAACCTATACCGATCGTCTAAACATTCATAATTAATCTTCTATCATCGTCTAAACATTCATAATCATAATCTAATATCAACTTCTAAACATCATAACAACAGAGTAGTATACTTATCAAAATTATAATTAGAAACATATAGTTTAAGCACATACCTTTAAGTAGACTTTCAGATCACCAAAGTAGTCTCACCCTCCTATGGCCTGTATTTCCCCTTTGCCTTCCGCCGCGGGTACTCTGTCGCCTGGGAGCTTGGGAGTCAATTATGGGTATCCTCTGATCGCCTTCCTTCCAGTGGTGTGCTTTAACCAGTATAGTTCTAATCATAATAAATCAAAGTACTATACTTCGTGTTCTTATGATATTCTTGGTTGATATAAGATTAATCTTATGTTTGTTCTTGGATGATAGTTGATTAATGTTAAGATGTTCTTGGATAGTATTCGGTTATCTTATGATAATCTTGGATGATTTCGGATTATAGACTAAAGGGTGCTTTAGCTAAACATAGAGAATTTTTGTAAGAGTTTTGTATTTCAGAATTTTCGAATCCCTTTCGTCTTTACAAGAGGCTCCTTATATAGATAACCTCAGCTATTCACTATTCCTAACTTTTTTAAAGTAAACAGTATTACTTTTCAAAAGTCTTAAAGTAAACAGTAATCTGACAAAATACTTTTACAAAAGTCATAAAGGCTACAGTGTCTCTGATTGCCTTGTCTGCTCCTTTTGGTAAAGTTGTTTTGTCGTTTTCTCCTGTGCTTTCCAAAAAAGTCGTAAAGGCTGCAGTGCCTTGGCCGCTCCTTTCTGTAAAGTCGTTGTCCTTATCTTGGCTATCGTCCGGTTAATTTCTCAATCGTTTTTTGGGCCGTGGGGCCATATTCTGATTTTGGGCACTAAGGCCTCTTTTGTTTGGGCTTTACGTAGTTTAAACTACATTGGGCCATATTCTTCTGGGTCAGAAAGACCTCTTTTCCGTGTTACCGGATTTATAGTCTTTTTGGGCACTAAGGCCTCTTTTGTTTGGGCTTTACCATAGTTTAAACTATGTTGGGCCATATTCCGTTGGGTCCATTACAACCTCTTTTCTGAGTTAACAGTAATTAATTTTGTTTGGATCCATAGGATCTCTTTTAGTTATTCTTTTTGGGCCATGAGGCTCCTAATCAGTTTTGGGCCAGAAGGCCATAATCTTTTTGGATCCGTAGGATCTCTTTTTCACACATGTAATAAAACTACATGCTTGTAATCTTGTTGGGCCAATAAGACCTCTTGATCTGGGTGACCAGTTTAGTAATCTTTGTGGGCCGTTAGGCCATAATCTGTTTTGGGTCCGTAGGACCTCTTTTATGGGTTATGCAGTAAACTACATTCCCTAACTGATATTCTTTTTGGGCTTTCTGTAGTATAAAACACTACATTGGGCCATAATCTGTTTGGGCCATAAAGCCTCTTTTTACTTTTTTACATTGTACCTGTAAAAATTACAATTAATTTTCCCTCCTTATTCAAAAGGATCAGGAGACTGTTCTTTTTTAATACTTACCTTTACCGATGACGATGTCGCCTCGGTTTTAATCACTGGTCTCTTCCTCTGTTCAGCCATAATTTTGTAATGGCGGATAGTCTCTTCGGCATGGGTATGCTTTAAGTTGGTAATCCTGTCTAACAATTGCGTTAGCTCTGTAGTCTCTTTAACCGCTACATCATTGTCATAATATAGGGTCATAATTTCCTCCACATCTCCTCCTTTGGAGGTTCCTATTACGGATGCCTTCTGGTTCCGTAGCATGTCCTCTATTCTTGTTTTCAATGTTAATAATCCAAATACTCTCTTTTCGCTAATCCAGTTTTGGAACTTCTCCAGTGTGCAGGGGATTTTCATATTCAAATCTTTGTCATCCCCGCTAATGGTGCTGTTCCTTCCTGTTTTGAATATCTGACATATTACAATTGGCTTTCCTTTTAAATCCGTCGAAGCGTCTAGGATTTGTATCCCGTAGATTCCTTTTCCAAAGGACTCCATCATTAGCTCCGTTGATCGGGTGATGATTGGTGGCAATTTGGTGAGGTTAATCATTTTTTCGTCAGTGACGATCTTGTCTATAAAGCCGTATGTAAATAGTCGCTCCACAATATTCGGATTTGCTCTTTCGCTGCAAATAAACCTTGGATATTTACTCAGCTTAGCACTGCGTACAATATCAGCGTTAGTCTTATAATTATAAAATTTATTAATCTTTTCATAAGCACAAATTATTTAAGTGCGAATTTTAGCGTATACGCCATAGATACATTGGCGATGTTGAGGGTATTCTTTGATGGCATGGTTGCTAATTTTGACAAGAATGGTTGAAAGGTTTTTCTTTGTGGTGGTGGTATTGTAATCGGTGTTTTTGTTTTTCTTCATTCTTCATAATCTTGACCGAGAAATCTCGTATAGCTTCTGTCAATTGTTTGATACTTTGGGTATTTTCCTGTAATCTTGTAATCATTATCTCATTGGTTTGGATAATCATTGCATAGCCTTGGCTATGTATTCTTCAAAGTCTTCGCTGTTAATTGACATTATATCTGCTAAGAAAATCAGCTAGAACATTTTTAGTTCCAGATATATTTTTAACAATAAAATCATAACAACAGAAGAATGATTGCCATTTTCTCCTTTTATTCAGTTCGGGTAAAGGATCGATTCTATTTGTGATAAATGCCTTCACCTGAGTATTATCAGTTCTTACAATGAATTTTACTGGTAGTAAATGGTAATGAAATCTTTTTATTCCAAATTTTACCGCCAATAATTCCTTTTCGTTGATATGGTAGTTTTTCTCGTTAGGCTTCCACGTTCCACCTCCATATCCACAAATTAACATTTTTTCCTTATCAACATCTTCTTTATCATATGCTATTAGGACTGCTCCCCATCCTATGTCACTAGCATCTGTAAAGAGTTCTAATTGATCTTGGTCTGTAGGTACTCGGTGTTTTGGTAATGATTTTACCTTCTCTTTAATCTTGTTGATTGCATTGGTATGTTCTTCCTTCCAGTCGAAGGTTACATCTTTTTTAATCAAATCTTGCAATGGTTTCCTCAGATATGGTAAATCTTTTATGTGGTCTGCTGCATAATTTATTACTCCAAGGAATTGCTGCACTTCTCTTTTGTTTTCCAATCTTTCTTTAAAGTTTTTAATCTTTGTTACCACATGTTCCTGCAATTGTATTCCTTCACTATCCACAATGTAGCCTAGGAATTCAATAGTATTCTTGAATATTTCTGATTTCTTTTCTGATAGAAGTATTCCGTGTTGGTTTACCGTTTCGATAAATTGCTCCACATGTTTAATATGATCTTCTAAGTTACTGCTGTAAACTAATATATCATCAACATATATGATACAGAAGTCTGCAAGCTTTCTAAATACTTGATCCATTCTTCTTTGAAAGATTTGTGGTGCATTTTTTAATCCCATTGGTAATACATTCCATTCATAGTGTCCTTGCGGGGCACTAAATGCTGTCAATGCTCTAGATTCATTAGTCAATTTAATCTGCCAAAATCCACTTTTACAGTCGAATTTGCTAAACCATTTTTTGTTTCCTAATCGGTTAATCATGTTCCTTTTATAGGGTAAAAAGTATCCATCAAAAATAGTCTTTTTATTAAGTTCGCGATAATCAATCACTAATCTAGCTTTTCCTCGTTTTAGCTCATTATGTTTCCTTACTAAAAAGGCTGGGCTACTATGAGGACTTTTACTTTCTCTTATTACTTTCATTTCTAGTAATTCCTTAATCTGGGTTTCAAATTCCTTTTGATCTGTTGGGCTATATCTTATTGGTTTTGTTCGACTAAATCAGCTGGGATCTATCGCTTTATTTCGCCATATATCTTTTCCTTTTCCCATAGTTGCATCGGGTTTTCTCCGAAGTTTCCTTTCAACATACCTAAGTATTTTTCTTTTAATAATTCTAGATTATTATTCCTATCCATTTTTATAGTACATAGTCTTATGGTGTTTACTGGTAGTATTCTCTTTAGTATAATCCACTTATCACAGGGGGATTGTAAACAAAATGTATTCCTGTTAATTACTTGAGTTTTAAAGTAATCTAGGAAGTTGTTTCCTAATAACACTTGCTGCTTCATGTTATCCAATTGATATACTACTGGTAATCTGAAAATAGTTTTTCCTAAAACAATTCTCATGTTTTCCGCTATTATATCTAATTCTTTAGATTGTTCATTAAATCCTGATACCTTAGCTCTATGTATTCTTGACCTTTTCCATCTATGTGATTCTAATACATCTTTTCTTGCTAGGCATATATCTGCTCCACTATCTATGAATATCTTTTGTTTTATCATCTTGTTCTGTTTATATTCTATATGGGCTTCTATATGAATTGCTACCATTTTAGTCAGGTTCATTTAATCTCCTGCGAAGTTCTTCATCTTGTTCATATTCTTGTACTTCATGTCGAGTTTCCTCATTTCTTAGTGACTCTTCTATGAGTCTTGCTATTTCTATTTGTTTCCAATGTATATTATTCATTTCTTCTCTTATCTTTGATAGTCGATTGGTAATCTTTTTGTACCTATCATTGTAATATATACTCCCTGCTTCACTAACTGTTGAAGTCATAATCGATTTGTGTCAGTATATTCTTCACATTGTATCCAGTATTCTCTTTCTCTTATCAGTACTCTTTTTGTCTTTCTAGTGTATTCATACTCTATTGAACTGTCTTCACTCTCTGAATATTGGTTAATGTAACTTACCCTTTACCTTCCGATTCTTCATCTGTTTCGCTAACATAGAAATCTTCATAATCATACCATTTATTATTATCTTCTTTAATCTGTTGTAAGCTCATTATAAATTGTTCTGTATCTACATATTTTACTCCTGTTTTCTTTAACTTTGGGCACTTGTTTGCATAGTGTCCCTTCTCATTGCAATTCCAACATTTGCATTCTTTAACCTTTTCTTCTTTAGTCTTAGACTTGTCTGCTTCTATAGGGTTTACATTTCTCCGTCTTCTGAATTTTCTTTTATATCTAAACTTATTTCTTGTATCTTGATTATTCCTATATCGTTTGAATCTCTTTTTGTTATAGGATTTGTAATAAGGTTTTTCTTATATTTCTTATACTTCTTATCTCTGTAGTTTCTCTCATACTTATCCTTATATTTCTTATGTCTTTTATGCGTTCTATACTTCTTTTCTTTTCTGTTATCATCGCATCCAAATATTAATCTACGCTCAGTAAATCCACATATTTCTCTTAATCCTATCTTTTATCTTTTTAATCTTTTGTCAGAACCGATATTCTTCGCACTTTCTCATTAGATATGCTCGTAATACTCGTATTCTTTCTCCTAGGAGTATTTTCCTTAGGTTCTAGTTGTGCGTATTCTTTAGATATCTCAATATTGTATGGTACAGGCAAATGATCATAATATAACTTGTTGATAAATTACTCCTTCTTACGGTAGGAATCTAGCTTCATAAAAGAATTTACTAAAGCTAATCGTATATTCTGGTAGTTTGTTTATCTTACAACATTTCATGTTATTCAGGTTCATGATAATCTCTGTTTTCCTTTCTGCTAAAACATTTTCTCTGGCTACTAACCATTTTTCTCCTAAGAATTCTCTTTTTAACAACAAATCAAATATCATTAACATTGATTTCCAATCATTGCGTAACTTAGTACTTCTCCTCTCGGTTGATATGCAATTGATTCTATCCGATATCTTTGCTTTTCCGATTAAAGTTTTTGATATCAAATCATACATGTAATCTAAGTTTTCTGTTTATGCGTGCTATTCATTAATGCAATATACATTCCTAAGTTCCAATCTGTTATTCTTCTTCCTACTTCTTGTTCATCATAAACATTATCTAAGTCTAGAAAATATCCGTTATAATTTACTCCTTGGGTCATTGATCCTACAAATTCTTTAAATTCAGCCTGCTGTCCTATAGGTATATGATCAGGTAGTCTGGTATTTCTTCTGTTTATTACTTCCAGATTTGGGTCTATTAGATCTTCTTCTGGATAGTCGTCTGCATCTTCGTTGATTATATTTTCTGATTCTACTTCGGTTTCTATGTGTCCATTGTAATCATCTTCTATATCACTGTCTGGTTCATCTTCTATTATTGCATTTACTCTTTTCATTTTCTGTAAAGCTTCTATTATTTGGCTATTTTCTTTTACTATTTCCATATTCTCAGAGTTTTCTTCTTCCTCTATAAATTCTACTGCATGTAATTCCTGGTCTGTCTGTTCATCAGTACTATTGCTTTTCGAGGTGTTTTCATCACTTAATTTAATCTTTCGGACTTTCTTTTTTCCTTTCAATTCTTCTAACTGTTCTCTCAGAAATTGCATTTCTTCTCTGAGTTCTAATAGTTCTCGTTTTACTTCCCCTAGTTCTTCTTTAGTTTCTTTTAGTTCTTTTTTGGTTTCTTTTAATTCTACTTTAGTTTCTTTTAAAAGGGTTTGTGTATTCTTATATTTTCCTTTGTATTTTCTATACTTATTATACCATTCTGCCGTATCACTTGCTTTTAGATTCAGGTTTTCTTCCTTTAATTCATTTATCTGCATTGTTCTGTTTATCTAATCTTAGGCTTAGGTATTCATAAGTTGTTTTCTCCACTTCTTTTATGGGTGTCTTTACCTCTTTCAGCCTTTTCTTCTTTTAGTGATTTTGATCTTATAGGCTCATACTTATATCTTTCTTTTTCTATGATATCTTTTCCGTGAGTCTTTAAAAATGTAATCGCTCCAGTTCCATTAGAATTTTCCTTCTTTGTTAAGCTTAGTTAGTCCTCCTAAAGCATCTATTACATCTTTCGGTAATTTTGGTTTTATTTTGCTTATATCTACCATTACTTGGTATTTTACTTCTTCTCCATGCATCTATTGGCACTATTTACGGTTTATGTATAGTAGTCTTTGCTATAGTCGTTTCTCTACTCGTACTAGCTTCCTCACTAGGTTCTTTTGTTTTCCTTTGCTCTTTTCTTCTAATAACATATTCAATTTTTCTAATATTAATTTAAACGTTGGTATTTCAGATACATTCCATAAATTTGGTCAATTCTTCCCTAATCATTTGTTGGGTTTTATTACGATTATCTCTTACTTCATTCATTAATGACAGTATATTTTCATTTTCTTTTAATACAACTTCTTCCCATAACGCATCTATTTTTTCGTTATTGCTCATAATCGAGATTATTTATTCGTTTTTTCCAACCATTTCCCATATCTATCCATATTTTACTAAACTTTTCACATTGCTTTTCTAGTTGTTCTATGTCCTTTTCTACTTTCATTTCTTTTCTTATTGTATTCAAGATATTTCAACTGGTGTATATTTCTCTGATAAGGCCGTCTTTATAGTCTTTAATTTTTTTCTTTATTATTTTTAGTTGTATATTCATAATTTAGTTATAAATCTGGTCTTTCCTTGGTCAGTTATTTCTATTCCATTATTATTTATCTTATAAGTAATCATAGTCAAAAAATCACTTCCTAATAATAATTCATTTAGGCTATCATATTCTATTACTCCGATATTAATCTTATATTCTAAGTCTTGAATCTTGAATCTTAAATTTATACTCTTAGTAATTATTATTTCTCTTTCATTTTCTGGGTAATTATAAGTCAGTGGTTCTATTATATTACACTCATTTTCATCTATTTTACTTATGTGTATAAAACTTTTAATTGCTCCAGTATTTATTTATGCTATTCCATCCATAGTTATCATATTCTTGAATATTATAACCTTGATTTTTAATCTATTACTTTCTATGTTTATCAAATCTATTATTACAGGTTTTATTCTTGGTACCTCCTTTAACGATTCTCTGGTTATACTTAGTCTAGATCCTTCTACTCGTGGTATTAATCTTCTAGATGGTGTAATCGTTCGTGTATTAAAATCCATAGTTATTTCTTCTGGTATGGTAATTTTAGAGTTTTCTTTATGCTCTATCTGTTCAGTATTTCTTTATACATTTTTGGTACTATAATATTCATTTCATGTTGTTTCTTTACATGGTGGTTTCTGTTAAGGCGTATATCATCTTTGTTTCTATACTCATTACTTTACTTCTGGTGGCATGTTTATTCCATCTAACTTATAATATAATGTTAAAGCTAAATCTTTATTCTCATCTTTTATCGATACACTAAAGTCTGGTTGTATTGTGAATTTTAACTTTTGATAAATTAAATTTCCTTTAATCAACGATATTAATGCATCTTGTAAATTTCCTAATATTCTATCATCTAATACGTAAATCAGATAGGTGTGTCAATATTCTTTTGAAAATATGCTTTAATAGTAAATTCCACTCCTCCAAAGTAAATATTTTTATATTTCTTTGCTTCTTTAGTCGATAATTTAGCCAATTCTCTTTTAATTAATTCATCGGTAATCAAATTAATCTTAGTTCTACCATTAGTACTCATAGTATCAATTACGTTTTCATGTTTACGTGCTATATACCTTATTTCCTTATTTCTTTCAAACCATTTTGTTTTAAATATATTTTTTATAGATACTTCTTCTTTTTCATCTTGAATTTTCTGATATGTATCTGGTTTAAAACTTAATGTTTGACTAGTTCCTCCTTCATAAGTATTCATGTGATAATAAAGCTCTTTAGGTTCTAACTTATCGTCCATATTTTAGTAAATCGATATATCTATATTGTTCTTGTATGATATCTTTTAAATCTCTTATTTCATTTTCATTGCTAATCTCTTTTGCTAAGTTTTGTTCTCTTATCTTTTCGATTTCTTCGTCTTTCTGCCTTATTCGTTCTTCTCTTAAGGCTGATAAATTTCTTAAAAACGTTATTTTTTCTTCCTGTTCATTCATTGTTATATGTTGCTCTAATAACTGTTTATCCTTTTCTTCAATTATTTTTATTCCTATTCTACAACTTATAATATAAAGGTTTAAAAAATGAAAACACATCCATCGTTTAAACAAGTCAGACTCTTAAATCAGATGTTATGGAAATGCAGAGAAATGAAAAGAGATTTATTAGAAATGCGAAGGCAGAATACAATAATAATTGAATCCCAGGAAGACTGGACGATAGAGGATATGAGAAAATTAGCATATAATGACGAGCAATTAGAACTAAGAGATCGAGTGGAAAGGCAAGCATATAGAAGATTAGTAGAAATAAATACTCGTATATATGAGATGAACGACTTTATAGAAAGTATAAAATCAGATTTAAGAATGGAAATAGAACACTATGGATGAAACTAGGTTAGTACAGCAGCAAGAACAAAAAGTGCAGTTAGAAAGAGTAGCAGAAAAACCGCTTACATATAATAGAGATATAAACCAGCATATTATAAGTTGTAGAATAGGAATAAAAATAATTGAAGAAAAGGATAAACAGTTATTAGAGCAACATATAACAATGAATGAACAGGAAGAAAAAATAACGTTTTTAAGAAATTTATCAGCCTTAAGAGAAGAACGAATAAGGCAGAAAGACGAAGAAATCGAAAAGATAAGAGAACAAAACTTAGCAAAAGAGATTAGCAATGAAAATGAAATAAGAGATTTAAAAGATATCATACAAGAACAATATAGATATATCGATTTACTAAAATATGGACGATAAGTTAGAACCTAAAGAGCTTTATTATCACATGAATACTTATGAAGGAGGAACTAGTCAAACATTAAGTTTTAAACCAGATACATATCAGAAAATTCAAGATGAAAAAGAAGAAGTATCTATAAAAAATATATTTAAAACAAAATGGTTTGAAAGAAATAAGGAAATAAGGTATATAGCACAGAAACATGAAAACGTAATTGATACTATGAGTACTAATGGTAGAACTAAGATTAATTTAATTACCGATGAATTAATTAAAAGAGAATTGGCTAAATTATCGACTAAAGAAGCAAAGAAATATAAAAATATTTACTTTGGAGGAGTGGAATTTACTATTAAAGCATATTTTCAAAAGAATATTGACACACCTATACAGATTTACGTATTAGATGATAGAATATTAGGAAATTTACAAGATGCATTAATATCAGTGATTAAAGGAAATTTAATTTATCAAAAGTTAAAATTCACAATACAACCAGACTTTAGTGTATCGATAAAAGATGAGAATAAAGATTTAGCTTTAACATTATATTATAAGTTAGATGGAATAAACATGCCACCAGGAAGTAAAGTAATGAGTATAGAAACAAAGATGATATACGCCTTAACAGGAAACCACCATGTAAAGAAACAACATGAAATGAATATTATAGTACCAAAAATGTATAAAGAAATACTCGAACAGATAGAGCATAAAGAAAACTCTAAAATTACCATACCAGAAGAAATAACTATGGATTTTAATACACGAACGATTACACCATCTAGAAGATTAATACCACGAGTAGAAGGATCTAGACTAAGTATAACCAGAGAATCGTTAAAGGAGGTACCAAGAATAAAACCCAGAATAATAGATTTGATAAACATAGAAAGTAATAGATTAAAAATTAAAGTTATAATATTCAAGAACATGAAAACCATAGATGGAATAGGAAATAAATCCTGGAGCAATTAAAAGTTTTATACACATAAGTAAAATAGATGAAAATGAGTGTAATATAATAGAACCACAGACTTATAATTACCCAGAAAATGAAAGAGAAATAATAATTACTAAGAGTATAAATTTAAGATTCAAGATTCAAGACTTAGAATATAAGATTAATATCGGAGTAATAGAATATGATAGCCTAAATGAATTATTATTAGGAAGTGATTTTTTGACTATGATTACTTACAAGATAAATAATAATGGAATAGAGATAACTGACCAAGGAAAGACCAGATTTATAACTAAATTATGAATATACAACTAAAAATAATAAAGAAAAAAAAAATTAAAGACTATAAAGACGGCCTTATCAGGAGAAATATACAGCCAGTTGAAATATCTTGAATACAGCGCAAAAGAAATGAAATTAGAAAAGGACATAGAACAACTAGAAAAGCAATGTGAAAAGTTTAGCAAAATATGGATAGATATGGGAAATGGTTGGAAAAAACGAATAAATAATCCTGATTATGAGCAATAACGAAAAAATAGATGCGTTATGGGAAGAAGTTGTATTAAAAGAAAAAATGAAAAATATATTGTCATTAATGAATGAAGTAAGAGATAATCAGAATAAAACCCAACAAATGATTAGGGAAGAATTGACCAGCTTATGGAATGTATCTGAAATACCAACGTTTAAATTAATATTAGAAAAATTGAATATGTTATTAGAAGAAAAGAGCAAAGGAAAACAAAAAGAACCTAGTGAGGAAGCTAGTACGAGTAGAGAAACGACTATAGCAAAGACTACTATACATAAACCAGAAATAGTGCCAATAGATGCATGGAGAAGAAGTAAAATACCAGTAATGGTAGATATAAGCAAAATAAAACCAAAATTACCGAAAGATGTAATAGATGCTTTAGGAGGACTAACGAAGCTTAACAAAGAAGGAAAATTCTAATGGAACCTGGAGCGATTACATTTTTAAAGACTCACGGAAAAGATATCATAGAAAAAGAAAGATATAAGTATGAGCCTATAAGATCAAAATCACTAAAAGAAGAAAAGCTGAAAGAGGTAAAGACACCCATAAAAGAAGTGGAGAAAACAACTTATGAATACCTAAGCCTAAGATTAGATAAACAGGAACAGCAGATAAATGAATTAAAGGAAGAAAACCTGAATCTAAAAGCAAGTGATACGGCAGAATGGTATAATAAGTATAGAAAATACAAAGGAAAATATAAGAATACACAAACCCTTTTAAAAGAAACTAAAGTAGAATTAAAAGAAACCAAAAAAGAACTAAAAGAAACTAAAGAAGAATTAGGGAAAGTAAAACAAGAACTATTAGAACTCAGAGAAGAAATGCAATTTCTGAGAGAACGATTAGAAGAATTGAAAGGAAAAAGAAAGTCCGAAAGATTAAATTAAGTGATGAAAACACCTCGAAAAGCAATAGTCTTGATGAGCAGACAGACCAGAATTACATGCATTAGAATTTATAGAGGAAGAAGAAAACTACTGAGAATATGGAAATAGTAAAAGAAAATAGCCAAATAATAGAAGCTTTACAGAAAATGAAAAGAGTAAATGCAATAATAGAAGATGAACCAGGCAGTGATATAGAAGATGATTACAATGGACACATAGAAACCGAAGTAGAATCGAGAAAATATAATCAACGAAGATGCAGACGACTATCCGTAAGAAGATCTAATAGACCCAAATCTGGAAGTAATAAGCGGAAGAAATACCCGAGCTACGATCATATACCTATAGGACAGCAGGCTGAATTTAAAGAATTTGTAGGATCAATGACCCAAGGAGTAAATTATAACGGATATTTTCTAGACTTAGATAATGTTTATGATGAACAAGAAGTAGGAAGAAGAATAACAGATTGGAACTTAGGAATGTATATTGCATTAATGAATAGCACGCAAACAGAAAACTTAGATTACATGTATGATTTGATATCAAAAACTTTAATCGGAAAAGCAGCATACTGGATAGAATCAATTGCATATCAACTGAGAGGAGAAGTACTAAGTTACGCAACAGATTGGAAATCAATGTTAATGATATTTGATTTGTTGTTAAAAAGAGAATTCTTAGGAGAAAAATGGTTAGTAGCCAGAGAAAATGTTTTAGCAGAAAGAAAAACAGAGATTATCATGAACCTGAATAACATGAAATGTTGTAAGATAAACAAACTACCAGAATATACGATTAGCTTTAGTAAATTCTTTTATGAAGCTAGATTCCTACCAGAAGAAGGAGTAATTTATCAACAGTTATATTATGATCATTTGCCTGTACCATACAATATTGAGATATCTAAAGAATACGTACAACTAGAACCTAAGGAAAATACCCTAGGAGAAAGAATACGAGTATTACGAGCATATCTAATGAGAAAGTGCGAAGAATATCAGTTCTGACAAAAGATTAAAAAGATAAAAAGATAGGATTAAGAGAAATATGTGGATTTACTGAGCGTAGATTAATATTTGGATGCGATGATAACAGAAAAGAAAAGAAGTATAGAAGGCATAAAAGACATAAGAAATATAAGGATAAGTATGAGAGAAACTACAGAGATAAGAAGTATAAGAAATATAAGAAAAAACCTTATTACAAATCCTATAAGAAAAAGAGATTCAAACGATATAGGAATAATCAAGATACAAGAAATAAGTTTAGATATAAAAGAAAATTCAGAAGACGGAGAAATGTAAACCCTATAGAAGCAGACAAGTCTAAGACTAAAGAAGAAAAGGTTAAAGAATGCAAATGTTGGAATTGCAATGAGAAGGGACACTATGCAAACAAGTGCCCAAAGTTAAAGAAAACAGGAGTAAAATATGTAGATACAGAACAATTTATAATGAGCTTACAACAGTTAAAGAAGATAATAATAAATGGTATGATTATGAAGATTTCTATGTTAGCGAAAGCAGATGAAGAATCGGAAGCGAGAAAGGGTAAGTTACATTAACCAATATTCAGAGAGTGAAGACAGTTACGAATAGAGTATGAATACACTAGAAAGACAAAAAGAGTACTGATAAGAGAAAGAGAATACTGGATACAATGTGAAGAATATACTGACACAAAGCGATTATGACTTCAACAGTTAGTGAAGCGGGAGTATATATTACAATGATAGGTACAAAAAGATTACCAATCGACTATCAAAGATAAGAGAAGAAATGAATAATATACATTGGAAACAAATAGAAATAGCAAGACTCATAGAAGAGTCACTAAGAAATGAGGAAACTCGACATGAAGTACAAGAATATGAACAAGATGAAGAACTTCGCAGGAGATTAAATGAACCTGACTAAAATGGTAGCAATTCATATAGAAGCCCATATAGAATATAAACAGAACAAGATGATAAAACAAAAGATATTCATAGATAGTGGAGCAGATATATGCCTAGCAAGAAAAGATGTATTAGAATCACATAGATGGAAAAGGTCAAGAATACATAGAGCTAAGGTATCAGGATTTAATGAACAATCTAAAGAATTAGATATAATAGCGGAAAACATGAGAATTGTTTTAGGAAAAACTATTTTCAGATTACCAGTAGTATATCAATTGGATAACATGAAGCAGCAAGTGTTATTAGGAAACAACTTCCTAGATTACTTTAAAACTCAAGTAATTAACAGGAATACATTTTGTTTACAATCCCCCTGTGATAAGTGGATTATACTAAAGAGAATACTACCAGTAAACACCATAAGACTATGTACTATAAAAATGGATAGGAATAATAATCTAGAATTATTAAAAGAAAAATACTTAGGTATGTTGAAAGGAAACTTCGGAGAAAACCCGATGCAACTATGGGAAAAGGAAAAGATATATGGCGAAATAAAACTGATAGATCCCAGTGATTTAGTCAGAACAAAACCAATAAGATATAGCCCAACAGATCAAAAGGAATTTGAAACCCAGATTAAGGAATTACTAGAAATGAAAGTAATAAGAGAAAGTAAAAGTCCTCATAGTAGCCCAGCCTTTTTAGTAAGGAAACATAATGAGCTAAAACGAGGAAAAGCCAGATTAGTGATTGATTATCGCGAACTTAATAAAAAGACTATTTTTGATGGATACTTTTTACCCTATAAAAGGAACCTGATTAACCGATTAGGAAACAAAAAATGGTTTAGCAAATTCGACTGTAAAAGTGGATTTTGGCAGATTAAATTGACTAATGAATCTAGAGCATTGACAGCATTTAGTGCCCCGCAAGGACACTATGAATGGAATGTATTACCAATGGGATTAAAAAATGCACCACAAATCTTTCAAAGAAGAATGGATCAAGTATTTAGAAAGCTTGCAGACTTACGTATCATATATGTTGATGATATATTAGTTTACAAAGATAACTTAGAAGATCATATTAAACATGTGGAGCAATTTATCGAAGCAGTAAACCAACACGGAATACTTCTATCGTAAAAGAAATCAGAAATATTCAAGAATACTATTGAATTCCTAGGCTACATTGTGGATAGTGAAGGAATACAATTGCAGGAACATGTGGTAACAAAGATTAAAAACTTTAAAGAAAGATTGGAAAACAAAAGAGAAGTGCAGCAATTCCTTGGAGTAATAAATTATGCAGCAGACCACATAAAAGATTTACCATATCTGAGGAAACCATTGCAAGATTTGATTAAAAAAGATGTAACCTTCGACTGGAAGGAAGAACATACCAATGCAATCAACAAGATTAAAGAGAAGGTAAAATCATTACCAAAGCACCGAGTACCTACAGACCAAGATCAATTAGAACTCTTTACAGATGCTAGTGACATAGGATGGGGAGCAGTCCTAATAGCATATGATAAAGAAGATGTTGATAAGGAAAAAATGTTAATTTGTGGATATGGAGGTGGAACGTGGAAGCCTAACGAGAAAAACTACCATATCAACGAAAAGGAATTATTGGCGGTAAAATTTGGAATAAAAAGATTTCATTACCATTTACTACCAGTAAAATTCATTGTAAGAACTGATAATACTCAGGTGAAGGCATTTATCACAAATAGAATCGATCCTTTACCCGAACTGAATAAAAGGAGAAAATGGCAATCATTCTTCTGTTGTTATGATTTTATTGTTAAAAATATATCTGGAACTAAAAATGTTCTAGCTGATTTTCTTAGCAGATATAATGTCAATTAACAGCGAAGACTTTGAAGAATACATAGCCAAGGCTATGCAACAGATTATCCAAACCAATGAGATAATGATTACAAGATTACAGGAAAATACCCAAAGTATCAAACAATTGACAGAAGCTATACGAGATTTCTCGAAGCTGAAGATTATGAAGAATGAAGAAAAACAAAAAACACCGATTACAATACCACCACCACAGCAAAAAACCTTTCAACCATTCTTGTCAAAATTAGCAACCATGCCATCAGCAATACCCTCAACATCAGCAGCGGTATCTATGGCAGATACGCTAAAATTCAGACCAGAAATAATTTGTGCTTATGAAAAGATTAATAAATTTTATAATTATAAGACTAACGCTGATATTGTACGCAGTGCTAAGCTGAGTAAATATCCAAGGTTTATTTGCAGCGAAAGAGCAAATCCGAATATTGTGGAGCGACTATTTACATACGGCTTTATAGACAAGATCGTCACTGACGAAAAAATGATTAACCTCACCAAATTGCCACCAATCATCACCCGATCAACGGAGCTAATGATGGAGTCCTTTGGAAAAGGAATCTACGGGATACAAATCCTAGACGCTTCGACGGATTTAAAAGGAAAGCCAATTGTAATATGTCAGATATTCAAAACAGGAAGGAACAACACCATTAGCGGGGATGACAAAGATTTGAATATGAAAATCCCCTGCACACTGGAGAAGTTCCAAAACTGGATTAGCGAAAAGAGAGTATTTGGATTATTAACATTGAAAACAAGAATAGAGGACATGCTACGGAACCAGAAGGCATCCGTAATAGGAACCTCCAAAGGAGGAGACGTGGAGGAAATTATGACCCTATATTATGACAATGATGTAGCGGTTAAAGAGACTACAGAGCTAACGCAATTGTTAGACAGGATTACCAACTTAAAGCATACCCATGCCGAAGAGACTATCCGCCATTACAAAATTATGGCTGAACAGAGGAAGAGACCAGTGATTAAAACCGAGGCGACATCGTCATCGGTAAAGGTAAGTATTAAAAAAGAACAGTCTCCTGATCCTTTTGAATAAGGAGGGAAAATTAATTGTAATTTTTACAGGTACAATGTAAAAAGTAAAAAGAGGCTTTATGGCCCAACAGTTATGGCCCAATGTAGTATTTTATACTACAGAAAGCCCAAAAAGAATATCAGTTAGGGAATGTAGTTTACTGCATAACCCATAAAA
Organism: Anisodus acutangulus; assembly: GCA_029783415.1. Taxonomy (NCBI): domain Eukaryota; kingdom Viridiplantae; phylum Streptophyta; class Magnoliopsida; order Solanales; family Solanaceae; genus Anisodus; species Anisodus acutangulus. The sequence goes on from CM056492.1 coordinate 43,683,204, forward strand.
GAGGTCCTACGGACCCAAAACAGATTATGGCCTAACGGCCCACAAAGATTACTAAACTGGTCACCCAGATCAAGAGGTCTTATTGGCCCAACAAGATTACAAGCATGTAGTTTTATTACATGTGTGAAAAAGAGATCCTACGGATCCAAAAAGATTATGGCCTTCTGGCCCAAAACTGATTAGGAGCCTCATGGCCCAAAAAGAATAACTAAAAGAGATCCTATGGATCCAAACAAAATTAATTACTGTTAACTCAGAAAAGAGGTTGTAATGGACCCAACGGAATATGGCCCAACATAGTTTAAACTATGGTAAAGCCCAAACAAAAGAGGCCTTAGTGCCCAAAAAGACTATAAATCCGGTAACACGGAAAAGAGGTCTTTCTGACCCAGAAGAATATGGCCCAATGTAGTTTAAACTACAGAAAGCCCAAACAAAAGAGGCCTTAGTGCCCAAAATCAGAATATGGCCCCACGGCCCAAAAACGATTAAGAAATTAACCGGACGATAGCCAAGATAAGGACAACGACTTTACAGAAAGGAGCGGCCAAGGCACTGCAGCCTTTACGACTTTTTTGGAAAGCACAGGAGAAAACGACAAAACAACTTTACGAAAAGGAGCAGACAAGGCACTGTAGACACTGTAGCCTTTATGACTTTTGTAAAAGTATTTTGTCAGATTACTGTTTACTTTAAGACTTTTGAAAAGTAATACTGTTTACTTTAAAAAAGTTAGGAATAGTGAATAGCTGAGGTTATCTATATAAGGAGCCTCTTGTAAAGACGAAAGGGATTCGAAAATTCTGAAATACAAAACTCTTACAAAAATTCTCTATGTTTAGCTAAAGCACCCTTTAGTCTATAATCCGAAATCATCCAAGATTATCATAAGATAACCGAATACTATCCAAGAACATCTTAACATTAATCAACTATCATCCAAGAACAAACATAAGATTAATCTTATATCAACCAAGAATATCATAAGAACACGAAGTATAGTACTTTGATTTATTATGATTAGAACTATACTGGTTAAAGCACACCACTGGAAGGAAGGCGATCAGAGGATACCCATAATTGACTCCCAAGCTCCCGGCGACAGTACCATGGCGGAAGGCAAAGGGGAAATACAGGCCATAGGAGGGTGAGACTACTTTGGTGATCTGAAAGTCTACTTAAAGGTATGTGCTTAAACTATATGTTTCTAATTATAATTTTGATAAGTATACTACTCTGTTGTTATGATGTTTAGAAGTTGATATTAGATTATGATTATGAATGTTTAGACGATGATAGAAGATTAATTATGAATGTTTAGACGATCGGTATAGGTTATAGTATGGTTATCTGCCGGATAGATAGAAGATTATAGACGTTTTATTAAAAAATGAAATTGAACTTGAGATTACAACTCAGATTAATATATGATTGTTATTTGATTAACTCTGAAAGAAGTTTGATTAATCAAATTAAACAGATTACCATCTATGTTCTAGCCTCTAGGGGTATATAGATGAAGAAAAGATCCGCCCGACAATCGTTTTACTTCCCCTAGTTCTTCTTTAGTTTCTTTTAGTTCTTTTTTGGTTTAAATAGAAAATGAGACTATTCCTCTGAATTTATAGAAAATGAAAGGGTGAGATTGAGAGTTGTAATCCAAAAGGTGCATTTTGGGTGCACTTCAAAAGGTACCTCTTCTCAATTCCCCTTCACACTTAAAATTCCAACAATCCCCCACATGAATGGGGAAAGACTATATGATGAAAATATGCATGAAAAACTGTGTGATTCGTAAGCAAGGATTAATTGCATCTGGATAAGTAGATTTCCCTATGAACTTTCCGTAGTGAAAATATGTCGGATATACTCAATCAATCGGTAGATTTGATATCTTTGAACCGTTGAACTTTGGTGTATACCTAGACAACCACATGTCACACAATTAACCCTTTAACTATCTTTGATTCTCATTGTTGTGTTTGTGTCAGACATGAACACCGCCTGATTTCATGAGTGTGTAGAGCATGGGCCTTTAGCTAACATACTCGTTGAAGTGTCTTACACTTCACACTCACATAGGTGATTTCTAAATGTGTCATCCCGTAGATACACTATCTGGTCATACCTGCCAAACTTAGAAACCATTAAAAAGCTTAAGTTTTATTAATTCGATAAAAACCCTTAATGCTTTATCCTTATTTCTAAATATTGTCTTCATCATGAGAGTAGGTTGAGTTATTGACAATGTTGAACCGTCATTTATAACTTTATTTGATCTCTTTGAACCTAATTCTTGGGATCTCCATTCTACTAGGTAAAGTTACCGCCATGATGACTTGTTCTAGGCCTTAAACCCATTCAGCTTGATGATCTTTCAACTGCCTGTCTAGTTAGGCCTTTTGTAAGTGAATCTGACACGTTATATCTTGACTTTACATAATTGATTGTGATAACTTGACTAGAGAGTAGTTGTCGAATTATATCGTGTCTCTATCATATTTGACGAGATTTACCATTATACATAACTCTCTTTGACCTTCCTGTTGTTGCTTGGCTATCACAATGTATGGATATAGATGCCACAAGTTTGGGCCAGAATGAAATATCTTCTAAGAAATTTTAGAGTCATTCAACTTTTTCACTGGCTTTGTCTAAAGCTATGAACTCAGACTCCATTGTAAAGCGAGCAATACATGTTTGTTTGGATGACTTTCATGACACCACTCCTCCACTAATCGTGAATACATATCCACTTATGGATTTGGATTATGTTGATCTGGTGATCCAATTTGCATCACTGTATCCTTTAATAACTGCGGGATATTTATTGTAATGCAAGAAAAAAATTTGGTGATTCAATTTGCATCACTGTATCCCATTCAATGCGTTTGATTGGGATTACTGGTGTACCAACTTAGTTACTTATATCACTGGCTATACCTGATCGCGTACAATTCATGATGTTTATTAAACTTTCCAAACCTTAGCATAGTTCAATTGACACTCACTTTCATCTTTATTCTTTGCAAGAGCAAAGTTTACGTCAATTGGAGTTTTTGTAATTTTAAAATCTAAATACTTGAACTTTTCAAGTACCTTTTGGATATAATGAGATTGAGACAATGCTAGACCTCAAGGAGTCTTATGGATCTTAATTTTTAAAATTAAATCCGCAACTCCTAAGTTTTTCATATCAAACTTACTAGCATACATGCACTTAGTAGCATTTATGTTAGCAATGTCGTTACTCATTATCAACATATCATTCACATATAAACAAACAATGATGACTTAATTTGGAGTGTTCTTAATTTGAACACATTTATCACACTCATTTATCTTGAATCCATTTGACAACATCGTATGATCAAATTTCGCTTGCCATTGTTTGAGTTCTTATTTTAGTCCGTAAAGAGACTTAATAAGTTTATATTAAAATTATTTTTATCCCTAATTATATAATCGTGATATTAAATTTAAATTCTTGAATACAAACCCTATTTCTAAATTCTTACTGCATGCAAGCTTATTCTCTCAAATCTCAATGCGCTTATCATTTATTCTTTCACTATTTAGAATGCATTAAATAATTTGAAAGCTCATTATCATTTGATGATTTGCTGCTCGATTGATATAGTACATTTTATAATTTTTGTCTTTTAATTTGTGTAGACTTTATGCATGAAGGCAGTGTATATATGAACAAATGAAAATAAGAGAAAGCAAAAAAAATTAGCAGAGCATTTTCTTATTGGTTAAATCGAAAACCGAACCGTTAAGGACCAAAAATCGATAATGTATATCTTATCGGTTTGGTTATTGGTTTAGCTTATTTATAAATCGAACTGAACCGATAATACACAAAACCGAACCGAACCGACCGATAAGCACCCCTACTTCAAATGGACAGGTCATTAATTTTTGCCCTATAAGAATCGAAATTATACTTGGCGGGGCATAAGTTCTTTAAGCGCAAAAGTCATGTGTCGCATAACTTGTAAGATATTATGATGCGAAAATATAAATTTATGTCCCGTAAAAAAGTTATTTATTATGAGGGGCAAAAATTAAAGACCAGCACAAATAGGGGCATAGGTAACAATGACCCTGAAAATCTCCCTTCTTCATCCATTTTAATTCGGGGAACATGGACGGTAGGAGTGTCAAAATTAGCCCATGAAAATATGACATGTCCAACCCGTTCAAGTCGGCTCATTTTGACGCACTTAATCCAACACATCTAAAAGCTGGGTTGATATGTAACTCAAATTAACTCATGAAAAATCTTGTAAAAGTATTATTAAAAAGATAGAATTTTTGTTAGATATATGTTATATATAGCCATTATAAATATTTTCTTATTAGGTACTTAAAAGAATTATAAAGAACACATGAAGAAGTTAAAACTTGGTGCCCCTTTGTCCATGGATAGTTTTTACTTTTTTTCAGAAATTTTATTCCGAAAAACTATTTGAACATAGAATTGTTACAATTTTCCGGAATTAAACTTAAAGTAGAATTCCAAAATTTTTCGGAATTTGAAAAACTCTAAAAAGTTGTTTTCACATTTTTCACTCCAAAACTGAAAGAAATAATCCCCTGATTATTTTCATTAATGAATGAGTATATATACAATTTACAATTTTCATATTATGGAAAATCCTATTTCTATTCTACTCCCAAAACCCTATTTTATATGTACAAGAATTCTAACAATTATGGTAAGTGTACAATGCTAATTATATACAAATAATATGTTACCAAAATAGGAATATACATGGCTGTGTATATCACGATTTCCCACTTGTAATGGGTTTCCGTGATATACACTGTATACACAAGGTATTGGATACTGTGTATATCAGTGTATATTTTCACACCCCCGCAGTCATAGCGGGCGGTCTTCGTACGCTGAGACTGTCCCTAAAATCGTCAAATAGAACCGAGGGAAGACCCTTCGTAAAGATGTCTGCAATTTGATACTTGGAATAGACATGTCAGACGCGTACTTGCCCATGAGCTACCTTTTCGCAAACAAAATGGATATCCATCTCGATGTGTTTAGTGCGCTGATGTTGAACTGGATTACCAGAAAGATAGACGACATTAATATTATCACAATAACCAAGGTAGCTTTCTGAATGGAACAATGAAATTCTAAGAGAAGATTACGTAATCAACATGATTCAGATACCACATTGGCAACCCCTCGATAGTCGGCCTCTGCACTAGAGCGTGATAATGTAGATTGTCGCTTTGCATACAAAATCATTCACAGAAATTCAGAAACAACTCCAATTTGTATACATGTCCAAACACAACTCCCATTTTCAATTTGAAAACAAATGCGTACTACTTTTTTTCCAGATCTCACAATTATTATGTCCAATCCCCACCCCCCCCCCCCCCAACCCTGATCATTCAGACACATCCCGCGATTTACTGGGAGTAGTGCTGAAGGACCGGGATTACTATCTCCCGGAATAATCTGGCGTAAGCCGGGAAACTGAATATAAAAAAAAAGAATTGAATAACCCGCTTGTTAGCCCATTTTAATTTAAATAATTTTAACCCATCCAAATTCACTTCAATCCGTAAATTTGAGACCAACAGTTGGATAGAAAAGTTCTTCAGATTATTGGCAAAAGGTAGTTGCTTTTACTCAGTCAGAAAACTAAGATTCCTCCGAGTAGAGAACAACCTATCAGAATGCATGATTAGTACAAGCTGCATGCTGGATCTTTTATATAGTAGTAATTAAATTTATTAAACGGTAAGTAGAGAAATTATGAAGATTCCTTTTAGCTAAGATCGATCATGTACATTCATGTAGTAACATGCAATTGAAGGTCAACTATTAATTCTTTACACCTCTCTTTGCCTACACTACGAAATCCTTCTTGTTGAGAAGGAAATGTATATATATTTAGATATGATTATGATAATGGCATGCAATAAGTTTAATTAAAGTCAACTCTGTTACTCCACTATATTCATATCATGAAGTATTTTATCATTGGCCAACTAGTTCAAAGCCAGCTCTTGCATGAAAAGTTTCAAATCATGCATGGTACTTCATATCTACTAATTATTACTATAAATAACCAATCTTTGTCACGTACCAAGACCATCAAATCCAGAAAAAACAAACTACTTTAATTTGTGTCTCACCATTTCCAACAATGGCTTTCCCAAAGCTAATTTTCCAGTTGATGCTTGTAATTCTTCTTGCATTTGACCTTTGTAATGCACAAGGATTGAAACTTGGTTACTATGAGAAAACATGCCCAGGAGCTGAAGCTAGTGTGAAAAAGACTACTGCACATTACATCTCTAGAGCACCAACTCTAGCTGCTCCTTTGCTTAGGATGCATTTCCATGATTGCTTTGTTAGGGTAATATATGCTTTATTTATTTCTCATTTCTATCTTCATATCCTATTAAGAACTATGAATGATACTATGCGTTAACATTTCCAAGTTCTTTATTACTTCCTCAGTCCCGATTTATGTGATACTATTTGGTGAACATATACTTTAAGAAAAAAGAAGGTTTATGACATTTATGGTCTAAAACAAGCCTCAAATATTTGTGTGACTATAAATCATCTCCTTAAAGATAAAATAAAAACTGTAAATTTAAATTCTTTCTAAATATCATATGATATCTGTTTTTGGATAGATTAAAAAGTAAAGTGGTCACATAAATTAAGGGAATACTTACTACCTAGGATATAAGTTATACACTGACAGTTGTAATGATATTTTACACGATCAGTAAATTTTAACTTGTGATGATAACAGGTCAATTATGATTTTATCAGATTACGGGTTAAAGTTTATCATATAGATTTTCTTGTAATTACCCACCTGATCATTTAAATATAAAGTGCATATATAACTTAAACTCTTATTAATATTAATCATTATTCCTTTTCTAAAAAAGGTTCTTATAAAAATGTTTGTGCAGGGATGTGATGGATCAGTATTGCTAAACTCAACCAAGAACAATCAAGCAGAGAGAGATGCCATTCCAAATCAATCTCTCAGAGGATTCCAAGTGATTGATGCTGCAAAATCTGAATTAGAACACAAGTGTCCTGGTGTGGTTTCTTGTGCAGATATTCTAGCCTTAGTTGCTCGGGATGCAGTATCTTTGGTAAGAGAATAATTACTATGTAAATAATTAAGAGGAAAATCATTACTTATTAAGTTTAAATCATTTATTTATATGATTTGTTTTACAGATCAAAGGACCATATTGGAAAGTTCCCTTGGGAAGAAGGGACGGAAGAGTGTCTAACATGTTGGAAGGCCTCATCAATTTACCAGCTCCTTTTGCAAATATTACTTCCCTTAAAGTTCAGTTTGCCTCTCTAGGTCTGAATGCAAAAGACCTTGTGGTTCTATCAGGTAATATTATATATATATACAAACTTACTATATACACTCATTTTTGGTAGGTTTTGCTAGACTTAATTTAAAGCAACTTCAGAACTCATAAATAGTTTACCTGGACAAATATTTAATCAATCTTAGTTGCTTCACTTGCTTGGTATTCTTTTTTTTCTTCTTCTATTCAAAGTGGCACATTTTTATACCAATAAAACACTTCACTGTATACATTATATTTTACCCATTTGACATACGTATATAGGAATTTTAGGGGTGTCAAACTAAATGCACATGCTGCACTTAATTTGATCAGATCAAAATGAGATAAATTAATAAATGGATATGTCATTAACCCGCTCAAATTATTACTAACCCTGGGTGAAATAGTTATATACACAGTCTGACTCGGTGATAGATGTCATATTTTCATGAGCTAATTTTACAACTATCTAAATATATTTACATCAGTTTGTTGTGGAATGTATAATTAGATATGAAATTCTCTTTCTTTATTAAACTCCGTATTCAATCTAACCGAGGATAACCAATTTATCTGTTGTTCAGGAGGGCATACCATTGGGAATGCTCATTGCTTAACCTTTACAAACCGGATATACAACTTCACAGGCAACGGTGACACTGACCCAACAATGGATCCTAACTACATTGCCCGTTTAAAGAGCAAATGCACCTCAGTTAACGACGTGACAACCATTGTTGAGATGGATCCAGGAAGTTTCAAGATATTTGATGGAAGTTATTACTCTTACGTAGCCAAAAGGAGGGCTTTTTCAATCTGATGCTGCCCTTCTTGATGACAAAGAGACTAAAGCTTATGTCAAATTGCAAGCTATGTCACATGGATCGACGTTTTTCAAAGATTTTGCTGAATCGATGGAGAAAATGGGCAAGGTTGGAGTCTTGACCGGTAAGGCTGGTGAAATTAGGAAACGTTGTGCTTTTGTAAATTAAATTAATTTAACTATGGCCAATTAGCTCTTCATGTTTTTGTTTTATCTTTTTGCTTTGCCTTCTTGTTTTTATTTTAGTTATTTGGTCTACCTTCATAGCTATTCTTTTCTTTTGATTATTTATATGCTCTCTTATTAGAAATAATGGTTGTGGTTGACTTATTAATTGTAATGCAATATTATAGTTTTTATTATTTCAAATATAAAATTCATTGATATTGTTCATAATATTCTTTTGTTTCAAATTTATGTAATGGTAATTGACTGAACTGTATATATTATTATTAACTAATAAAAAACCCATATATCCGCAGAACACCTGACTTCACAACAACCTTAAAGGAAAGGTGTTTGAGTATTAGGCCGGCCTCCAACAAGCAACTAACTACACAAAGAATCTGTACCAATCTACTAAACATTTGGGACTTCTACTAAACATTTGGGACTTCAAACACCCTCACATTTTGAAGTAATTCAATTTTTGTGTTCTTCCTTTTCATAGAATAGATTGTGTTTTACTATGCGACACTCAATTGAGTATGCGGCTAGCTGTAAGGATAACTTCCCCCACAAGTTCCGGAGTTAACAAAAATATATGTATATTTGTATTGATCCAAAATATATACATATTATTTTCATGATCTCAAGAATAATTTTCAAGTACTATTAGTAAGCCTAATTCATGTCTTGCCACCTTGAGAACAATTCTCCACATATTTTAATTTGGTTGCTCTACATTTTCAGCATTCTCCAGTAATGACGAAGTTTTTATATCTTCAAACCGAATAAACATTAATGAGAACTAGTGAATATTTTATATCATCAAACCAACAAAAGTTACTAACTCGGTAACGTTTTTATATTCTTTAAACCGAGTAGAAAACCACAAAAATTTTAGTCTCCAAAAAGAATAGTTTTTTCAGGTGAATTAACTCTCAATGGATTCACTTTCAATTGCCGTTGCAATTGATACAGACGAAGAAAGAAAAATAGGCCACTGCTTTCGATACACTGTTAAGTCGGCGAAATTTTATTTTTATATCTTCAAATCGAATTCAAAAACACATATATTTACTCAGTGAAGTTTTTATATCTTCAAACTGAGTAGAAAATCACGAAAATTTTAATCTCAAATTAACAGACTTCATAATTTGAACACCTTGGCTACCTTCGATTAATGGCATATCCAAAAGTAACAGGTTGGTTCTCTAATTGACACCCAACCTCGGCCATAAAAAGATTTTCCATTTAGGAAAAAAACCGTTTAATATGAAACCATAACCAATTTCAGAAAAGAGCACGAGATTATTTTTGACTTCAAATGTAACGTGCTATTTGATAGTGATCGTTCGTGACTTTGCTGGAAAGTATGTAAGGAAAATCATTCACTGTTAGTTCTCCACAAATTAAAAACCTTAATCTTTTCCTTGCAAAAATATTATGCACTGTGCATATTGAACAGAAATTTGACAATGGTCATAATGACTACTATGACAAATCCTTTCCAGTGATGATGCCCATAATCACAACGTTCTAGAGTTCTCTTTGTACCAGATTTCTGCATCATATTTTCACATTTTCCAGCGTTAATATCAAGATAAATTATTTATAAACTTAATTAGAACGCAATTCATCATCATCTACCTTAACATTTATGATAACAAATTTCACATCCTGATTTTTCAGTACTTTTCCTTCATCCACCGTTTTGAGATTTGATTATGTAAATGCTGTTGGAAATTTGCCTTTGGCGGGAGTTGCGACCGACCAACTTTAACGGCTTAAACACTAGTGTTACGTATGTTGGAGAATTCGGTTCTTCACACATGCATGATCTACTAAGTACGTAGATAACCGTAGAGCCAAGAATCATCAAATTTCATTGAGAAATGAAAGAGATATTGGCCCACGAAGTGAGGTGTTTGAAGCATGGAAAGTGTGGTGTTGTGTTCAATTCTCCCTCATCGGTAGATGAAGAAAGAATTGTTGTGTATATAAGACTCGAAATTGGTTTGGCGTTTGGGACCCCAAGGGGTATCCCATGTGTTTAAAGGAGGGAGGACCTAGATGTGCTTCGGTTCGAGGAAAGACCACCCGCGCGCCGCCACCCGCCCGTCCGGTTCCGAGTTCTCGGGTCGTGGGCTGTGGGCCTTCTGATATTATCTTTTTGGGCCAGAGAACTTTGCCAGAAGTACAGTTTGATTCCAGAAGTACAGTTTGATTCCAGAAGTTTCAGATGTACAGTTTGGTCCCTGAAGTTTCAAGATGTACAGTTTGGTCCCTGAAGTTTTTAGATGTACAGTTTGGTCCCTGAAGTTTTCAGAAAGTCAGGATTTCGACGGTCAAAGCAGAAACGCCCAAGCACTAAATTCAGCCATTTATTTTGGCTGAATTACTCCTTCTATAATGGCCAAATTTGTTGGTCTTTCACCATTTATTTTGGTGGCTTTACTACCTCCATAATGGCCATTATTTGGCTAATAATGGTTGTTATGGGGGCAGTTAAACAGCCCTCCCTCACCTATATAAACACCCCTTACACCATTATTGAGGCATAGAAAAATATACTTGCAATATACACGAAAATACACAGAAAAACAGTTTCTTCCTACACCTTCCTTGCATCATTTCTTGCTCAATATTCTTCACGGTAGCTCTTGAGTTTCCTTTGCTCAAGTGTTCCATTGCTGTTTTATCTAGGGAGACAAATTGTATAGGACGTATAAAGGATACATACGGGGCAATATTGTCTTAAGGACAGAGTGCCACACTCGACTCAGCTTTCTACAATTGTAATTTCAGATTTCTAGTTGAATTATTGAATCTTTGTTTATCCTTTCAAATACTTGTAATAGTGATATACTTTCCGTACTGCTTTATAAAGTACAATAGAATAAAATCTCCCAACAAATGCCACCAACTCTGAAAGTTTGTAGAAGAACTGTGTGATTGACCATCAAAATTGCAAGATGTATTCTTTTTCCAGATCATCAAACCAATGCATTCTCTTGAATTTTGAATTTGTATCCAAAAGTGAAAAGACCTTTTACTGTTACGGTGAAGGAATGTGATTGTTCGACAAAAATATAACTTACCATGTCTTTTTTCCCAACCGACATCACAAAATAATTATCTTTTGACATTCAGTCAGTATCCTTTCAGAAAACACATGTAGAGATTCCAGTAAGCATTGAGATATCTTCAATACTAGGTTATATCTTACATGGAGAGGGAAAAAAATTCTTTTCAAAGGAAGACAAAAAGATTCTTTTGATTTACTGTTGTTATTCTATGGTACTTTATAGAGCAGTACGGGAAGTAATAACTATTACAAATGTTCGAAAGGATAAATAAATGGTCAATCTTCAAAACTGTCGCATGTGTGTTGTGTCTTGAATCTTGATCACCTTACAAAGCCAATGTTGAGAATCGCCATAAGTTTGTTGTGTCTTGAATGTTGATATCCTGAAATCAAGAAACAACTAAATCTGGATGGTTACAACGTTGTGTGTTGAGTCGAGGATAGCCCTCTATCCTTAAGACAAGATTGCCCCGTATATATGCTTTTACGTTAGCGGGCAATAGTCTCCCAAGATAAAACAACACTTTAATCTCAACACTACAAAGCCAATAGGTTGAGCCTGGCGAAGAAAACAAATATGACTCGACTTGCTGAAGATATGGAATAGGAAGGAAGAGTTTCTCTCTACTCTTCTTTTTTGTCTCTGTGTATATAGTGTGTCTCTGTAGTGTATATCTTGTGTATATGTGTGGGTTTGCTCAATGATTTTTGTCACAATTTGCTCACTGTTTTGAGCTATTTTGTGGCTATTTTTCCAGTGTATTCCTCACTGTTTTCAGCCTTCTGTGCAGTGTATTTTCGTCACTATTTTCAGTGTGTTTTCTGCCTATTTGCTGCCACTGTTTTGAGCCAAATGAAGCTCAATATATAGCATGAGGAGGGACTGTCCAACAGCCACAAATAAGGCTGTAATGGCCCTTAAAAGAGGGCTGTAATAGCAGGTTTTAATGCCATGAAAGAGGTGAATTAAGGTCATGAAAGAGGCTACTCAATTGCCCAACTAATGGGTTGTCAATAGAGGAGTTAATCAGCCATTAATCAGCCAAGTAATGGCTGATTAATGCCTCAAAAAACAGTCCCAACGGTAGGCTTTCTGCCTTCCGTCACCTTCCCAGAAACTCTGGGGACCAAACTGTAAAATATTGAAACTTCAGGAAGATCAAACTGTACATCTGGCAGAGTTCTCTTGTCCAAAAAGATAATATTAGACAGCCCCACAGCCGTGAACCCGTGAACCCGTGAACCCAGAACCGGACGGGACGGGCGGGCGGCGGCGCGCGTGTGGGCTTAGCCTTGAACCCAACCACATCTAGGTCTTCCCTCCTTTAAACACATGTGATACCCCTTGGGGATCCAAACCCTTTACCACATTAGAGACATATATAGAGAGCAATTCTTCCTATTCCCACCGATGTGGTAGATTTGTCCCACACCACATTTCCATGTCTCAAACACCTTACTTCGTGGACCAATATCTCTTTCATTTCTCAACGAAATTAGACGATTCTTAGCCCTACGGTCATCTACTCACTTCGTAGATCATGCATGTGCGAAGAGACAAGGTCTCCAACATGCGGAACACTAGTGTTTAATTCATCAAAGATGGGTGGACGCATCTCCCCGCCAAAGGCTAATTTCCAACAATCCCCTCTATGAAAGAGAGATTGTGGCGCACACACAAGGTGCCTACATTTCAGCAATCTTTCAGCGAAAAGATATTGCATCAGGATAGGTAGCTTTTGCTTTGAACCTTCCTTAGTTGAATACCATCGGACTTACTTACTGCGCGGTGAACGTGATGTCTTGAACCGTTAGTGTTTAGTGTAAGCCAAGACAATGATACCAACACAATAACTCTTCGTATTCATTTTCCTTCTTACGTTTCTGTTCGTTGTGGCCATGGACACACTTGGATTCTTAAGTGCGTTCATTTGAGGCGGCCATCCTCGCACTTAAATATGTGATCTCCTACAAGGTATCCTACTATACCCCACTTCTCAAGTGTTAGGAATCATTAAAAGTTTCCCCAACCTTAACCTCAACCGTTTGAGGATCTTTAAAAAGGTTTGGAAGCTTAACCTTTACCCACCATGCAGGCAGCACTTTAATGTCTATCGCGGGAACATCTTTGAATTCATGTTTCCGTACAGAAATCATCATTCGAAGTGCTTCTTGCTTCCATCGAAGCGCTCAACTGAACCTTTTGCCGCTTAGTTTTCCCATTGAACCAAATTCTTGGGATCTCCAATCAGTATGGTTGGGTTTCCACCGCAAAGGTTCGTATTGTTTGGGTTTTACGCCCATTCCCCTAGACAGGCAGAACATTTGATCTTCGGGTAGTCCCTTAGTTAGTAAACAAGGAAGTGACACCCGTGATGATCAACTGCCATACGGTCTTATGTCTCCTGACAGATATATCGAGACGCCGTCATCCATGTCCTTCCTGAAGCCGACCGGCTAGCCACAGTGTAGAACTGCTGAAGGCACGGGTTTCTCCAAATAAGGGACGTCTTCTAAGGAGCCGTGAAGTTACTCAACTTCTTTCATGCTTTGAATAAAGCGATAAACTCTGATTCCATCATGAATCGGCCGATGCAAGTTTTCTTAGAGGATTTTCCAAGACCCACCATACACATTTACTTGTGGCTTTGGTGTTCTTCAGATCTGATGTCCAGTTTGCATCACTGTGTTCTCCCAGAACCGCTGGACATCCAGAATACTATAATCCGTAGATGTTTAATAATTCAGATATCGTCATATCTGACTTAACGCCTTCTATTGATCATGTATTAAGATCATCAGTGAACCTTAGTTCAACTGATCTGTTTGTAGGACGATACCAGGTCGGTTGTAGTGTGTACAATACATTGAACTACACATGACATGTGCATATCGCTCCTTGTCTACGGGTGCACCATGATTCTAATCATTTCTATGATTCATATCCATTGGTGGCTTCAACGAGACTATCAACTATCGACCAGTCCGTTAGATATCTTAGAAATCCAATTCCTAAGATGTCATCTGTGATACCCATATCTTTCATATCGAGACTTTGTTTCAATATGACTTTTACTTTCAGATTGTTGATTCTCCAACTGTTGGCTTTCTAATTCCAGAGTCAATGTTTATGTGGTCAGATTCATTATTTCTGTTTTATCTGAAACTTTCAGGACCAAAATGTAAACATTTCAGGGACCAAAATGAAAGTTCAGGAAGAAGCCCAACAATCCGGCAAACCAAGTCTGATTCTCTTATTCCAACTCTCCGGTTGGGAAGGCTGTTTCAACATCCATGCCACGCAAGACTGCAATGGCCCAGGATGTTAAGCCACTCGCAGGGGAGCACTTGTACAAGTAGCCGAGGCTTTGAACTCGTCTGTAGATCCTATCTACTTTGTAGCTTCTCTCCAAAGCAGCGCTTTTGGAGATGACACTTATTTGTTAGTTGTCCATGGTTCATTCTCAACCATACACGCTAGAAGGACTGGAACAAGTCTTTGTCCCCTTCTTTGCTCCGTCTCGGTTCAACATCTAGAATCCCTGAGTTCTGCAGATCTGGAATATTAAGTTCCGGATAGCCAGCAACTTTCGAGTCCTATAGATACGGAACGTCTAGTTCCGGATAGTCAGGCCCTTGCGGGTTCTTTTTAACCTTGAGCAATTAGTCATTTTTTCCTTTTTCAAGGAAAGTTATCTCCAAAGAATTCAACATTCTTTGACGCCAAGAGGCGATGAACACTACTGTTATTTGCAGATCCTGACAGATATGCAATCTACAGTCTTAGGTACAACTTGACCTGTTTCAGTATTCCAACTTTTACCAAGCCACCCCACATAATTTGGGCGTATGACTTTGTGCTTGGCTAACACCGTTGGACTGAGGTGAGAAATGAACAGTCGTTTAATAAACGATGCTTCACTTTCTCCCCCTCTATCACTACGAATTTCTCAATCCGTAGGCTTAGTTAATTTTTAACTTCTGCTTTGTAGTGCTTATCCGCTTCAACAACTTCATCTTTGCTTTTTAACAAACAAAGGATTCCATACGTTGTACCATCATCAATGAAGGTCACAACGTACTTGTATCCCCCGTCTATTTTGTATAAACTTCAAATCACCCAAGTAGGTGTGACTAAGTTCTAGAGGAGCGGTGCTTCTTTCGCCATTCCCTTTGACGGAATTTGGAAAGGTGATTTTGCCTCTTCGTCTACCTCACATTCATTTTGAGGGTTTATGTCGACAGAAGGCAACAATCTCAACATCGTTAGCTTTTGAATGACTTGCTATTTAACGTGTCTTAATCTATGATGGCATAGATGCACGGATTACAAATATATCATTCATTTGGCTCTGACGCGTCTTGTATCATTCTTAGTTATTACAGACCTGTTGGACTAGTCTCAAACCAGCTTGACCAACAGTGTCCCTTAAACCAAGTTAGGGATGTGTATCACCTCATCTTAGAGTGATCTCATTCCCTGAAGTCCTATTGAGGACAACCTCTCCAACCCCTTCTACTTTAGAGGTGGCGTTGCTTCACATGAACAACCTCTTGCCCGTGGTTAGGGCGCAACCGGATCATATGTGATCTGGATACTCTGGCCCACTCCAGTTGCTTTGGCAGACTGAGTGTCCAATTTTTTTTCTGCCTTTCTTTAGGCCTTCAGATCATTTAAGACCTGGAAAGTCTGGCACACCCTAATAGGTGTCCATTACTTATCCTATGAAATGAATTATGGCCCCACTCCAGTCGCCCGGAGGTTTTATATGACTGAGTGTCCAATATCATCATATCAAAGGAATTTTGGCCCACTCCAGTCGCCCGGAGGCTTTATATGACTGAGTGTCCAATATCATCCTATGAAGGATCTTCTGCCAAATAGTATGACAGGTTCAACGTCTTTAGCTTTTAGACTCCTTCCGTTAAGATTGGTGCCCAGATAATTCTTGGCGCTTACTCAAGAGTGGTAACAGTTTTCGCACAGTCAGTGGATCTTACTCCCTCGTATGTGCGAATATACTTTACACACTTTTAATAATTACTCTTAAAAGAACAGATCTTTTTAAGTCGTTTACAATCCAATCTTTAAACGGGAAAGAAGATAGGATTAAACTTCTGATTTTAAAGCGTAAGGAATACAAATTATTTTCATATTCCTCCTTACTTTAATCCATTTTTAATCAGACATCATTTAATCTTTATTCTTGACAAGTAAGAAAAACTACTTATCCCAATTTCGGATTCTGGCTCACTTCAGTCACTTCATCAAACTGAGTGTCCATTTCCTTCTTACCATTATTCGGATATTTTGTCTGGGATAGATACAGGCCTTCTGCTGCAAGATAGAAGTACATCTTCAGTCTTCTCCTCTTGTCCCAGTTGACATCATCAGGCTCTCGTGAGCGCTTGTTCCCACCAGTCTTGGTAGCGGTGACACCATGAACATGTTCATCATCATCACTCTCTTCTACCAGAAAACCATTTCCATATCCAGATTTGGTCACACAACTTTTGATCGACATCTTTCGAACACTAATAGTATTACAATACAATCTTGTCTTAAGTTGTTGGTATTCTATGGTACTTTATAGAGCAGTACGGGAAGTAATAACTATTACAAATGTTCGAAAGGATAAATAAATGGTCAATCTTCAAAACTGCCGCATGTGTGTTGTGTCTTGAATCTTGATCACCTTACAAAGCCAATGTTGAGAAGCTACGCCAAGTTTGTTGTGTCTTGAATGTTGATATCCTGAAATCAAGAAACAACTAAATCTGGATGGTTACAACGTTGTGTGTTGAGTCGAGGATAGCCCTCTATCCTTAAGACAAGATTGCCCCGTATATATGCTTTTACGTTAGCGGGCAATAGTCTCCCAAGATAAAACAACACTTTAATCTCAACACTACAAAGCCAATAGGTTGAGCCTGGCGAAGAAAACAAATATGACTCGACTTGCTGAAGATATGGAATAGGAAGGAAGAGTTTCTCTCTACTCTTCTCTTTTTTCTCTGTGTATATAGTGTGTATCTGTAGTGTATATCTTGTGTATATGTGTGGGTTTGCTCAATGATTTTCGTCACAATTTGCTCACTGTTTTGAGCTATTTTGTGGCTGTTTTTCCAGTGTATTCCTCACTGTTTTCAGCCTTCTGTGCAGTGTATTTTCGTCACTGTTTTCAGTGTGTTTTCTGCCTATTTGCTGCCACTGTTTTGAGCCAAATGAAGCTCAATATATAGCATGAGGAGGGGCTGTCCAACAGCCACAAACAAGGCTGTAATGACCCTTAAAGGAGGGCTGTAATAGCAGGTTTTAATGCCATGAAAGAGGTGAATTAAGGTCATGAAGGAGGCTACTCAATTGCCCAACTAATGGGTTGTCAATAGAGGAGTTAATCAGCCAAGTAATGGCTGATTAATGCCTCAAAAAACAGTCCCAACGGTAGGCTTTCTGCCTTCCGTCACATTCCCAAAAACTCTGGGGACCAAACTGTAAATATTGAAACTTCAGGGACCAAACTGTACATATGAAACTTCAGGGATCAAACTGTACATCTGACAGAGTTCTCTTGTCCAAAAAGATAATATTAGACAGCCCCACAGCCCCACACCCGTGAACCCGGAACCGGACGGGACGGGCGGGCGGCGGCGCGCGTGTGGGCTTAGCCTTGAACCCAACCACATCTAGGTCTTCCCTCCTTTAAACACATGGGATACCCCTTGGGGATCCAAACCCTTTACCACATTAGAGACATATATAGAGAGCAATTCTTCCTATTCCCACCGATGTGGTAGATTTGTCCCACACCACATTTCCATGTCTCAAACACCTTACTTCGTGGACCAATATCTTTTTCATTTCTCAACGAAATTAGACGATTCTTGGCCCTACGGTCATCTACTCACTTCGTAGATCATGCATGTGCGAAGAGACAAGGTCTCCAACATGCGGAACACTAGTGTTTAATTCATCAAAGATGGGTGGAAGCATCTCTCCGCCAAAGGCTAATTTCCAACATTTACTCCATACACGGACAAAGAAAAGAAACAAGTTCTATAATCTGCAACTTCTGTATTTCCCTCAATCATCACAATATTAATAACACCTTAATTTTTCTTACAACCACACGGTTTAGATTTCATTAAATTCCTTAAGATTGTTAGTATGCGTGTTCAAAAAACCAGTAATCCAAAAAATCGAATTAAACTGGAAAAACGATAAAATGCAGAAACTGAATATATCAAAGACCACATAATTTACTGTGTGTCCTTAAGGAATTTAATCATCACACTGTACCCGAGGTTATTGATTACTCTGGGATAAAACGGATATACATGTTGATGGCGTAGCAGTACCTCAAACTCCACCAACTTTGTCGAACGCAAATTCGGCAAACAAATTACACAATAACTTTATTTTTTTTTGTTTGTAAGAAAGTATGCACAAATTCTAAATTCAATTAAAATTTCTTTGTAAGAAAGTATGGAAATTCTAAATTTAATTAAAAAATGAGGTTATGCCTTTAAATTTATAGACAGTGAAAGAATGAGATTGAGAATTGTAATCCAATAGGTGCCTTTTGGGTTTACTCCAAAAAGATTCCTCTTCTTATTTCCCGTTCACACTTAAAATCCCAACAATAAACATTAACTTATTGTTGCATTTCTTTCTTTATTTCGCAGTCTATGACCAATTGCCGTACCTTGAATTTGCAAAAATCAAGGCAAATAGCGTTATTTATGAAATTTTCCTATAGAACATTGCACTTTAACTTTTTCAGTTTTGAAGTGGGTGTCTATTAGTTTTGGTCTTTTGGACTGAAATTAAAGTTGTCCACCTAGTACGTAGCCCATGTTTGGATATCAACCCATATTGGGCAAAACCAAGTCGGGACCGGAGTTATAGCCCAACTTCAGTTCCAGCCCAAGCTCTGAGTGATCTGAACCTAGATTAGGGGTTAAGTGGGCTGCTTAATCCAGCTTCAGATCACTCGAATTTGGGCTGGGATCGGTCTTGGGTTAATCCATCAACCTCAACATCAAAATCTGAAGAAATTGCATGTTTCCGCCCTCAAATGGTCTTTAATTTTTGGAACAAATTGCACGGTTTTCCCTTCCAATGGGCTCGTTTACCCTTCAAATGGGTGATTTTTAATTTTTGTCTTTTAAAATCGAACTTATAGCGGGGTATAAATTCTTTAAAAAAAAATTTGTGGGGATTCCCCTCAAATGCATTGGTCTTTAATTTTTGTCCTTCATATCTGTGGTCTTTAATTTTTTCACCTACTATTTATTTTATAAAAATTCAAGGTCTACTTCGCAAAACATAGTCTCTCTATAATATTTTTTCTTCAAAAACTGAATTTTTGCCTCGTACGGCATAAATTATGTGAAAATTAAGTTATGCGGCATAGTTGTATAGTAGTTTTTAAAATTATGTTGAGCGTTGGAAATTATGCCTTATCCGGCATAGTTTGTGTGGATGTTATGATACATAAGTTGAAATTAACCGCTAGCTATGCCCACCGAAATATGAAATTATACCCTTTTTCATATTATGTTGAGTGTTGACAGTTATGCCTTATCTGAAATATATGTGGGTTGTGTATGATACATATGCCGAAGATAAATACTAATTATGCCGAGTGAAATTTTAATTATGTCGTGCCAAAAATAATAAAGGGTAAAAATTAAAGAACACAAATTTGAAGGGAAAAAATTAAAGACCACCACAAAAATGGGGCATTTGTACGAATGACCCTCTTTAAAAACTGAAGTCGTGTCATGACATAACTTATGGGATATTATGATACGAAAATGTGAACTTATCCCCTGTGATTTTTTTTCCGGTTATGAGAGGCATAATTCAAGACAAGGAAAAAAAAGTGTAAATGACCCTAATTTTTATCCTTCAAATTTAGAGTATGCAAAAACTAGTTTAACTATAAATCGAATCAATAAAAACGCTAATGGTTTATCGATATCGGGTTATTGGGTCATCGGTTTATAAACGATTGTATAAACTTTTTATTGGGTTACCAGTTCGGTTTTCAGTTTTAAGAATTTATATAATGGTTAAATCGATATCCCAATAAGCTTATATTAAAATTATTTTTATCCCTAATTATATAATCGTGATATTAAATTTAAATTCTTGAATACAAACCCTATTTCTAAATTCTTACTTCATGCAAGCTTATTCTCTCAAATCTCAATGCGCTTATCATTTATTCTTTCACTATTTAGAATGCATTAAATAATTTGAAAGCTCATTATCATTTGATGATTTGCTGCTCGATTGATATAGTACATTTTATAATTTTTGTCTTTTAATTTGTGTAGACTTTATGCATGAAGGCAGTGTATATATGAACAAATGAAAATAAGAGAAAGCAAAAAAAATTAGCAGAGCATTTTCTTATTGGTTAAATCGAAAACCGAACCGTTAAGGACCAAAAATCGATAATGTATATCTTATCGGTTTGGTTATTGGTTTAGCTTATTTATAAATCGAACTGAACCGATAATACACAAAACCGAACCGAACCGCCCGATAAGCACCCCTACTTCAAATGGACAGGTCATTAATTTTTGCCCTATAAGAATCGAAATTATACTTGGCGGGGCATAAGTTCTTTAAGCGCAAAAGTCATGTGTCGCATAACTTGTAAGATATTATGATGCGAAAATATAAATTTATGTCCCGTAAAAAAGTTATTTATTATGAGGGGCAAAAATTAAAGACCAGCACAAATAGGGGCATAGGTAACAATGACCCTGAAAATCTCCCTTCTTCATCCATTTTAATTCGGGGAACATGGACGGTAGGAGTGTCAAAATTAGCCCATGAAAATATGACATGTCCAACCCGTTCAAGTCGGCTCATTTTGACGCACTTAATCCAACACATCTAAAAGCTGGGTTGATATGTAACTCAAATTAACTCATGAAAAATCTTGTAAAAGTATTATTAAAAAGATAGAATTTTTGTTAGATATATGTTATATATAGCCATTATAAATATTTTCTTATTAGGTACTTAAAAGAATTATAAAGAACACATGAAGAAGTTAAAACTTGGTGCCCCTTTGTCCATGGATAGTTTTTACTTTTTCAGAAATTTTATTCGAAAAACTATTTGAACATAGAATTGTTACAATTTTCCGGAATTAAACTTAAAGTAGAATTCCAAAATTTTTCGGAATTTGAAAAACTCTAAAAAGTTGTTTTCACATTTTTCACTCCAAAACTGAAAGAAATAATCCCCTGATTATTTTCATTAATGAATGAGTATATATACAATTTACAATTTTCATATTATGGAAAATCCTATTTCTATTCTACTCCCAAAACCCTATTTTATATGTACAAGAATTCTAACAATTATGGTAAGTGTACAATGCTAATTATATACAAATAATATGTTACCAAAATAGGAATATACATGGCTGTGTATATCACGATTTCCCACTTGTAATGGGTTTCCGTGATATACACTGTATACACAAGGTATTGGATACTGTGTATATCAGTGTATATTTTCACACCCCATGATCATAGCGAGAGGCGGTCTTCATCTGTTGAGGCCCATCCCTAAAATCGTCAAATAGAACCGAGGGAAGACCCTTCGTAAAGATGTCTGCAATTTGATACTTGGAATAGACATGTCAGACGCGTACTTGCCCATGAGCTACCTTTTCGCAAACAAAATGGATATCCATCTCGATGTGTTTAGTGCGCTGATGTTGAACTGGATTACCAGAAAGATAGACGACATTAATATTATCACAATAACCAAGGTAGCTTTCTGAATGGAACAATGAAATTCTAAGAGAAGATTACGTAATCAACATGATTCAGATACCACATTGGCAACCCCTCGATAGTCGGCCTCTGCACTAGAGCGTGATAATGTAGATTGTCGCTTTGCATACAAAATCATTCACAGAAATTCAGAAACAACTCCAATTTGTATACATGTCCAAACACAACTCCCATTTTCAATTTGAAAACAAATGCGTACTACTTTTTTTCCAGATCTCACAATTATTATGTCCAATCCCCACCCCCCCCCCCCCAACCCTGATCATTCAGACACATCCCGCGATTTACTGGGAGTAGTCTTTGAAGGACCGGATTACTATCTCCTAATAATCTGGCGTAAGTCGAAACTGAATATAAAAAAAAAGAATTGAATAACCCGCTTGTTAGCCCATTTTAATTTAAATAATTTTAACCCATCCAAATTCACTTCAATCCGTAAATTTGAGACCAACAGTTGGATAGAAAAGTTCTTCAGATTATTGGCAAAAGGTAGTTGCTTTTACTCAGTCAGAAAACTAAGATTCCTCCGAGTAGAGAACAACCTATCAGAATGCATGATTAGTACAAGCTGCATGCTGGATCTTTTATATAGTAGTAATTAAATTTATTAAACGGTAAGTAGAGAAATTATGAAGATTCCTTTTAGCTAAGATCGATCATGTACATTCATGTAGTAACATGCAATTGAAGGTCAACTATTAATTCTTTACACCTCTCTTTGCCTACACTACGAAATCCTTCTTGTTGAGAAGGAAATGTATATATATTTAGATATGATTATGATAATGGCATGCAATAAGTTTAATTAAAGTCAACTCTGTTACTCCACTATATTCATATCATGAAGTATTTTATCATTGGCCAACTAGTTCAAAGCCAGCTCTTGCATGAAAAGTTTCAAATCATGCATGGTACTTCATATCTACTAATTATTACTATAAATAACCAATCTTTGTCACGTACCAAGACCATCAAATCCAGAAAAAACAAACTACTTTAATTTGTGTCTCACCATTTCCAACAATGGCTTTCCCAAAGCTAATTTTCCAGTTGATGCTTGTAATTCTTCTTGCATTTGACCTTTGTAATGCACAAGGATTGAAACTTGGTTACTATGAGAAAACATGCCCAGGAGCTGAAGCTAGTGTGAAAAAGACTACTGCACATTACATCTCTAGAGCACCAACTCTAGCTGCTCCTTTGCTTAGGATGCATTTCCATGATTGCTTTGTTAGGGTAATATATGCTTTATTTATTTCTCATTTCTATCTTCATATCCTATTAAGAACTATGAATGATACTATGCGTTAACATTTCCAAGTTCTTTATTACTTCCTCAGTCCCGATTTATGTGATACTATTTGACTGAACATATACTTTAAGAAAAAAAAAGAAGGTTTATGACATTTATGGTCTAAAACAAGCCTCAAATATTTGTGTGACTATAAATCATCTCCTTAAAGATAAAATAAAAACTGTAAATTTAAATTCTTTCTAAATATCATATGATATCTGTTTTTGGATAGATTAAAAAGTAAAGTGGTCACATAAATTAAGGGAATACTTACTACCTAGGATATAAGTTATACACTGACAGTTGTAATGATATTTTACACGATCAGTAAATTTTAACTTGTGATGATAACAGGTCAATTATGATTTTATCAGATTACGGGTTAAAGTTTATCATATAGATTTTCTTGTAATTACCCACCTGATCATTTAAATATAAAGTGCATATATAACTTAAACTCTTATTAATATTAATCATTATTCCTTTTCTAAAAAAGGTTCTTATAAAAATGTTTGTGCAGGGATGTGATGGATCAGTATTGCTAAACTCAACCAAGAACAATCAAGCAGAGAGAGATGCCATTCCAAATCAATCTCTCAGAGGATTCCAAGTGATTGATGCTGCAAAATCTGAATTAGAACACAAGTGTCCTGGTGTGGTTTCTTGTGCAGATATTCTAGCCTTAGTTGCTCGGGATGCAGTATCTTTGGTAAGAGAATAATTACTATGTAAATAATTAAGAGGAAAATCATTACTTATTAAGTTTAAATCATTTATTTATATGATTTGTTTTACAGATCAAAGGACCATATTGGAAAGTTCCCTTGGGAAGAAGGGACGGAAGAGTGTCTAACATGTTGGAAGGCCTCATCAATTTACCAGCTCCTTTTGCAAATATTACTTCCCTTAAAGTTCAGTTTGCCTCTCTAGGTCTGAATGCAAAAGACCTTGTGGTTCTATCAGGTAATATTATATATATATACAAACTTACTATATACACTCATTTTTGGTAGGTTTTGCTAGACTTAATTTAAAGCAACTTCAGAACTCATAAATAGTTTACCTGGACAAATATTTAATCAATCTTAGTTGCTTCACTTGCTTGGTATTCTTCTTTTTTTTTTCTTCTATTCTTTACTACAAGAAAGTGGCACATTTTTATACCAATAAAACACTTCACTGTATACATTATATTTTACCCATTTGACATACGTATATAGAAATTTTAGGGGTGTCAAACTAAATGCACATGCTGCACTTAATTTGATCAGATCAAAATGAGATAAATTAATAAATGGATATGTCATTAACCCGCTCAAATTATTACTAACCCTGGGTGAAATAGTTATATACACAGTCTGACTCGGTGATAGATGTCATATTTTCATGAGCTAATTTTACAACTATCTAAATATATTTACATCAGTTTGTTGTGGAATGTATAATTAGATATGAAATTCTCTTTCTTTATTAAACTCCGTATTCAATCTAACCGAGGATAACCAATTTATCTGTTGTTCAGGAGGGCATACCATTGGGAATGCTCATTGCTTAACCTTTACAAACCGGATATACAACTTCACAGGCAACGGTGACACTGACCCAACAATGGATCCTAACTACATTGCCCGTTTAAAGAGCAAATGCACCTCAGTTAACGACGTGACAACCATTGTTGAGATGGATCCAGGAAGTTTCAAGATATTTGATGGAAGTTATTACTCTTACGTAGCCAAAAGGAGGGGGCTTTTTCAATCTGATGCTGCCCTTCTTGATGACAAAGAGACTAAAGCTTATGTCAAATTGCAAGCTATGTCACATGGATCGACGTTTTTCAAAGATTTTGCTGAATCGATGGAGAAAATGGGCAAGGTTGGAGTCTTGACCGGTAAGGCTGGTGAAATTAGGAAACGTTGTGCTTTTGTAAATTAAATTAATTTAACTATGGCCAATTAGCTCTTCATGTTTTTGTTTTATCTTTTTGCTTTGCCTTCTTGTTTTTATTTTAGTTATTTGGTCTACCTTCATAGCTATTCTTTTCTTTTGATTATTTATATGCTCTCTTATTAGAAATAATGGTTGAGGTTGACTTATTAATTGTAATGCAATATTATAGATTTTATTATTTCAAATATAAAATTCATAATATTCCTTTTGTTTCAAATTTATGTAATAGTAATTGTCTGAACTGTATATATTATTATTAACCAATAAAAAACCAATACACCCGCAGAACACCTGAATTCACACCAACCTTAAAGGAAAGGTGTTGTGAGTATTAGGCCGGCCTCCAACAAGCAACTAACTACACAAAGAATAAGAACCAATCTACTAAACATTTGGGACTTCTTAGACAACGTAGTTGTTGTGAAGTCAGGTCGGCCTCCAACAAGCAACTAACTACACAAAGAATCCGTACCAATCTGCTAAACATTTGGGACTTCTTAGACAACGTAGTTAAGTCTAATCTCTCTCTACAGACTAATACAGACTCTTCTTTAGTCTGTATCACTACCATGTCAGTATTTACGGTAACACCCCTAAACAATTTTCATTTTCTAGCTCTCCAAATATGATATATCATTGCACTCCATAATACTTCCTATTAGCATTAACTCTTTCTCACATTACTTTTGTCTCACATTGAAAAAACACATTTGTGTCTCATGTAATAGCCCCTATATAAAGGGCTTTATTTGCTTTTCTTTTACTTGCACTTTTAGCTTTCAAGAATATTATTATTTTATTATCTTGTTATTGCTTTGTAAGAATTCATGTTATGAATAATAGACTTTCATGAATTCTATCATGGTAACAGAGCCAAGAGCGCAAGTTAATACTTTAGCTCGATCGCGGATCCAATTCCGCGGTGAGTTAGTTAGGGGTTCGCATGCAGCACGCCCCTGATATCAGTTAAATTTTTTTTTGACTTGTTCTTGGCTTGTTTTGGAAGCTCGTGCTTGTTTTGGCCTGTTTTGGCTGCTCGTGCTCGTTCTGATCTTGGCTTCCACATCTGGGTTTCGTCTTCTTGGCTTCCGCATCTGATTGGTGAGATCTGCCCTTTATTATTTTGTTGCTTGTTATTTGGGATTGCTGCTTGTTATTTGGGATTGTTGCTTGTTATTTGGGATTTTTTCTGTTTAAAATTCATAATTGATGGAAGTGATGATTCTTTGCAAACTATTGGTGTTCAGTTAGATGGAAAAAATTATTCCTATTGGAGCTATGTTATGGTAAGTTTTCTGAAGGGAAATGGGCTTTGGGATTATATGTCTAGAAAAATCAAATGCCCTAAAATTGGAGATGAAAATTTTGATGAATTATTTAGGACTTAGGAGACCAATAATTCAAAGATTATTACTTGGATTAATAACTCTGTTGAACAAAGAATTTGTGTTCAATTGGCTAAGTTCAAAACTGCTAAAGATATTTGGGATTATCTGTCAAGATCGTTTGTGCAGAATAATTTTGCTGTTAAATATCAGTTACAATATGAAATTCCTGCACTAGTACAAAATGACTTGGGCATTCAAGATTATTTCTGTGCAATGACCACTTTGTAGGATCAGTTAGCTATAACGGAATCTATTGAATTGCAAGCATGCGATGCTTATATTAAATGCAGAGATGAAGATCGTCTTGTTCAGTTATTGATGGGTCTTCGGTCAGAATTTGAGAATTGTCGTTCAAGCTTGTTGCACCGCAAACCCTTACTATTTGTTGAAGATGTGGTAAATGAACTTATGGCTGAAGAAACATGTTTGAAGACTCTAAAAGGGGTACATAAGGCTTCTACTTTCGTACTGGCAACTCCTTCGTCTGCATCGGTCCTTGTAGCCCCTACACACCAGTATAGAGCATCTATCATAGGTAATTGTAATTATTGCAAGAAACTAGGACACTGGAAGAATCAATGTCCTGAGCTACAGAAGACGTCAGGTTCTAAGCCTCCATATTCGGGACAAGGACAGAAGCCTTCTCAACAGAAGCCATATTCTGGGGGTCAATTCCAGAATTCGTATCCACCTACTCAGGCTGCCTTTGTGCCCTCTCTTGATCACCCAGCTTCAGGAGCCTTTGTGAGTCACAGTACTGATTCTGTAGCTGACCAATTTCAGAAGTTCCCCGCCTTCCAACAGTTTCAACAGAATTCTCAGTCTTATGCTCTTTCTGTTCCTTCCGGCTCATCACCATCTATTGGTTCAGGTATCATTTCGTCTTCTTGGATCTTGGACTCTGGAGCTGGAAATCATATGTCTCCTGATTCTTCTGTCTTAGTATCTATGTCTTCTGACCCCCCTTCCACTTCTGTTATGACTGTTGAT
Organism: Anisodus acutangulus; assembly: GCA_029783415.1. Classification (NCBI taxonomy): domain Eukaryota; kingdom Viridiplantae; phylum Streptophyta; class Magnoliopsida; order Solanales; family Solanaceae; genus Anisodus; species Anisodus acutangulus. The sequence continues at coordinate 43,711,100 of CM056492.1, forward strand.
GGCACACCTATGCCATTGATAGGCATTGGCACCATTCATACATCCACTATATCATTACCTGATGTTTATTGCATTACAAAATTACATATGAATCTTGCTTCTGCTGGTCAAATATGTGACTCTGGATGTTTTATTGGACCCTTCCCTAATTCTTGTTATGTGCAGGATCTAAAATCCAAGAGAGTGATTGGGACATGGCGTAGAAAGGGGAGAGATCTCTTTATGTTTTGGATGAGCTGCATCTTCCTACTCATGCAGCAGCTATGCCTGTTAATCTGTCTTCTTTTCATTTAACACCTTCCTCTTTGAAGTTTTATTTGTGGCACTCTAGACTTGGTCATGTATCAGGTTCTCGCCTGCGTTTTATGTGTAATACTGGTGTTCTTGGTGATTTACAATCCGATGATATTTCTTACTGTAGTGAATGTAAACTTGGAAATGCCTTTTAATCTTAGTACTTTTACTTCTTCTGCACCATTTGATCTAGTTCATTTAGATATTTGGGGGCCAACACATATCCTTACTAAGGGAGGCTCCAGATACTATGTTTCCTTTATTGATGATTATACTCACCATTGTTGGGTTTATTTGTTGAAAAGACTCTCTGATTTTGTTCATACTTATGCTGAGTTTCAAGCCTATGTGAAAACTCAACATTCTGCCATTATTAAATATTTTTGGGCTGATTTAGGAGGTGAATATACTAGTGGGGATCTTTCTGATATTTTCAAAGCTGATGGTACAATACATCACTCTTCTTGTACTGATACACCACAAAAAAATGGGGTAGCCGAGAGAAAACATAGGCATATTGTTGAGACAACTAGATCCATGCTTTTGTCCGCTAGTGTACCTAGTGAATTTTGGGGAGAAGCTGTCCTTATATCTGTTTATCTTATTAATAGGATCTCTACATCTCATAATTCTGGGATTTCTCCGTATGCTAGACTATTTGGTCACACCCCACTATATTCTCATTTGAGAGTTTTTGGTTCTACATGTTTTGTTCTACGTCCACATGCAGAGCGTACTAAGTTATCTTCTCGTGTCGCCATTTGTGTTTTTCTTGGATATGGGGTTGGGCAGAAAGGTTATCGTTGTCATGATCTAGTTTCTGGAAAATTGTATGTGTCTCGTAATGTTTCCTTTATTGAGCATGTTCCTTTCTTTTCCATCCCACCTACCTCACATGACATGAAAAAATCTGACCTTATTGATATTGATCCCTTTGATGTTGATTGCCCATCTGATTCTACATCTATATCATCTGTTCATTCTCAGTCTTCTGGCAGGTCCCATGATATTGATACTCAACCCCCTCCTACGCCTATTTCAGAACCTCTTGTGGTTGCAGATCCAGATCCACCTCGCTATCCTAAACGCACTCTATGATCTACTAAGGTATCCGATTTTGATTATTCTTGCTATGCTCCATCATTCGCTTCCTTTCTAGTTTATATTAATCTCTCTGTGAGCCTACCTCCCACTCTGAGGCAGCTCGTGATCCTCTTTGGCAAGAGGCTATGAATGAGGAACTGGCTGCTTTGAACAAAATTGGTACTTGGGATTTGGTTTTTCTACCGACTGGTAAGAAAACTATTGGTTCTCGATGAGTGTACAAGATTAAGACAAAGTCTGATGGTTCTATTGAGCGATATAAAGCTCGTTTGGTTGCAAAGTGTTTTGCTCAAGAATATGGTATGGATTATGAAGAGACTTTTGCACCTGTTGCAAAGATGACATATGTCCGGGTTCTTATTGCAGTGGCCTCTGTTCGTCATTGGCATATTTCACAAATGGATGTTAAAAATGTTTTTTTGAATGGGGATCTTCAAGAAGAAGTCTACATGGTCCCTCCACCTGGTGTTTCACATAATCCAGGACAAGTGTGCAGGCTTAAGAAAGCTCTGTATGGTCTCAAACAAGCTCCAAGAGCTTGGTTTGACAAGTTCTCCACTGTAGTATCATCTCTTGGGTTTATTTTCAGCTTTCATGATTCAGTGTTATTTGTTAAATCATCCCCTGCAGGTTGTATTTTGCTTTTGTTGTATGTTGATGACATGATCATTACAGGTGATGATATTGATGGTATTGCAAACCTAAAATCTACTTTATCTCGCCATTTTGAGATGAAAGATTTAGGTCATCTACGTTACTTTTTAGGCATTGAGGTAGCTTATTCTGAGAAGGGATATCTTCTCTCTCAGTCTAAGTACACTGCAGATATTCTTGAGCGGGCCCATCTCACAGATACTCTTATAGTTGACTCTCCTCTTGAGGTTAATGTTCGATATACACCTACTGACGGGGATCCTCTTCCTGATCCCACTTTATATCGTTCAGTTGTAGGGAGTCTGGTGTACCTCACCATTACTCGCCCTGACATTGCATATGTTGTTCACATTGTCAGTCAGTTTGTTTGCTCTCCTACATCTGTACATTGGGCTGCAGTTATGCGTATTCTTCGCTATCTTCGAGGAACGATTTATCAGAGTCTCTTGTTTCCATCGACCTCATCCTTGGAGCTTCGTGCATTTTCTGATGCAGATTGGGCTGGTGACCTAACTGATCGAAAATCAACTACTAGTTATTGTGTATTTTTAGGAGATTCACTCATCTCATGGAAAAGTAAGAAACAAGATATGGTTTCTCGCTTTTCAACTGAGGCAGAGTATCGTGTTATGGCTTCTACTACGTGTGAGATTGTATGGTTATGTCGGTTATTGGTTGATATGGGTGTCTCTCTTTCTTCACCAACACCGATGTACTGTGATAATAAGAGTTCTATTCAGATTGCGCACAACACAATCTTTCATGAACTTACCAACCATATTGAGATTGATTGTCATATTATTCGATATCATCTTCAAAGAATAAGACTGCCCTTGCCATTTGTCTCATCTTCGATGCAACTTGCAGATTTCTTCACAAAGGCGCATACCTTAAAGCGTCACCGGTTCTTTCTTGGCAAACTCTCGATGCTTCTGTCTACACCATCGTGAGTTTGAGAGGAGATATTAGAATTAACTCTTTCCCACATTGCTTTTGTCCTACATTGGAAAAACACATTTGTATCTCATGTTAACCCTATATAAAGGGAGTTACTTGCTTTTCTTTTACTTGCAATTTTAGCTCTCAAGAATAATATTATTTTATTATCTTATTATTACTTTGTAAGAATTCATGTTATGAATAAAAGACTTTCATGAATTCTATCACTTCCATCACTTCTATCTGAAACAGCTTCCAATGCTTCCTTCAAAGACTTGATTATATTCCACCAATTGGAATTTGAATGCTAGCCCAGTGTACTAAGGCAGTTCTGATCAATCTTTTCCAAGCACATTCAGCAAATAGATGCAGAAAAGTTTTTCTTTGTGGGCATCCTACCTTGCATGGCTAGCCAAGCAACAAATTTATGCTAAGGCTATGAGATAATACTCCAAATCAACTCATCAAAGTCATAAATATTATGTAGCTATAAATTATCTCATTAAGGTAAAATAAAAAATTTAAAGTTAAATATTGAGAAGTTCTTAGTCATAAATATTTATGCAGCTATAGATTATCTCATTAAGAGTAAAATGAGAAAGTTTAAACTTTATATACCTCAGTAAGGATTTAGGAACATATTTAGGCATGCTTTTAACATAGGAATTAATAACAGGAACATCCTTAACTACTAAGAGTAGAACAATTTATGGAACAACATCACGTTTACGTTTCGTTACATGGAACATGCCAAAAGAAAGAAATAATTTGCCTTAACATACCTTATAACAATCTGTCCAATAACCACACTGAACCCAACTCTTCGTACCTTAATCTTGATTGGATCTTAAAATGACTATACTGAGTCAATTCTTTCGATAATTGACTAACCTTTACGTACAAAAAAAATAGTAATAAAAAGACGTTGCTTTCTCTAATAAAACTAAAACGTTGATGATGCCTAAAAGAAATGGTTCATGTTGCTGCCATATCACTACTTTAATGTTGATAAGACTAATCAACGTTTGTTGCTTTACCAAATAAATAAAGTGATGCGCCAGGTTTATTAGTTTAAGTAAAACTTTGATACGATATGTTAATGCCTACACAACCTTTGCTCTCACTTTACACGTGTTGCTTTAATAATTCATCTTGGACACTAATACAACTTAGTGACACCTCCTAAATGAATTGTCCAACTTAAATATGGTTGCTGCACGTTTTGCCCGTTCCACCCAAATAAAGCCACAACACCCTTTTACATGCAATTGACTAATTTGTTGCCACTTGTCCATAACACATAAACCATATCCACCCATTAATTATCAAACAATATCAATTAATTTATTGATTTCAATTCACTTAAATATTAATCACATTTAACACACTTCATATACTCAATGTCATAATCATGCGATATAGCACAAATTCATAACCTCTTTTGGGACATACAACTATTATTATTAATCCTCATCGTCACACTTATTAAGTCCTTAAATTATTTCGGGACCGCGTCCTTATATATACTAAGCTTCTTTATTTGCATATATATAGGTGCTCAAACCATCGCCCAAAAGTACGGGGTGTTATATCCTTCCCCCTTAGAAACATTCATCCTCGAATGTTGGGGTGACATATCTAATCCCCGTCACGCAGCTATAAAATACAACTACCTTGTTCACGGGCCATATAATATAACATACATTATTATATCTATACCAGACTTCTCATGGTCCTTAAGCATTAATTATAATACTATGAAATAGAACTCACCTTATGCTTCTTTTGGAACCTCGGTGTTGGTCTAGAATAGATATAGATATTTGTGTTTCATCTCCTCTTTCGCCTCCCGTGTCATTTTTTCTACATTCGTATTCCGTCATAAAACATTCACGGAGGCTACTTCTTTAGTCCTCAACATGCGGACTTGTCGATCTAAGATATCAATAGGAACCTTTTCATATGATAGATCCTCTGTAACCTTCACATCATCAATTGGTACAATTCCGGAAAGATCTCCAACACACGCTCTCAACATAGAAACATGAAAGACTGGATGGGCAAACTATAACTCCGAAGGTAAGTCCAATTCGTAAGCTATTTGACCGATTCTTCGAGTTATGCAATATGGCCCAATATACCTTGGGATGAGCTTGCCTTTTTTCCCAAATCTCTTTACACCCTTCATCGGAGAGATTTTATGTAAAATCCCGTACTTTCGGGTCACAGTTTGAATCGCTAGGCATATGTAAAATCGCTAGGCGTGTGTAAATATACCCGAGCGTTGGAAAAATTTATTTTATATTTACGTATGCTAATAAAGAGATTAGTATATAGAAGGATAAAACCCCGAAATAATTTTGGACGTAACAAGTGTGACGTAATAGTTGTATATTCCCAAAGAGGTTATGGACTAGTGTCATATCACAAGGTTATGACATTGAGTATATGAAGGTCTTATAAGTTATTAAAATTTAAGTGAATTGGGATCACAAAATTAATTGTGTGTGTGATTGATTAATTGCGGGATTAATTAATTTTGGTAGAGGGGATAAAGTTGAGTGGGAGTATTGGCGTGTACGTGTAGGACTTAAGAGGATTACTTAAATGGAAATATTCCACTAATATGCATGTAAAGTAGAGGAGGGATTACGTGTGAGTAGATAAATTAAAGTGGCATCACATTAAAGTTGGAGAGGACATGTGTTTAAGGGGGTGTTATCTCGTACTTAACAGTTGATGGGATGAAGTCCTTTTGCGGCACTTTAACATCATACTTTAGTAGACATTCATTAATAAGTAATCAAGTAGGACCAAAAGAGAAAGGCACTAGCTAATTCACTAGGTAGTTCATTCTTATATTCTTGGTGTGAAGCAGATCGTCCAGTGATGTTCTTGAAACGAAAACATTTTTGTAAAAATTATTTCAAGGAAACGTCCAGCATAATTGAAGAAGCAAAGCAAAAATGTCCTACAAAATATTGTTCAAGGCTATGTTCCAGTAGGTAATTGGTAAAAAGGGGTTGGTTCTGTTATTATTCAAGGTATGTTAAGACAAATTATTTCTTCTTTTGACATGTTCCATGTAATGAAATATAACCGTGATATTATTCAATAAATTATTCTACTCCTAGTAGTTAAGAATATCCATGTTATTGATTCCTATGTTAAAAGCATGTCTAAATATGTTCTAAGTCCTTATTGAGGCATATGAAAAATATATTTATATTCACAGTGTTAGCCGAATGTACAAGGATATTGTGTCATCCGATAAATTCGGAATGTTTATTGTCATTCATGTATCGCATTCATGTACATACCTTGACCTCAAAGGAGTTATATACTCTACTATATGTATGCATTATATATATGTATGGGGAATGAGAAAAGGGAAATGCGTTATATACGTACACCACCTACAGCTGGTACAAACTATCACAAAAGAGCCCGAAGAGGACAATACGATATAACCTGATACCCACAGAGGCAGTTATGGGAAGAAAAATGCCCTTGTATGGCCAATATTTATATGTATACCGCATTTGCATTGTGCATAACATTTAGGCATATGTATTAGGGCCCTCAGAGGCATCTACTGTTGGTCAGCTGTTTCTGTTTCAGTTATTGTTATATCCATGTAATGTTATTGTTCATGCCTGACATACTCAGTACATCAGTCATACTGACGTGCCTTTTGTCGGGGGACGCTGCGTTTGATGGCCGTCGGTTCAGTTAAAGAAGGTGACGGTTCACGCTAGTAGGTTGCTGGTTCAGCTGATGTTGGAGCACTCTATTTGTTTCAGAGTTGCAGTCTAGTCGTGGTACATTATTTCTACATACGCATATGGGTATGGCGGGCTCCTGTCCCATCTTTGTGATGTCATGTATTCCTTAGAGGCTTGTAGACATGTGTCCTGTGTATAGTAGACTTGTATTGCCGTGTCGGCCTTGGTATGGGTATGTATATATATATATATGTATATATATATATATATGTCCTGTGTATAGTAGACTTGTATGGCCGTGTCGGCCTTGGTATGGGTATGTATATATATATAAGTTGGTTTTCTAGATAAATATTTCACATACTGGTCTTTCGTCTTAGTCCGTATTTAATTATGATTAGGTGTTGACTGTATGGTTAGTGGTAACCGGCGGGTGGGATCCGGGTGCCCGTCGCGGCGCTCTGGTTTGGGTCGTGAAAAACATGGTATCAGAGCATGTCTGTCCTAGGGAGTCTACAAGACGTGTCTAGTAAAGTCTTGTTTCTGGGTATGTTGTGCATCATACTTATAAGCAGGAGGCTGCCTGACATTTAGGGATGTATTCCATTCTGTCATCTCATAAATCGTGCAGTAGAGCTGAGTCATAAGAATTCGAGTTTAACTCGCGCCTTATACCATTTTAGTAATGCCGATTACCAAAAAGACTTCGGTTAGGTTATACTCGTAGCCAGTAAATGGACGATTTCTACCAAGACGATTGATACGCCAGAAGGGGCAGTATAATTGTTAAAATTCAAGATTATGAGAAGTTGTCTCACTCATATACGGAAGATGAAAGAGATAATGCAAGCCTGGAAAGCAAAATGTTTAGTAAGGTAAAGGAAGTACTAAGCATCGGAACGCAGAAGATTATAAGGATTTTCTCTGTAGACTTTATCGTATTTACGATTGCAGCAATACCTTATTCTGGAAAGATTATGATTAGCATGGAGATTGAAGTTGGATTGAGTGTAAATACGAGTAGTATGCTCTCCACTGAGACAGATCCGTCAGGGGATAGGAATAAGTTGTTTTCCCAGGGATCGACGAATCCTGTAGTACCAGAGGAGTTGAGGAAGACTCATGTACCATCAATCCTACCACCGCGGCTCCGTCTGATTAGGATGTAAGGAGACCGGTGCAGGTATTGAATCAATTGGTTTCCTCTCAGGAACGATGTAACACCCCGTTCTTTCGAGTAACAGTTTGAGTGCGTAAACGTAGGCAGGTAGACCCGGGCCCCGGCACGTTTAAGAATATTTACATATGCTAATAAGGAAATTAGTATATAAAAGGATGTGATCCCGAAACAATTTTGGATTTAACAAGTGCGACGACAGGGATTAATAATAATAATTGTATATCCCCAAAGAGGTTATGGACTAGTGTCATATTACAAGAATTAAGACATTGAGAATGAGGAGGTTTTATAAGTCACCGGGATTTAAGTGAATTGAGATCGGAAATTTAATTGTGTGTATAATTAATTAATTGTGGGATTAATTAATTATAATTGGGGGGACAACATCTAGTGGGATACTACGTGTAACACTAAAACATATCATCGCTCTGACTAAGACTTATAAGCATCGGTGGCAGCTTAGGGAGGTTCACAACAACTACAAACATTCATCTCTTTTCCATTGATAAACAACCTTCATCTTCCTCAAAGCTTCTATAGAAATCATTCCCTGGAGAAGAGTTTGTCACACTTCTATCAGAAAGAGGAAATCTCAGTTGGTGAGTTCTCTGAAAATTTCTCGATCGAATTTGGGGATTTTTCGCAAGCTTCTGCTCACAAAAAGGGGGAACATTCGTGGTGTTCTGGGCCTTGGTCCAGCGAAATTAAACCCTTGAAACAAGCTTGAACACTCAAAAATCAAGCACATGCCTTGAGTTTGAGAAGCTCTAGATCAAGTCGATTTTGGGGGTTCTGTTTCTGTTTATCGGAAGTTGTTTGGGGTGAAAGATTTTCCGACGACGCTCGTCACTGCACTTAAAATAGGTAATATTTCTTGTTCCTAAAGTTTATACAAGTTCAGAACATGATTCTTGCTATTAGCTCTAAAATGATTATCGAAAATGGTAAGTTTGGGTTGGGTGTTTTCGGGAATGCCGTAATTGTAAGGTATTGGGGTTGCATGTGAAATTGTTGTACTGTTTTGGATATTGTAGCAGTAAGAAGAAGGATTAAGAGGGCTGGGTGTTTCGCTATACGCATAGGTTTCGATATAAATGGAATATGGATTCTACGCGTACAAAGTATTCGCTAGAATGTCTCAATGAAGCGATTTCTAGTATATTGATCCGATTATGATGTAAATCATTCGTATGGTGTAGATAATCACTTATAAATCTTACAAGGACCCGCGGAACTTAGATAATTTCGACAACAAGGTATGCAAGGCTCTTTCTTTCTTTTGGCATATTTCTATGTGCGAAACATAACCATCGTGTTACTACATAAATTACTCCATTCTTAGTAGTTAGGGATGATCAAGTCATCGAATCCTATGTTGAAAAAATATCCGAGTATGTTTCTAAGACCTTAATAAGGCACACCGGAAGAGATGTTGATGTTCCCACTGTTAACCAAAGGTGTAAAGGTTATTATGTCACTCTAGAGGTTTTATTATTATTCATGCAGTTCATTTACATTGCATTCATATGTTACCCTGGACCACTTGTGCTATGCACATTACTATATGATAAATATTATATATATATATGTATGAGAATTAGGGAAAGGGAAAAAGGCGTTATATACGCACACCAGCTGCAGCTAGTGCAGACTATCACAAAAGAGCCCGAAGAGGCCAATATGATGTGATGCCCTTATGTGACAATACAACCTGATGCCCACAGAGGCGGTTATGGGAGGATTCATGTGTGGACATTAGTATGCCGCATTTTTATTGTGCATACATTTAGGCATATGTATTAACGCCCTCAGAGGCATTTACTGATGTTCAGTAGTTTTTGTTTCAGACTTTGATATATCTCTGCTATGTTATTTCTTATGTCTGACATACTTAGTACATCAGTCGTACTGACATCCCTTTTGCCGAGGGATGCTGCATTTTATGCCCTCAGGTTCATATTGAGAGAGTGATGGTTCGCACTAGTAAGTTGCTGGTTCAGCTGGTATTTAGAGCACTCTATTCATTTCTGAGTTGCGGTCTGGTCGTGGTATGTTTTATTCTTTAGAGGCTTGTAGATAGGTGTCATGTGGTTAGTTGTCATGTAAGGCCTTGTCGACCTTGGAATATAAATGGATAAGTTGGGGCTTTTGGGCTGGAACTTTATATAATCTATCATGGCGGGTAGGGTAGGGTCCAGGTGCCCATCGCGGTACTCCGGTTTGAATCGTGACAAACGACCTCATCCTAAAGCATTTGATAGAGATAGGCTCCTTGGGGAGTCAGATAGCTTATAACCGAAGAAATTTATTAGTCAGGGATCGACGATACTTAAAGGGTTCAAAGATGCTGATATCTCTGAGTCAAAGTTGTAAAGGTCGAGTGAGACCGCCCTAACCGTCTTATAGTCAAGCAGAAACTTTGACATAAGCATCGGAAGGAAAGAAATTCATAAAGCAGTAGTATATCGAGCATAGCCACAAAAATGCTAGAAGGTGCAACAATGGAGCCATAGCAATAGAGAACAAAATGCAGCAGCATGTGCATCATTAAACTACCAAAGTGTAGCAAGAAGATGCAACAACAGTGGGTTCAAAACAACAGTAGTTAGATAGCTTTGACAGGTAGCATATTCTCAGGATATGCAACTACTTATCAAAGTTTAGCTCTTGAGAAATGATCTATTCACTCGAGATTTGCAGCAACATGCAACAACAAAGGACAACCACAACAAGTGGAAATAAAAATGACAACATAGGAAAGTCTCTTGAGCATAACAGTGGTTTAGACAACAAGCATAGCAGCCACTATTTTTTTTCCAATTATCAGCAAGGTAGCAACAATTTCATTTCAAGTTCAGCAACATCTCGAGGACATTTGGGATTTGAAAATCACCAAGTCATGCAAAGAAAAAGAAGGGCGAAGAATGAGTATCACAACTTGCTCATGTAACAAATGGATTATTATATTAGATAAAGGTTAGGATATCCAAAGGAGTGGGTGAGCACACAAAATAGCTTCATGAATGTAATCTCTATATAATAATAGGGGCAATTGAGGACGAGAATTATGGTACAATCAAAGGATGGGGGTAGGAAATATGAAAACAGTTAATAAGTATGAATGAAACAGTAGGATTAAGTATCAAGGCAGAAATATTTTCCGAATAGAATGAAGGATTACAACAAGAAGGGGATTAAGTATCAAGGCATAAATGTTTTACTAATAGAATGAAGGATTACAACAAGAAGGATAAAGGTGAATAAGATTATAGCTATACAGGTCTCACATAGGTATGATTATTCTAGAACGGCGTAAGGTTCAATGGTGGAGGAGGGACAGAAGGAACTCTTCGGCCAAATGTGGCGATTCTCTAGTGTTCAGGAAGGGAGTATGAGAGGTACTTGGAGATAAGAGATTTTCCCCCAAAGGCAATTCAAAATGGAAATGTAAAGGTAACGAAAGAGCACTCGATCGGTGAGAGATATAATAATGATAAGACAAGAAAGCTTGACAAGTCATGGGATCATGTAACACCGTGAATTGGATCTAAACGTACGAAGCATCGGTTCCACAACATATGCAGTCGTACCTTCCAGGAAGTATGTAAACAAAAGTAATAGTGAGTAAAGCTCGAGATTAGCGCCTAAACAAATGAAAGGGGGCCAATGACGTCTATGGATACAAGGTAGGCATTAAAGATACATGTCAAAGAGATAATGACATTATAATAAAAATAAAATGTCTGGAAAATACAAATATCTATGAGCATTATTGAACTGATCAAAGGTTCTATGGGATAGATAAAGTAATGGGTTTACGGCTAAACAAGATCGATGGAATCTTCTGCAAAGTGCCATTTACGGAAAGAATTATCCATGAGACCAGAGGAGGAATTCAAATCTAGGTATACCGACCAGGTTTGGATATAGTAGGCCAACGTCATGTGATGTAAAATTTTTCAGAATCTTCCATGTACATAATGAGGGAATAAACTAACAGCTCATCCCTTATGGGTTGGTAAATCCAAAGATCGGAGTCAGGAGCAATGTTTAAGATTATGCAGGTATACAAGAATATATACCAAGAGGTGTACGATATATAAGAAAATGAGTAGACAAGTAGTAAGAAAGAGAGCTGTCTATAATTACGAGTAATGAGAAAGTACAGATTTCTTGCAAACCATGAATAAGAGTATTTATTGGTGGAATGACATGAAGAGGAACATTGCGGAGTTTGTAGCTCAGTGTCCTAATTGTCATGAAGTACAAAAAATAGAGCACCAAAATCCAGGTGGCTTGACTCAGAACATTGAGATTCCGATGTGGAAGTGAGAAATGATTAATATGAATTTCGTTATGAGTTTACCTCACTCCTATCGTAAGTTTGATTTTATTTGAGTAATTGTTGACAGAGTAACCAAATCAGCTCATTTCTTGTCGGTCAAACTACCTACACAACTGAGGACTACGTAAAGTTATACGTTAAGGAAATTGTTTGCCTTCTTGGTACACCCATTTCTATTATATCTGACCGAGGTACACAGTTTACAGCTAACTTCTAGAAGTCATTTCAGAAAGGTTTAGCACTCATGTTAATCTTAGCACAACTTTCCACCCTCAGACAGATGGATAGGCCGAGCGTACGATTCAGACGCTCGAGGACATGTTATGAGCTTGTGTATTGGATTTTAAGGAAAATTGGGATAATCAGTTACCTCTTATTGAGTTCGCGTACAATAACAGCTATCATGCCAGCATTAAAATGGCTCCATAAGAAGCTTTATATGGACGGAGATGTAGATCTCCTATCGGATGGTTCAAGGTAGGCGAATCAGAGTTATTTGGGCCTGACTTAGTGCACCAAGACATAGAGAAGGTGAAGCTTATTCAAGAATGGTTATTAACCGCTCAGAGTCGCCAGAAGTCATATTCAGATGTGCGACGACGAGACTTAGAGTTTCAGGTAGATGATTGGGTCTTTTTGAAGATTTCGTCTATGAAGGGTGTAATAAGATTCGGGAAGGAAGGAAAACTCAGTCCAAGGTATATTGGGCCATATCGTATAATTCGGCAAATTAGTCAGGTAGAATACGAATTGGACTTACCTAAGGAGTTGGAATTTGTGTATCGAGTTTTCCATGTTTCCATGTTGAGAGCATGTATTGGAGATCCCTCCCGGATTGTACCGATTGACTATGTGAAGATTACAGAGAATCCATCATATGAAGAGGTTCCTATTGTTATCCTAGATCGACAAGTCCGCAAGCTGAGGACTAAAAAAGTAGCCTCCGTGAAGTTTTGTGGTGAAATAAGAGTCTGAAAGAGATGACATAGGAGGCGGAAGAGGAAATGATGCACAAGTATCCACACCTATTCCAGACTAATGTCGAGGTTCTAAGAGAAGCATAAGGTGAATTCTATTTTCATGATATAAGTCTAATGTGGATGTAGTAATGTACTTGATAATATATGATCATGTGAACAAGCAGTTGTATTCGCTGGTCACGCGACAGGAATTAGGTATGTCACCCCAACATTCAAGGACGAATGTTTCTAAGGGGGGAAGGATGTAACATACCGTACTTTCGGGTCACAATTTGAATCGCTAGGCATATGTAAAATCGCAAGGCGTGTGTAAATAGACCCGGGCGTTGGAAAAATTTATATATATTTACGTATGCTAATAAAGAGATTAGTATATAGAAGGATAAAACCCCAAAATAATTTTGGACGTAACAACTGTGATGATGAGGATTAATAATAATAGTTGGATATCCCCAAAGAGGTTTTGGACTAGTGTCATATCACAAGGTTATGACATTGAGTATATGAAGGTATTATAAGTTATTAAGATTTAAGTGAATTGGAATCACGAAATTAATTGTGTGTGATTGATTAATTGTGGAATTAATTAATTTTGGTGGATGGGACAAAGTTGAGTGGGAGTTTTGGCGTGTACGTGGACTTAAGAGGATTACTTAAGTGGAAATATTCCACTAATATGCATGTAAAGTAGAGGAGGGATTACGTGTGAGTAGATAAATTAAAGTGGCATCACATTAAAGTTGGAGAGGACATGTGTTTAAGGGGGGTGTTATCTCATCCTTAACAGTTGATGGGATGAAGTCCTTTTGCTGCACTTTAACATCTCACTTTAGTAGACATTCATTAATAAGGAATCAAGTAGGATCAAAAGAGAAAGGGACTAACTAATTCACTAGGTAGTTGATTCTTATATTCTTGGTATGAAGCAGATCGTGCAGTGATGTTCTTGAAACGAAAACATTTTTGTAAAAATTGTTTCAAGGAAACGTCTAGCATAATTGAAGAAGCAAAGAAAAAACGTTCTACAAAATATTGTTCAAGGCTACGTTCCAGTAGGTAATTGGTAAAAAGGGGTTGGTTTCGTTATTATTCAAGGTATGTTAAGGCAAATTATTTCTTCTTTTGGCATATTCCATGTAACTAAATATAACCGTGATATCGTTTCATAAATTATTTTACTCCTAGTGGTTACCAATATTCATGTTATTAATTCCTATGTTAAAAACATGTCTAAATATGTTTCTAAGTCCTTATTGAGGCATACAGAAAAGATATTGATATTCACAGTTTTAGCCGAAGGTACAAGGATATTGTGTCATCCGATAAATTCTAAATGTTTTATTGTCATTCATGTATCACATTCATGTACTTACCTTGACCTCAAATGAGTTATATACTCTACTATATATATGCATTATATATATATGTATGGGGAATGGAAAAAGGGAAAGGCGTTATATACGCACACCACTTGCAGCTAGTACAGACTATCACAAAAGAGCCCAACGAGGCCAATACGATATAACCTGATGCCCACAGAGGCGGTTATGGGAAGGAAGATGCCCTTGTGTGGCCAATATTTATATGTATATCGCATTTGCATTGTGCATAACATTTAGGCATATGTATTAGGGCCCTCAGAAGCATTTACTGTTGGTCAGCTATTTCTATTTCAGTTATTGTTATATCCTTGTTATGCTATTGTTCATGCCTGACATACTCAGTACATCAGTCGTACTGACGTCTCTTTTGTCGGGGGACACTGCGTTTCATGCCCGCAGGTTCAGTTAAAGAGGGTGACGGTTCACGCTAGTAGGGTGCTGGTTCAGCTGATGTTGGAGTACTCTATTTGTTTCAGAGTTGAAATCTGGTCGTGGTATAGTATTTCTGCATACACATATGGGTATGGCGGGGTCCTATCCCGTCTTTGTGATGTCATGTATTTCTTAGAAGCTTGTAGACAGGTGTCCTGTGTGTAGTAGATTTGTATGGCCTTGTTGGCCTTGGTATGGGTATGTATATATATATAAGTTGGTTTTCTAGATAAAGATTTCACATACTGGTCTTTCGGCTTAGTCCGTATTTAATTATGATTAGGTGTTGACTGTATGGTTAGTGGTACTCGGCGGGTGGGATCCGGGTGCCCGTCGCGACCCTCTTGATTGGGTCGTGACATTTGCAAGATGAGTCAATCATTTTCCTGAAACTATAAGTCTCGCCGTCGCACATATGAATACGACTTCTAACGACTCTGAGCGGTTAACAACCATTCTTCGATAAGCTTCACTTTCTCTATGGCTTGGTGTACTATGTCAGGTCCAAATAACTCTGATTCGCTTACCTCGCACCATCCGATAGAAGATCTACGATCTACATCTCCGTCCATACAAAGCCTCGTATGGACCTATTTTAATTCTAGCATGATAACTGTTATTGTACGTAAACTCAATAAGGGGTAAATAATCATATCCCAATTTCCCTTAAAGTCTAATACACAATCTCGTAGCATATCCTCGAGTGTTTGAATCGTACGCTCGGCCTGTCCGTCTGTTTGAGAGTGGAAAGATGTGCTGAGATTAACCTGGGTGTTTTGAAATGATTTCCAGAAGTTAGCTATAAATTGTGCACCTCGGTCCGATATAATAGAAATAGGCACACCATGAAGACGAACAATCTCTTTAACAGACAACTTCGCGTAGTCCTCAACTGTGTAGGTAATTTTGACCGACAGGAAATGAGCCGATTTGGTCAGTCTGTCAACAATTACCCAGATAGAATCAAACATATGATAAGAGCGAGATAAACTCGTAATGAAATCCATATTAATCATTTTTCATTTCCACATCGGAATTTCAATGTTCTGAGTCACGCCGCCGGGTTTCTGGTGCTCTACTTTTACTTACTAACAATTAAGGCTATGAACTAGCAACTCTGCAATGTTCCGCTTCATTGTCGTTCTACCAATACATACCTTTGAGATCATGATACATCTTAGTAGATCTAGGGTGAATGGAATATTGTGAGAAATGGACCTCCATCATAATCGTGTCTCGTAATCCTACTATATTGAAAATACATAAATGAACCTTCTACCTGGGGTCCCTCTCCCATTATACTCGAAGGTTGCGGGCGATGGTTTGAGCATCTATATATATGCAAATAAATAAGCTTAGTATATATAAGGACGTGGTCCCGAAATAATTTAAGGACTTAATAAGTGTGACGATAGGGAGTAATCATAATAGTTGTATGTCCCAAAAAAGGTTACGGATTAGTGTTATATCGCATGATTACGACATTGAGTATATGAAGTGTGTTAAAGGTGATTAATATTTAAGTGAATTAAGATTAATAAATTAATTGATATTGTTGAATAATTAATAGGTGGATATGGTTCATGTTGGAAATTTGCCTTTGGCGGGAGTTGCGACCGACCAACTTTAACGGCTTAAACACTAGTGTAACGTATGTTGGAGAATCCGGTTCTTCACACATGCATGATCTACTAAGTACGTAGATAACCGTAGGGCCAAGAATCGTCAAATTTCATTGAGAAATGAAAGAGATATTGGTCCACGAAGTAAGGTGTTTGAAGCATGGAAAGTGTGGTGTTGTGTTCAATTCTCCTTCATCGGTAGAGGAAGAAAGAATTGTTGTGTATATAAGACTCGAAATGTGTTTGGGGTTTGGGACCCCAAGGGGTATCCCATGTGTTTAAAGGAGGGAGGACCTAGATGTGCTTCGGTTCAAGGAAAGACCACACGCGCGCCGCCGCCGCCTTGGTCCGGTCGATTCGGTTAGAGTTCCGGGTTCCGGGTTCCGGGTTCTCGGGTTCACGGGTTCACGGGTTCACGGGTCCACGGGTCCTCGGGTCCACGGGTCCACGGGTCCGTGGGTGGGTCGTGGTGGTGTGAAATTTGTGGTCGTGGTGAAATTTGTGTGTTTGTGGGCCTTCGATATTATCTTTTGGGCGTAAAACTTTGCCAAGTACAGTTTGATCCCGAAGTTTCAGATGTGCAGCTTGGACCAGAATTCTTTCGGTTGTGCAGTTTGATCCCTGAAGTTTCAAGATGTACAGTTTGGTCCCTAAAGTTTCAAGATGTACAGTTTGGTCCCTGAAGTTTTCAGAAAGTTGGAATTTCGACGAACAGAAGCGTCCAAGCTCTCAATTCAGCCATTTATTTTGGCTGAATTACTCCTCCAATAATGGCCAAACAGTTGGTCTTTCTCCCATTTATGTTGGTGACTTTACTACCTCCATAATGGCCATTATTTGGCTATTATGGAGGCGGCCAGGCGATAAACAGCCCCTCCCTCTCCTATATAAACACCCCATTACACCATTGTTGAGCACTAAGACATATGCACGAAAAACAAGAAGAGATGCAGCAGAACAAGGTACCTAAAATACACAACAAAAACAGTTTCTTCCTACACCTTCCAAGGCATCATTTCGTTACACAATATTCTTCACGGTAGCTCTTGAGTTTCCTTTGCTCAAGTGTTCCATTGCTGTTTTATCTTGGGAGACAAATTGTCCAGGACGTATAAAGGATACATACGGGGCAATATTGTCTTAAGGACAGAGTGCCACACTCGACTCAGCAAAAACGATTTACATTTTTCCGTCTTCTACAAAACTGGAATTTCCAGTTTTTACTTGTGTAGCAATTGTAATCTCAAATTACTAGTTGAACTATTGAATATTTGTTTATCCTTTCGAATACTTGTAATAGTTATATACTTCCCGTACTGCTTTATAAAGTACCATAGAGCAAAAATAACCAACAACTTAAGACAATATTTGTATAGTATTACTATTAGTGTTCGAAAGATGTCGGTCAAAAGTTGTGTGACCAAATCTGAATATGGCAATGGATTTCTGGTAGAAGAGAGTGATGATGATGAACGTATTCATACTGTCACCGCTACCAAGACTGGTGGGAACAAGCGCTCCCGAGAGCCTGAGGATGTCAACTGGGACAAGAGGAGAAGACTGAAGATGTACTTCTATCTTGCAGCAGAAGGCCTGTATCTATCCCAGACAAAAGATCCGAATAATGGTAAGAAGGAACCGGACACTCGATCGATGAAGTGGTGAAGTGAGCGAATCCGAAATTGGGATAAGTATTTTTCTTACTTGTCAAGAATAAAGATTAGATGATGAGTATTTTTCTTACTTGTCAAGAATAAAGATTAAATGATGTCTGATTAAAAATGGATTAAAGTAAGGAGGAATATGAAAATAATTTATATTTCTTACGCTTTAAAAAAACAGAAGTTTAATCTCATCTTCTTTTCCGTTTAAAGATTGGATTGTAAAGCAACTTAAAAAGATCCGTTCTTTTGAGAGTAATTATTAAAAGTGTGTAAAGTATGTTCGCATTATCACGATGGAGAAAGATCCACTAAGCGTGTAAATCGTTACCACTCTTAAGTAAGCGCCAAGAATTATCCTGGGCACCAATCTTAACGGAAGAAGTCTAAAAGTTAAAGACGTTGAGCCTGTCACACCATTTGGCGTAAGATCTTTCATAGGATGATATTGGACACTCAGTCATATAAAGCCTCCAAGCGGCTGGAGTGGGCCAAAATTCTTTCATATGATGATATTGGACACTCGGTCATATAAAGCCTCCGGTGACCGGAGTGGGGCCGAATTCATTTCATAGAAAAAGTAATGGACACCTAGCAAGGTGGGCCGTAGTTTCCGTGTCTTAATGATCTCAAGGCCTAAAGAAAGGCAAGAAGAAATTGGACACTCAGTCTGCTAAAGCAACTAGAGTGGGCCAGAGTATCGAGATCACATATGATCCGGTTGCGCCCTAACCACGGGCAAGAGGTTGTTCATGTGAAGCAACGCCACCTCTAAAATCAAAGGGGCTGGAGAGGTTGTCCTCAATAGGACTTCAAGGAATGAGATCACTCTAAAAAGAGGTGTTACATGTTCCTAACTTGGTTTAAGGGACGCTGTTGGTACAGTACGTCTGTAGCCGAATGAATGATATATTTGTAATCCGTGCATCTATGCCATCATAGATTAAGACACGTTAAATAGCAAGTCATTCAAAAGCTAACGATGTTAAGATTGTTGCATCCTTTCGACATAAACCCTCAAAATGAATGTGAGGTAGGCGAAGAGGCAAAATCACCTTTCCAAATTCCGTCAAGGAAATAGCGAAAGAAGCACCGCTCCTCTAGAACTTAGTCACACCTACTTGGGTGATTTGAAGTTTATACAAAATAGAGGGGGGAGACAAGTACGTTGTGATCTTCATTGATGATGGTACAACGTATGGAATCCTTTGTTTGTTAAAAGCAAAGATGAAGTTGTTGAAGCGGATAAAGCGCTACAAAGCGAGTTGAAAATCAACTAAGCCTATGGATTGCGAAATTCATAACGATAGAGGGGAGAATGTGAAGCGGCGTTCATTAACCGACTGTTCATTACTCACCTCGCCTAACGGTGTTACCCAAGCGCAAACCCGTACGCCTAAATTATGTGGGGCAAGGCGATCCTTACCGCTAATGCGATTCTCAACAGAACTCCGCATAAGGATAAGGATAACTCTCCGCGTGAGACATGAAAAGGATCTCACATACAAAAGTTGTGATGTGGGGTGGCCTGGTAGAAGGTGGACTACCAAACAGTCAAGTTCGACCTAAGATCGTAGATTACATATCCACCGGATCTCAGAATAACAAGAGTACTTATCGCCTCTTGGCGTCAAAGAATGTTGAATTCTTATAAGATAACTTTCCTTGAAAAGGAAAAATGAGTAATTGCTCAAGGTTAACAAGAACCCGCGAGGGCCTGGCTGTCCGAAACTAGATGTTTCGTATCTACAGGACTCGAAAGTTGCTGGCTATCCGGAACTTAATATTCCAGATCTGCAAACTCAGGGATTCTAGATGTTGAACCAAGACGAAGCAAAGAGGGGACAAGGACTTGTTCCAGTCCTTCTAACTTGTATGGTTAAGAACGAACCATGGACAAATTAACAAATAATTGTTATCTCCAAAAGCGCTGCTTTGGAAAGAAGCTAAAGAGAGAAATAAATTCCATATATAGAACCATACATGTGTAATGGTTAATCTTCCTCCGGGAAAAGAACCTTTGGGTTGTAAAATGTGCTCCCCTGTGAGTAGCCTAACATCCAGGGCCATTGTAGTCTTACGTGGCATGGATGTTGAACTAGCCTTCCCAACCGGAGAGTTGGAAGAAGAGGATCAGAATTGGTTTGTTCAATCATGGGCTTCTTTCTGAACTTTCATTTTGGTGCCTGAAATGTTAACATTTTGGTCCTGAAAGTCTCAGATAAAACAGAAACAATGAATCTGACCACAGAAACATTAACTCTGAAGTTAGAAAGCCAACAGTTGGAAAACCAGCGATGCGAGAGTGAAACTCATATTGAAACAAAGTCTCGATATGAAAGATATGTGTATCACAGATGACATCTTAGGAATTGGATTTCTAAGACATCTAACGGATCGCCTATAGTTGATGATCTCGTTGAAGCCACCAATGGATATGAATCATAGAACTGATTAGAATCATGGTGCACCCATAAACAAGGAGCGATATGCACAACGTGTAGTTCAATGTATTGTACACACTACAACCGACCTGGTATCGTCCTACAAACAGATCAGTTGAACTAAGGTTCACTGATGATTTTAATACATGATCAATAGAAGGCGTTAAGTCGGATATGACGATATCTGAATTATTCGTTCATCTACGGATTATAGTATTCTGGATGTCCAGCGGTTCTGGGAGAACACAGTGATGCAACCTGGATATCAGATCTGAAGAACACCAAAGCCACAAGTAAATGTGTATGGTGGGTCTTGGAAAATCCTCTAAGCAAACTTGCATCGGCCGATTCATGATGGAATCGGAGTTTATCGCTTTATACAAAGCATGAAAGAAGTTGAGTAACTTCACGGCTCTTTAGAGGACGTCCCTTATTGGGAGTAACTCGTGCCTTCAGCAGTTATACATTGTGGCTAGCCGGTCGGCTTTAGGAAGGACACGGATGACGGCGTCTAGACATATCTGTCAGGATCTGTCAAGAGACATAAGACCGTATGGCAGTTGATCATCACGAGTGTCACATCCTTGTGTACTAACTAAGGGACTACCCGGAGATCAAGTGTTACTTTGTCTAGGGAATTGGCTTAAAACCCAAAATATACGGACCAATACGGTGGAAACCCAACCTTACGACCGGAGATCCCGGTAATTTGGTTCAATGGGAAAACTAAGTTGTAAAGGTTCGGTTGATCGCTTGGTGGAAGCATGAGCACTTCGGATAGTGATTTACGAAAAGAAACACCAAATCCAAAGTCGTTCCGCGATAGACTTTAAGTGCTATCTGCGGTGTGGGTAAAGGGTAAGTTTTCAAAACTGTAATGCTCCTCAAGCTTGATTGAGGTTAGGTTTTTGGGAAACTTTTAATGGTTCCTAACACTTGTGAAGTGGGGTATAGAAGGATACCTTGTAGGAGACCACCTATTTAAGTGCGAGGACGGGCCGCCTCAAAATGAACGCACTTAAGAATCCAAGACGTTGTCCATGGCCAAAACGGACAAAACATTACGAAGAAGAGAGTAAGGGAATTTGTTGTGTTGGTATCATTGTCTTGGCTTACACTAAACACTGACGGTTCAAGACATCACGTTCACCGCTCAGTAAGTAAGTCCGATGGTATTCAACTATGGAAGGTTCAAAGCTGAGGCTACCTCTCCTTATGCAACATCGGTCCGCTGAAATATTGCTGGAAATGAAAAAGACACCATGTGAGTGCGCCAAAATCTCTTTCAAGAGGGGATTGTTGGAAATTTGCCTTTGGCGGGAGTTGCGACCGACCAACTTTAACGGCTTAAACACTAGTGTAACGTATGTTGGAGAATCCGGTTCTTCACACATGCATGATCTACTAAGTCGTAGATAACCGTAGGGCCAAGAATCGCCAAATTTCATTGAGAAATGAAAGAGATATTGGTCCACGAGTAAGGTGTTTGAAGCATGGAAAGTGTGGTGTTGTGTTCAATTCTCCTTCATCGGTAGAGGAAGAAAGAATTGTTGTGTATATAAGACTCGAAATGTGTTTGGGGTTTGGGACCCCAAGGGTATCCCATGTGTTTAAAGGAGGGAGGACCTAGATGTGCTTGGTTCAAGGAAAGACCACACGCCGCCTTGCGCCGCCGCCCGTCGGTCGATTCGGTTCGAAGTTAGGGTTCGGTTCTCGGGTTCACGGGTTCACGGGTCCACGGGTCCACGGGTCCTCGGGTCCGCGGGTCCGCGGGTCCGCGGGTCCGGAATCCGCTGGTCGCGGGTCGTGGTCGTGGCGTAATTTGTCATTTGTGGTGTGGTGTGGGCCTTCGATATTATCTTTTGGGCGAAACTTTGCGGAAGTACAGTTTGATCCCGAAGTTTCAGATGTGCAGTTTGGACCAGAATTCTTTCGGTTGTGCGGTTTGATCCCTGAAGTTTCAATATGTACAGTTTGATCCCTGAAGTTTCAAGATGTACGATTTGGTCCCTGAAGTTTTCGAAAGTTGGAATTTCGACGGTCGAGCAGAAGCGTCAAGCTCTCAATTCACCATTTATTTTGGCTGAATTACACCTCCAATAATGGCCAAACAGTTGGTCTTTCTCCCATTTATGTTGGTGACTTTACTACCTCCATAATGGCCATTATTTGGCTATTATGGAGGCGATTTCAGGCGATAAACAGCCCCTCCCTCTCCTATATAAACACCCCATTACACCATTGTTGAGCACTAAGACATATGCACGAAAAACAGTAAGAGATGCAGCAGAACAGTGCACGAAAATACACAACAAAAACAGTTTCTTCCTACACCTTCCAAGGCATCATTTCGTTACACAATATTCTTCACGGTAGCTCTTGAGTTTCCTTTGCTCAAGTGTTCCATTGCTGTTTTATCTTGGGAGACAAATTGTCCAGGACGTATAAAGGATACATACGGGGCAATATTGTCTTAAGGACAGAGTGCCACACTCGACTCAAAGAAAAGCGATTTACATTTTTCCGTCTTCTACAAAGCTGGAATTTCCGCTTTACTTGTGTAGCAATTGTAATCTCAAATTACTAGTTGAACTATTGAATATTTGTTTATCCTTTCGAATACTTGTAATAGTTATATACTTCCCGTACTGCTTTATAAAGTACCATAGAGCAAAAATAACCAACAGTTCATGTGTTATGGACAAGTGGCAACAAATTAGTCAATTGCATGCAAAAGGGTGTTGTCGCTTTATTTGGGTGGAACGGGCAAAACGTGCAGCAACCATATTTAAGTTGGACAATTCATTTAGGAGGTGTCACTAAGTTGTATTAGTGTCGAAGATGAATTATTAAAGCAATACGTGTAAAGTGAGAGTAAAGATTGTGTAGGCATTAACCTATCATATCAAAATTTTACTTAAACTAATAAAATTGGTGCAACACTTTATTTATTTGGTAAAGCAGCAAACGTTGATTAGTCTTATCAACATTAAAGTAGGGATATGGCAGCAACATGAACCATTTCTTTTTGCCATTATCAACGTTTTTAGTTTTATTAGAGAAAGCAACGTCTTTTTATTACTATTTTTTTTGTACGTAAAGGTTAGTCAATTATCGGAAGAATTGACTCAGTGTAGTTATTTCAAGATCCAATCAAGATTAAGTTACGGAGAGTTTGGTTCAACATGGTTATTGGACAGATTGTTATAAGGTATGTTAAGGTAATTTTTTTTTTTTGGCATGTTCCATGTACCGAAACATAAACGTGATGTTGTTCCATAAATTGTTCTACTCTTAGTAGTTAAGGATGTTTATGTTATTAATTCCTATGTTAATAACATGTCTAAATATATTCCTAAATCCTTATTGAGGTATATGAGAAAGATGTTAAGATTCTCAATGTTAGCCGAAGGTACAATGATATTATGTCATCCGATAAGTTCAAAAATGTTTTATTGTCATTCATTCATTTTATTCATGTATTACTCTAGACCCACATATGTTATACACACTACTATATGGTACGCATTATATATATGTAGGGGATGGGAAAATGGAATGGCGTTAAATACGCAACACCACCTGCAGCTGGTACAGATATCACGAAAAATGAAGATGCCCACAGAGGCCAATATGATATGATGCCCACAGAGGCCGATATGATATGATGCCCATAGAGGCCGATATGATATGATGCCCACAGAGGCTGTTATGGGAAGGGAGATGCCCGATGAGGCCAATATATATATATATATATATATATGTACACCGCATTTGCATTGTACATGACATTTAGGCATATTATAGCCCTCAGAGGCATTTACTACTGGTCGGTTGTTTCTGTCGGCTGTTGCTGTCGGCTATTTGTGTCAGTTGTTTCTATTTCAGTTTATTTATGTATCTCTGTTATGCTATTTCTCATGCATGACATGCTCAGTACATCAGTCGTACTGACGTCCCTTTTGTCGGGTGACGCTGCGTTTTATGCCCGCAGATTCACGTAGGCAAGGTGACGATCTGCATTAGTAGCTTGCTGACTCAGCGGATATTGGAGCACTCCCCTTGTTTCGGAGTGTCGGTCAAATCTTGGTACGATAATATTTGCTTGTATATATGTGTATGGCGGGGCCCTGTCCCGACCCTTGTGATGTTATGTACTCTTTTAGAGGCTTGTAGACGATGTCCCGTGTATAGCAGTCAAATATGGCCTTGTCGGCCTCGGTATGTGTATATATATATAAGTTCGGCTTTCTGGTTAAGATTTTACATAGTTACTTTCCAGTGTATAACTCTATGTGTGAGCAGGGTACTGGGTGACGGCCCTTGTGGCCGTGATTAATTATAATTAGATGTTGATTGTATGCTTAATGGGACCCGACATGTAGGGTGCGGGTGCCTGTCGCGGCTTCCGATTTGGGCCATGACAAGCCGTTTATTTGCAATCTATATCGCTCAATAGGAGTAGATTTTCTCATTCTAGCTAGTTCTATTTATGAATTTTGTAGTTTCATTGTTGTTCTGTTTGGATTTTGTTTCTTTGACTATTATTAATAAAAATAGCAATAGACACCGCCTTTTAGTATATTTATTTAAAAAATGATGGTTCGTTCATAGATAAATAGTACTCCCTCCGTCCCAAAAAGATTCACCTAGTTTGACTTGACACAAAGTTTAAGTAATAAAAGAAGACTTTTGAATAGAGATTGCAGTGGATCCTGGATCCGGTCTGTATCTGGTGGATCCAGATCCATTTTATAGGATATGGATCTTCAAAATTTGGACCCGACGGATCCAGATTGAACCCGGATCTGTTTCTGACGGATCGGATCTGGATCTTGTATTTGAGATCCGTATCCGGTCCAAATACGACCCGTGGATCCGTTTTTTACTAAATATATGCATAACCTAGAATGTAATTTTATAAGTATTTTCTTAAATTTTTTTTATAATTTTTGTATTTTACATTCAGGTTTGGAGTAATGGATATTGAAAATTTTAGGAAGAATTGGCTGGAACAACAATTTTATTACTCCACTAATCACCCTCAGCTTCCATTCTCACACCTCTTAGTTTCCTTAAATAAATAAATTAACAAACCTCTTAATTTATTGAATTCTATAGATATAAATTAGTGATGTAATATATTTACTTTCCATGTTTGCTTCAATATGACTTTAATGCATTTTTACTCCAAAATGATTAAATGAAACATCCTCTTTAAATATCATGCATTCTTTAACATACTCAAATTATCTCTTGTTTACTTATTTAATTTTCTATCTATCATACTGAAAAATGCATTTTATTACAAGTATATGTATATGTTCTCAGATTTAATTAGATCTTTATCATTTTATGAGACTTCCTGATTTTTTTTGCTGTTATAGAATCAAGGAGACATTCATTTGTCTACAACAATATATGGAGGCCAAAGATGTCATCGTCCAATTCTCCATGTGCAACATGCAAATTATTGAGTCGAAAATGCACTCAAAAATGTGGATCCAGATCCGATCTGATGGATCCGGATTTGGATCTGATTTTTATGGACCCGGATCTAGATCCAGATATCAAAAACGGATCTGGATCTGGATCTGGATCTAGTAGGATCCGGTCCATATCCGATCCGTTGACATCCCTACTTTTGAAATGTGTGGTCCAAAATAAATTTTAGATAATTGTGTGATTGTAAATAATCTCATAAATTAAAATTATTTCTAAATATAGAAATGAGTCAACCTTTTTAGGACAAACTAATAAGGAAAGTGGGCTAATTTTGTTGGCACGAAAGGAGTAGGACCATGTCGGTTATATTAAATTAAAATATTTTTTAATAAGTACATTAAAATAATTTTAGTTTAAATAAAATGACACAGTCCATCCGTTTAATTTTTTTCCATTAGCAGTTTTAAAAGACAAACCAGGCTTTATTTAATTTAGCCAACCGACGGACGACCCCCGATTTTGACCGAGATAGTCCGTCAGTTTCCTTCAACTAACCCACCTTTTCTCAACATAGTCTAGTTCGTCGGTTTTTACCCGGTTTTAGGACATAATCGATCAACGTCCGTCCATCTTGGCCCTCGGTTATCGACCTATTTTAGTAGTGATAAACTAATAACTGAAAAAATTTACTATTCTGGATATATCCGGTGCCTGTTGACTTGAAAATAATCTTACTGTTTTCAGCCGTCAATACAATAAAACTAAATTTTCTGATATCTCACCCCAAGGACCTTATTTTTCCATATCATAATCATACTACTAAACTACATAAGTCATTATACTGGTACCACAGAAGGGAACATAGAATCAAAATCAGTAGAAATATATGTAAGTCGTCTACTAACTAAAAATAAACATGTATCTATTGTATATTGGATACCATTACATTCTAACTAAGTGTTAACACTTAAAGTAATTTAAGCATTTAGCCGAATTCAGTGACAATCGAACTATTCTGGAGCAGAATTTACTCCTAGCCCTCGACTACAAGAACTTCATCGGCTACTAAGGCATCTTAGCTGAGTTGTTAATTAGAGGTACGACTGAGACCCACTCAGATGCAGACGCCTCAACGACCAAGTCAAAAGGGTCTCCGAACCCCTATAAGCGATAACGACCAACAACAGCTAAAAGAAATGACCATTATCCAAGCAAGAAGAGTAGAGGGCAAGAAAATCGGCACCACCTCCCCCATAATCGGCCATTGAACTTAGTGGGTTACTTGATGGCGGACATGGAGGGGGGGCACATTGTACAATTTTCTTTTCTTTTTTGTACTATAAATAGAACACATTCTTTGTATATAGAGACACACAATCAATCAAACAACTCAAATTTTATCTATCTTTATCCTTTATCCTTTACTTTATTGTACTCAGCTGCATTCATGTTTCTTACCTCTTAATTTACTCATACCACCGTCCTAACACTTTCTGGAGTAGTTGGGGAATCCATTGCTAGAAATTAGAGTTCCGTTTCCAGCCCAAATCGCTTAAGTTAACGGAATCAATTTGTCATACGATAAAACGGCAAACACATCGGACGGTAACAAATTTGACATGCCCAGTGGGACCGTAGGTGAATTAATTGCAAAGTTTGATTCTCCAGGTCAGGATCATTCTTGGTGTATGCACCTAAGGTCCGGTAAGAAAATGAACCCCGAGTCCAATCCACATCCTAAACAAAATCCTCTCAGAAGGAACAACGAACCAGCATCCTCCTTGAGTATGCCTACATCGGTTGATACCCCTCCACTTCCTCCATCAACCCAAGCTGTGGAAGAATCTAGCCAATCTGAAGGTCCAACCATAATGAACACGTCTTTTATTAGACAACAAATCGACTTGGGCATCCATGACATTATGTACCAAGTTTCTAAGCAGTTGGATGACATTGTGAAGCCGATGGTACATAATAAGGTTCGGCAAGCGAGGGAGATGGAAACCACTCGAATGCACCCAGGAGAATGTTCGGCTAGTTCTGCCATCCCTATGACAAGCGGTGTTGTTCAGCATGAGACCGTGACTCCAGTGTTGTTCCTCAGCCACATGTGCATCAGCTAGTACCTACTTAGGTGCAGCCGATAGCGCACCTAGGAACACAAGCCCAATCGCCTGGCAACCAGCACACTGCATGGTCGATGCTGAATCTTGGGAGGGGGGGGGGGGAAATGGCCACTTGACCAAGCAAGTCTGCAGTATGGGCAGATCAACATGGCTTGGAAACCAGTTCAGGCTCCAGGACACATTGGATTGTCGACCGTTATGCCGTACATTTCTACGAACAGCCCTACGATGCAGGCGAATAATGTTGGCCAGCCGAATTGGCAACTGATGGCCCCTGGCTATGACTTAGCTCGGCTATCTGGTGATGTTTTCAGTGGAACACCATTCCAGCAGTTATTTCCAGTACCCAATCCATACCTTCCAAGAAGCATAGATTTTCTAAGAACGACCGACGTCCGAGAAGAGCAACCATGGAACACTATTCCACCTTATCCTCAGGCTCCGTTAACCATTCCAGGAGCTCAGGTTGCAGGCTTTGGTGGCCATACCAAACAACGGCAATGGGGCATTACCCCACCTATTGGTAATGGCCAGCAGACCACCTACAACTTTCAGAACCTTGTCCAACAAAGTGCAGACTGGAGGCCGCCAGTGCAGAACGCCTACCAGCCGAATCCAGTCGAGAATCGGCAGGGGACATCACAACTGATAAACTCGGAAATTATTGCTAATACCATGCGGAGGTACTTCGGCATCCAACTGAAACCTTTGGACAAGTCTGTTTATAAGAAGCCTTACCCTTATTGGGTAGATCGGATAGCACCATTGCCGAGGGGCTTCAAAACATCGGAGTTTGCCATCTTCTCTGGCGATGATGGAAAATCCACTATCGAGCACATCAGTAGATTTACTGCCCAATGCGGCGAGGCTGGCCAGAATGAGTACCACAAGTTGTAGCTATTCCCTCTCTTTCTAACGGGAACAACCTTCGCATGATACTCATCATTGACACATGATTCCGTACAGAGCTGGGCTGACATGGAGGGTTGCTTTCATGATAGGTTTTATTGGTCCCAACCTCAGGTTACCGTGACTGATCTAACGAATCTCAAGAAGCAGGTCAATGAATCGACTTCCGATTTTATCGAGAGATTCAGAAAGAAGGTTGGGAAATGCACCGTACACTTCTCCGAGTCTGATTGTGCCCACATGATAATCAACAATATGGACCCTCAGTTAAAGGAGAAGTTGGTAGGACAATCCTGCTCTGACCTGAGCCAGTTAGCCGAAAAAGCTAGCCAAATAGACCAATACATCCAGGAAAAAGAGCGGAGAAGAGCCAGTCGAAATCGAGGCTCCCACTTGGTAACCATCATTGAAGTGGATGAGTCCGACTCAGAGTTAGCCAATTGCACGGCAGATGCAATGGTAGCCGAGATTGTTAGTGGTAAGGTTTACTCTTGCCCAGCCTTGAAAGCCATAAAATGAGAGGAGATGAGTTCATTAGATGACAGGGTCGGTTACTCGTTTGACATCACAAATCTCGAGAAATGTTGAACAAGAACTTTAGGAACAGACCATGAGGTTCAGAAGGGTCCCTATCGATGCCAGGCATAGGCTTGGTGGAAGTACGGATGCCAACTAATTGGTAGCCGAGCATGCCTCGAATAGATGAATAACCACTCTCTAAAACCAAACAGAGGGTGGTCGAGTTTAACGTGAATGAGGATGTTTCGTCCTTACGTATCATGGCAAGAAATAAGGACCAGCCTAGACCCCGGAGAATGATTAAACCAGCCACTAACACAGAAGAAGGGAAGTGGTATATAAATCAGGCTCCCAAAAAGAAAGAGGCACCACCGAGAGTCGTATCAGGACTCAGAAAAGAAGGATGCAATATGGCAAGGCCTTGCATAAGATGCAACAAACATTGCATATAATTTCCAACACCAAGGCAGCAAAAAATCAAGAGATTTTTAAGTCTGTCGTAGTCGAGGCTATCTAGCGGGCATTCAGCTCAGTTGCTTCAAGGGCAATGTCGCATGAAGGAGAGACGTTAGGTCAACCAGAGCTAGATGAACAGCCTACCAACAACCCGACGGAGGAACCTCGACAAGAGAACGTGGCCCAGATGGACTTCTAACTGTGGCAGTCCCACAGATCGTGCAAAGGAGTCAGTCAGAGGATCCTCAGCCGATCGCTATTGTCTCTAGGAAATGGAAGTTATGAGCTCCTGGTCAGCCGAATTGAATGAAGGAGGGAACTCCATCCTTGACTTATTTATCCATGACCTGGTTGATGAGATGTGGGCAGACATTGAGATGGTCAGCCTAATCCCATGTAAGTTTTGGGCCAGCTACTACGAGTTGGATAGCCTAGAAGGTGATGTTTGCGTAGAAAACGCAAAATGGGCCAAAATAGTCGATACCATGGCTAGGGACACTTTGAGCACTGTGTTTGGTGCACCTACGGAAGAGATGGTTAAACACCTCAAGCCCCTCTATGTGAAGCTTATATCAACAATAAAACCATTAGCCGAGTATTCGTCGACAATAGGGGTATGCTGAATGTGATGTCGCTGCTTACTTTGAAAAGCCTCAACAAAACCAGAGAAGACCTCATCCTAACTAACATGAAAACGGCGTGCTTTATAGGAGAGGCTTTGGAAGCTTTAGGGATTTTAGTGGCAGAAATCACCATGGGTCCCAAGACGGTTAGGTCTGCCTTCTTTGTAATAGATGGCAAGTCGTCCTACACCATTCTGTTGGGAAAGGACTGGATTCACACCAGCCGATGTCTTCCTTCTACCATGCATCAAAAGCTCATCTTTTGGGAAGGAGACAAGATAGAAATTGTCCCAACGGATGATAACCCGTTCTAACCTGGGGTTCAAAACATAGAAGTTGTCCTTTATTCATCCTATGTGGCTCACATAGCCGTCACGGAGCAGTTTGAAGAAGGATCTTGGGAATGCTGTAATCTAACCTCGCGAGGGTTTGAAATAAAACAATTAGTCGAACCGCGACTTGCCTTGGAGAATTTAAATGGTTGAGGAAACTCAAATCATACGTGACCTGTGGCATTGGCTGACCGCCCTATGTTCTGAGGAAAGGATAGCCGAGGCATCACAGATGGGGAACCACGACATCGAACCAACGCTTTCAGCCGATGAAGTTGAGCTGTCGATGGAACTTGAATCTCCCATAAGAAGTACTATGCCTAGTTTTGAGTCCCGGGATCCTTTGGAAGATATCAACTTGGGAACTGATAAAATCCCTCGGCTAACACATATTAGTGATTTGCTGAAGGAAGGAGACAAACAAGGCATACAGGCCCTTCTACTACAGTAGAATTATCATGAGATGCCTGGGCTGGCACGTACTTTGGTGGAACATAGATTGCCAATCAATAAGGGTTTCAAACCCCAAAAACATTCGCCCAGAAGGTATCACCCTCAGCTGATGCCTCAAATCAAAGCTGAGATCAAACGACTGCTGAAAGCCGGGTTTATCAGAACGGCTAAGTATGTGGAATGGTTGGCAAATATCGTACCAGTCAAAAAGAAGAATGGCAAGGTTCGGGTATGTATTGATTACAGGAACCTAAATCTAGCCACTCATAAAAATGAGTACGTCATGCCGATAGCCGACATGCTAGTCGACTCAGCAGCCGCTAATTCTGTATTGACCTTCATGGCTAGATACTCTGGCTATAATCAAATATCGGTAGTCGAGGATGACATTCACAAAACCGCCTTCAGATGTCCAGGAGCGTTGGGCATTTACGAGTGAGTAGTTATGTCATTTGGTCTGAAGAACACTGGTGCCACTTATCAAAGGGCAATGAACACCATTTTTCATGACTTGATTGGCAAGACTATGGAGGTTTACATCGATGATGTAGTAGTGAAGTCTAAGGACTTCAAGGATCATTTAGCCGATCTTGAACAAATATTAAAAAGAATGAGGATTCATCATCTTAAAATGAATCCAACCAAATGCATGTTCCAAGTATCGGCTGGCAACTTTCTTAGCTTTTTGGTACACAAGAAAGGCATCGAGATAGATCGTAACAAAGCCAAAGCAGTAATGGGATCCGCACCACCTAAGACAAAGAATGAGTTACAAAGCTTATAGGGAAAGATCAATTTCTTACACTTACTACTGAGTATATGCTTTCTGTGTCTGACATGTATTCGTCTACATTTATCAAAGTCTCTTGAAAGTCTTCTATTAATTGAGAGTTATGGGTGTTATTATTTATTCTTTTAGGGTAAGTATTTGCCAGGTGTTCTATGCTTCCACATGTAAAGCATTCTAATTTGTTTTTATAGTTTCTATCGGTTCTATATTTTCTTATGTGTCTATTTTTATCTAGATACGGTTTTTTCGCTGAGGATTTTCTTAGATAGTATTTTTTCCTCTTGTATTTATTATAGTCTCTATAATCTTTATACCCTTTTTTGTATTTATAGCTTTTTCTTTTGGGTGGATCTTTATCGTAACTTTGTGTAGTGTATATGACACTTTTACAGAAATTTAGCTCGTTCTGTTTTAGCTATTTTTGTATCTGTAAATGTGTACATTTTTCTTGTAGTATATCCATTACGTGTTGTATTCTATGTCCTATAGACCATTTTGTAGCTAGGTTCTGAGCTACACCGTCTCTTTTGTTCCAGTGCTCTTCTATTTCTCTTCCTAGAGCTCCTGGTAACTTGTTAAATAACTTTTTACCTAGTTCTTGGTCAAAGGAATTTCCGCTAATTGTACAGTAGTAGAAGAAGTCGTTTAAAATCTTCTTTATGTATACCCAATTACTTATACTCAATTATTCTAGTTTAATTAAAGCATTTCTTTTTAGAGTTACTAAACCGCTATTTGGGTCTTCTCCCGTAATTAAAGTATGAATTTTATTTGTAAAGTTATACGAGTTTGGTCCCATGGCTACTAATTGTTGAAATTCAACTTGGAAGTCTGTCTTATAAGCTTCCCATAGAGCCTTTGTAGATTCTCCTAAGAATGTTTCTAGGTATTTATACATTGTTTCGGCATCTGTCTCTACATGATTCTGTATATAGTCTACCACTACGATTCCTTTCCATAAGTCTATTACGGAGTTTCATCTTTGTGGATCGTGGGCTGCTATATTTAAAAAATTTCCTCTATTCCCTCCTTCTTGGAGAGTGATAGGTTCTTCTAACGGCATTCGTCTGCCTGATGGTTTAACCTTTTCTAGAGGTTCTCCAGTTGTTCTAAATACGCGTCTTCTAGGTACATTTCCTGTAGTCGTGTCTACGGTATATTGTTCACATGTGGTTCTCTGGAATGGGCTAGAGCTGGCTGCGCTAGTCTCCATTAGTTCTTTCTGACTAATTTCAGAGTTTTTATCTAAGTTATCTTCTTCTTCTCTAAAGATATCTTCCCACATAGCTTCAAAAATATCATTTTTCTTTTGATATGTTTGTTCTGCTCTATATCCTAAATTATCGGTCCTTATTTCACATATTTTAAAATGATTTATAGTTTCTTCTAAGTTTAATTTATCTAGCTTGCATCCTTTACATCTAAATAACATGTTTGGATTTTTCTCGTGCAGGCGTTTGGCTTCTCCTAGGGCTATGTCTACTTCAAAGCCTTCTTGTATTAGTTCTAAATTCATAAATTCATTTATTTCTTGTTCGTCTAAAGTACTTTCTTCTTCATCGTTTTTCTGGGGAATGTAATTATAATCTGTAAATCTAATTGATGTTTCTCCTTTAGGGTTTGTATATACCAGATGAGATTCCGGTTGTAACATCTTTTTCTTTTTATTAAAGTGTTCTAATTTCCATTCTAGTCCAACATATTCTTCTGGATTTACCTTTATAGGTTTTATTAGATTGATTCCTTTATTTCCCATTAGTTCTACTACGTCGTTTATCTTTATCTTAAATTTGGTATTACTTTTATCTGTCATTTTGCCTAAGAATCCTACACATATAAGCAGATTATTTCCATTGTGCATTTCTTCATATCCTTTAGTTTGTATTCCTATTTTTATATGTTTTTCAAATTCTTGTAGATTTATTATGAAGTCTGGGCTTATGTAGAATATTCCTCCATTATCACTCATGTCTACTTCTATCATACCTATTATGGATTTCTTCATGTCTGACCATCTATCGTCATATATTACGATTAGTACTTTACTTCCCAAATTTTTTCTAGTTAATCCTTTTAAACCTATGACTATTAGTCCCATATGCATTAGCGTTCTTGTAGTCTTTTTTATTTGTTCTATTGATTCTAGGTTTATCAAATTTATATTACTAACTTTGTTTCCTAGAACAAATAATTGTTCTTCTCTATAATGTCTATATAGTTGTGTTGTGGTAGAGAAGTGTCCTGAATTATATAAGGTTCTGGGGTATAATAGCTTTAATTGGTGTTGCTTAAAAATACTAATGTCTCGATCTACATTTATTATTTCACTAAGTTGTCTATTATTTTCTTCAGGTGTTTTTCTGTTTAGAATTCTGGAAATAAGATTATTTCCTATTCTGTTTTCTGAAAAACTTACTCTTGGTTCTTCTCTTTCTGTTCTTGATCTAGTTGAAAGAAAGTCCATTTTAGTGATTTAGTCTTTTTAACTTTATCTTGTTTAGGTGTTATTTCAACCCTTTTTAATTGACTAATTAATTCTTCTATATCGTTATCTGTCTTATCGTTTTTACCTTTATCTTTATATTCTTCAGCTAATTTTTTAACTCTATCGCTTACTGCTTCTAGTTTTAACGTTAAGGTTTCTATTCTTCTGGTGATATCTAAGCTAAGGGAAACTAGTATTATATTTTGTTGTAACTGTATTTGATCAGATTTTACGTTAGGTATATATTCTTTGTAATCTGGTGGTAGAGGTATAGTTTTTTGGATTATTTTTAATGCTTCGTCTTGGAGCCAATTTAGTCTACTCATGAAAGAGTAATTTCTTTTAGTTCTTTAATTGTCTTTTCTAACTCTGTTATCCTGCTATTCAGATTTTTTAAATCTTGTCTTACTTTATCAAGTTCTTGAGTATTCTTGTTTTCTAGATTTACTAGGTTTTCTTTTAATATGTTATCTAATTCTATTTTAGTAGGTAACTTCTTTAAGCTACAAGAGTTAACTAAAGTGTTTATGTATTCTAGCTTTTGTTCTGATTTGTCGAAAATCTTTTTATACCTAGTTTGATTTTCTTCTATCTTTCCTAAAATTCTATTTGTATGTTTATTTGTTTCTTGTAATTTTTCACTTAGAGTTATAATAAAATCTACTAAGGTATTTATCTGTTTGTTTTCACTATGTAGGATATGTTCTCATGTGCTAAAGTTGCACTTTATAACACTATGGTCTGTTAATACTCTATATTTCTTTTTTGGGATTATTCTTAAATCTAGATATTCTAAGTGTTTTAGTTGAGCTATTTTTATCCTAGAAGTATGGTTATTTTACTAGTTCTGGTTTGATATTCTATGCTATCTCTAGAGTATGCTATATCACTTTGTAGTCCTTGTAATTCCCACTTTATGTGAGAGATTAAGTCTTTTTTAATTTTTCTAAGTAATAAGCTTTCTTGTATTTTCTGGGATAAGGTATAGGAGTGTACTAATTCTAGATGAGGACGTAAGTCTTTAAACTGACTGAGTAATCTATCTTGAGATAGTTGTTTTGACGTTAGTGTCTCTAAATAAGAGCGTAGAGCTCGTTCTGCTAGTATATATTTTTCTTTCTTTTTATCTCTCTATCTATAAGCCACTGATTAAATTTAATTCTTTTTACGAAAGGTAGTGATCTCATTAATATGGTCTAAAACGTTTGTTACCTTGCGCTAGCTTTCTAGTTTTAATATGTTCTATTAGCTTATATTCTAACAGTGATATTATATCTATTAACTCTAATAGTTTTACCTGATTTTCTTTAGTACTCTTTAGTCTACTATATTCTGGGTATAGAAACAAACGTTTTAGATCATATTAATGAGATCACTACCTTTCGTAAAAAGAATTAAATTTAATCAGTGGCTTATAGATAGAGAGATAAAAAGAAAGAAAAATATATACTAGCAGAACGAGCTCTACGCTCTTATTTAGAAACACTAACGTCAAAACAACTATCTCAAGATAGATTACTCAGTCAGTTTAAAGACTTACGTCCTCATCTAGAATTAGTACACTCCTATACCTTATCCCAGAAAATACAAGAAAGCATATTACTTAGAAAAATTAAAAAAGACTTAATCTCTCACATAGAGTGGGAATTACAAGGACTACAAAGTGATATAGCATACTCTAGAGATAGCATAGAATATCAAACCAGAACTAGTAAAATAACCATACTTGTAGGATAAAAATAGCTCAACTAAAACACTTAGAATATCTAGATTTAAGAATAATCCCAGAAAAGAAATATAGAGTATTAACAGACCATAGTGTTATAAAGTGCAACTTTAGCACAGGAGAACATATCCTACATAGTGAAAACAAACAGATAAATACCTTAGTAGATTTTATTATAACTCTAACTGAAAAATTACAAGAAACAAATAAACATACAAATAGAATTTTAGGAAAGATAGAAGAAAATCAAACTAGGTATAAAAAGATTTTCGACAAATCAGAACAAAATCTAGAATACATAAACACTTTAGTTAACTCTTGTAGCTTAAAGAAGTTACCTACTAAAATAGAATTAGATAACATATTAAAAGAAAACCTAGTAAATCTAGAAAACAAGAATACTCAAGAACTTGATAAAGTAAGACAAGATTTAAAAAATCTGAATAGCAGGATGACAGAGTTAGAAAAGACAATTAAAGAACTAAAAGAAATTACTCTTTCATGAGTAGACTAAATTGGCTCCAAGACGAAGCATTAAAAATAATCCAAAAAACTATACCTCTACCACCAGATTACAAAGAATATATACCTAACGCAAAATCTGATCAAATACAGTTACAACAAAATATAATACTAGTTTCCCTTAGCTTAGATATCACCAGAAGAATAGAAACCTTAACGTTAAAACTAGAAGCAGTAAGCGATAGAGTTAAAAAATTAGCTGAAGAATATAAAGATAAAGGTAAAAACGATAAGACAGATAACGATATAGAAGAATTAATTAGTCAATTAAAAAGGGTTGAAATAACACCTAAACAAGATAAAGTTAAAAAGACTAAATCACTAAAATGGACTTTCTTTCAACTAGATCAAGAACAGAAAGAGAAGAACCAAGAGTAAGTTTTTCAGAAAACAGAATAGGAAATAATCTTATTTCCAGAATTCTAAACAGAAAAACACCTGAAGAAAATAATAGATAACTTAGTGAAATAATAAATGTAGATCGATACATTAGTATTTTTCAGCAACACCAATTAAAGCTATTATACCCCAGAACCTTATATAATTCAGGACACTTCTCTACCACAACACAACTATATAGACATTATAGAGAAGAACAATTATTTGTTCTAGGAAACAAAGTTAGTAATATAAATTTGATAAACCTAGAATCAATAGAACAAATAAAAAAGACTACAAGAACGCTAATGCATATGGGACTAATAGTCATAGGTTTAAAAGGATTAACTAGAAAAAATTTGGAAAGTAAAGTACTAATCGTAATATATGACGATAGATGGTCAGACATGAAGAAATCCATAATAGGTATGACAGAAGTAGACATGAGTGATAATGGAGGAATATTCTACATAAGCCCAGACTTCATAATAAATCTACAAGAATTTGGAAAACATATAAAAATAGGAATACAAACTAAAGGATATGAAGAAATGCACAATGGAAATAATCTGCTTATATGTGTAGGATTCTTAGGCAAAATGACAGATAAAAGTAATACCAAATTTAAGATAAAGATAAACGACGTAGTAGAACTAATGGGAAATAAAGGAATCAATCTAATAAAACCTATAAAGGTAAATCCAGAAGAATATGCTGGACTAGAATGGAAATTAGAACACTTTAATAAAAAGAAAAAGATGTTACAACCAGAATCTCATCTGGTATATACAAACCCTAAAGGAGAAACATCAATTAGATTTACAGATTATAATTACATTCCCCAGAAAAACGATGAAGAAGAAAGTACTTTAGATGAACAAGAAATAAATGAATTTATGAATTTAGAACTAATACAAGAAGGCTTTGAAGTAGACATAGCCCTAGGAGAAGCCAAACGTCTGCACGAGAAAAATCCAAACATGTTATTTAGATGTAAAGGATGCAAGCTAGATAAATTAAACTTAGAAGAAACTATAAATCATTTTAAAATATGTGAAATAAGGACCGATAATTTAGGATATAGAGCAGAACAAACATATCAAAAGAAAAATGATATTTTTGAAGCTATGTGGGAAGATATCTTTAGAGAAGAAGAAGATAACTTAGATAAAAACTCTGAAATTAGTCAGAAAGAACTAATGGAGACTAGCGCATCCAGCTCTAGCCTATTCCAGAGAACCACAGGTGAACAATATACCGTAGACACAACTAGAGGAAATGTACCTAGAAGACGCGTATTTAGAACAACTGGAGAACCTCTAGAAAAGGTTAAACCATCAGGCAGACGAATGCCGTTAGAAGAACCTATCACTCTCCAAGAAGGAGGGAATAGAGGAAATTTTTTAAATATAGCAGCCCACGATCCACAAAGATGGAACTCCGTAATAGACTTATGGAAAGGAATCGTAGTGGCAGACTATATACAGAATCATGTAGAGATAGATGCCGAAATAATGTATAAATACCTAGAAACATTCTTAGGAGAATCTACAAAGGCTCTATAGGAAGCTTATAAGACAGACTTCCAAGTTGAATTTCAACAATTAGTAGCCATGGGACCAAACCCGTATAACTTTACAAATAAAATTCATACTTTAATTACGGGAGAAGACCCAAATAGCAATTTAGTAACTCTACAAAGAAATGCGTTAATTAAACTAGACTCCTCTGATTCAGAAGCAGACGAATTAATTAATGAAATAGGAATAGAAAATCTAGACTTAGACGTAGATTTTAGCACAATAAATAATTTAGTAAACGTACAAATAAGTTGTAACCATAATTTCGAAAGACATAAAGGCTTAGATAGCAATGCATGTTTTTCATGCAAATGGTTCCCCAGTAGAAACAAAAGAGCAAAATGTAAAAATTTCTTTATAGAGGGATGTATAGAATGCATCCAAAGAGAATTTCAAATAACATTAGCACAAAAAGAAACAACAAGTAAAATAGAAGATCCAACTATAAGTCTGAGAATGATAGCATTAGAAACTAGATTAAACAATTTAGAAGTCAGACTGTCTCATATAGAAAAGGGTAAACAAAAGGAAGTAAATTATGAAGACTCACTTCTAGAAAATTTACCAACAGAACTCATGAATAGCGAACAATGTAGTATTGAACAAATTAGAACATTAGTTTGTAACGAAGACAAAAAGTTCGGATCTCTGAAACTTTTAACTAAGATTAGAATAAAAAATTATGAAATAGAAACTTTAGCTTTAGTAGACTCAGGATGCACAAGGAGCATATTAAATAAAAAGATTGTTCCGCAAAATTTAATAAAATTTTTGGATAGGCCAGTTGCAGCTATGCAAATGGATGGAACACATAATATATATAATCATTATATTCAAGAAGCCTCTATAAGTTTTATTAATACTTGCTCAAAATTTTATAATCCAACTTACAAAAATGGAAAAAAATTGGGTAAGAGAATTAAACATAAATGCAGACTTTATTCTAGGATTAGATTTCCTATTAAATGATAATGGAAGCTGTACTATAACGCGAGATGGAGTTATTTTTCAAAAGAATAGCACATATACACCTGTACAAACTCTAAAGACTGAAACTAAAATCGTACAAGTTACTCCAAGAAACTTACAGAATAAAGAAATTTGCTGTCAAGACTGTAGTAACAAAGAAAAATATTGTGCAAAAAATAATGAAATTCTAGTTATGAAAGAAGTCATAGACGAAGATATAATTACTGACAAAAATTACACCTTAATAGACATAGAAACAAACCTATATAATTTCAAAACTGGAATCGAAAAGATAGGGATAATAAAAGACCAGAAAGATCTAGAAAATATAATAAAATATTAGATGAAATAGAAATTATAGGAGAAAAACCTTTAAAACACTGGAACAATAACAAAACACTCTGTAAACTAGATATCATAAACCCAGAATATACAATTAAAACAGCCCCTATTGAAGCTACAAACCAAGACATAGAAGATTTTAAAATACAGATTAAAGAATTACTAGACCTAGGTATAATAAGAAGATCTATCTCCAAACATAGATCTGATGCCTTCATAGTAAGAAACCACTCTGAAATAGTCAGAGGAAAGGCCAGAATGGTTATAAATTATAAAAGACTTAATGACAACACTAGAAACGATGGTTATAAATTACCAGACAAAACAGAACTAATTAATAGGATTCAAGGAAAGAATTTCTTTAGTAAATTTGATTGCAAATCAGGATACTGGCAAGTAAAGATGCACGATGAAAGCATCGAATGGACCGCTTTCACCTGTCCTGAAGGACATTTCGAATGGCTAGTCATGCCTTTCGGTTTAAAAACCGCTCCACCTATATTCCAAAGAAAAATGGATACTATATTTGGAGAATACAAAAGATTTGTGCTAGTATACGTAGACGATATTTTGGTTTTTAGTCAAAATAAAAATGAACACTCAGGACATCACCAGACAATATTTAGATTATTCGTTAATAACAGAATAATTATAAGTAAAAAGAAAATGAAATTATGTAAATAATATATAAACTTTTTAGGAATAATTCTAGGAGAGGGAAAGATAAAATTACAACCTCATACAAAAAAGTATTAGATATGCCAGATAAACTGGATAGCACTAAAGAACTTCAGAAGTTCTTAAGAATAGTAAACTATGCAAGAAATTTTATTAAGGATTTGGGAAAAATAGCAGGACCACTGTATGCTAAAACTGGGTCTACAGGTCAGAAACACTTTGATAACGAAGACATAAAATTAGTACAGACAATAAAAGAAAAAGTTAAACACATCCCAGACCTAAACATGCCTTTAGAAACAGATTTTCTAATAATAGAAACTGATGGAAGCTTCGAAGGATGTGGAGCTATCCTGAAAGCTAAGCCAAATAAATATAGCAATAAAATCAAAGAAAAAATATGTGCTTATCAAAGCGGTAAGTACAAAGAAAAAGTCAACATGACTAGCATAGATGCAGAAATACTAGCAGTAGTATACGGTTTAAATAGTTTCAGGTTATACATCTTAAATAAACCAGAAATATTAGTAAGAACAGACTGTGAATCAATAGTCAAATTTCACCAGAAAATAAATGATAAGAATAGTAGTAGACGAAGATGGTTGAATTTTGAGATACCATATCCATCTACAACTTAGTATTTAAGAACTATAAAGGCAAAGATAATAGCCTAGCAGATCAGCTAAGTAGATTAAATATTATGTCTAACTAATTAATTTCCTTTATGCTATATACAGAATGAGTTCTTCTAAGAATCACTCAAAAGACAAGGGAAAAGGCCCAGCCATATCCCAAGAAGACTACATACAAAAGGAATTGGGTAACGTAACGTTTAAACCCATGACAGAATTAGAGACTCCTACAATGGAGAGACTTTATTTTGGTAGAAATAATTTAGTATCTTTTCCGATTTCAAATCTAACTTTCAAAATTTTACCAGAATATTTGGTCGATAGACAACAAAAATGCTTAATAGACAATATATGGATTGCGCATAATAAAAAAGACACTAGCCATTTGGTGGAAACTTTAAACTGCCTTTGCCAACATTTTACTAAGAAAAACCATGACAAAAGATTTAAATTTTACGTAGTAGTCCATGGAAAAATAAACGGTATTTTTCAAACATGGCTAGAAGTATATAGATTCTACAAAAGATATAAAGAAACCTCTTTTAAAGGTTTCAATGTGTTTACTGAGGCTCTCGACTATGCAAGAGGAGTACTTGGGCCAAATTATTTCATTTCACCGGCCCTCAGACATAATTCAGATCAAACTCCCCAATACAACATTCAGAAAGACACCAGTAAAATAATATTTTGCGATCATTGTACCACAATGACCGAGACTGTAAAATGCCTCAACCATACGAAAGACTTACTCCTAAAACAAAACACCAAACTCTCAAAAAAAATAAAGGAGTTAGAACAGCAACTAAATCAGAAACAGAGTTCTCCATCTCCCCTAAAAATGGATGAGACAGGTGTGCATTCCCTTCTGAATGCAAATAGATCTCTTGTGCAGGATAAAGGTACTGACTAGTCCGATTCAAATGGTGGCGGTAAAGACTTATCAAACCCGTTGATGGTCGTCACTTTGCCAAAAAGTGAAGACGAAGAAAATTAAATCGACAACAAGACGGAAGCTCCTAAAACATTCATCATGGATCTTCTTCCCGTGCAAGGAGCAGAAAATCAAAAAAAGAACAGAACTTGGACATAGAAAAAATAATTAAAGAAACTATAGAAAAAATGTTCAAAGAAAAACAAGACTCCCAGAACAAAGAAGCAGAACAGGACAAACATGAAAATCCAACACCACCAGAACTATCCCAGCCAAAGCAAGAACATAGTTCCGACGGGAATAGCGTGGATCATGTTTCAGACACAGACAATGAATTCCTACAATCCAATTATGCTCAGGATCCAAATAATTACGACTCATGAATGAGTTTTGATTCTGTAGCTCTCCATAATTTGGACACTTAGAAGAAGAACACTGTACAAAGATTGAGACAAAATAAAAGAACGGTGTATAAATGATCCTCAAAAGGAACGGTATACAAACGAGACAACGACACCAATAAAGCAGCAGACATCAAGAACAATAATTCAAGACAGCATCTTAGAAAAAGAATAACTTTAAAAAAGATGCTAAAGCAGGACAACAACCAGAAAATGACAAATGAAAAAAGAGGCTTTTGCAAAAAGTTTGAAGTGACGATGGGGCCCACAGCGCACCCGACTACAAACTCAAAAGATTCTTATAACATTTGAAGTCCAAAGTTTGAAGTCCGGAAGACTCTATAAAAAGCTACTCTCACGACACACAAAAACAGAATGAAAAACAACAAAAAAATGATAGATAGAAAAAAATGAAAGAATTCTCTCTACTTTCTCTCATCAACCCATTTGT
The DNA here is from genome assembly GCA_029783415.1 of Anisodus acutangulus. Lineage (NCBI taxonomy): Eukaryota > Viridiplantae > Streptophyta > Magnoliopsida > Solanales > Solanaceae > Anisodus > Anisodus acutangulus. Next base: position 43,754,610 of record CM056492.1, read on the forward strand.
ATAAACCACCACCTCTACTAAGTTAGTTTTTAGTTAGTTTTCCGCAGAAGCAAAAGCTTTCCAGGGCTTCCCGAAAGGGAAACCTCCCTGTTTTTCCAATTATGTAAGTCTACTTTCCAGCAGTTATCTCCTCCATATGTAAATTAGTATTTATATAAATGAATCTTGCAGTTTAAGCTCTGCAGGAAATATGTTGTTATAATTTGTTATCATGAACTCTATATAACTGCTACTATGAACTCTATATATTTTCATGAACTCTATATATACTTAGTATATGGCTATCCTTTAAACTCTATAATGACCTCCATGGATTAGCCTGTAAATTCCTATGTTAACGGTGGTTAACAGAATGGCCGTTAAAATGTCCGCTGAAGGACGATATTGGCCTGAAAATTTGGGTGTGGCAAAAGACGACTGTCATTCTTAGGGTAAGGTTTAAGGGAAGAGATGAACAGTATAAAGTTAGAGTTCTCATGAATATTATACAGTTTTTCATAAGAAACAGTAGAAAGTTTTCATGACTGGACCAAACCAAGTCCAGATTTAAAAAAAAAATTATTAAAGGAGATACACTATTTGGATTGTATGACAAACATAAAAGGAATAACGACAGGAAGGGAGTACCGAGTAGGACTACACACCTATATTTACCCCCTTTATTGAAACATTTTATTGAAATATACACCCCCTCTATATTTCAGAGCTTGAAGATTTTTGGACAAGTTTATGAAAGACTCTTACTTTGAAGTTAAAAAAGAATTAAGTATTCTATACCCAGAATATAGTAGACTAAATAGTACTAAAGAAAATCAGGTAAAACTATTAGAGTTAATAGATATAATATCACTGTTAGAATATAAGCTAATAGAACATATTAAAACTAGAAGCAGTAAGCGATAGAGTTAAAAAATTAGCTGAAGAATATAAAGATAAAGGTAAAAACGATAAGACAGATAACGATATAGAAGAATTAATTAGTCAATTAAAAAGGGTTGAAATAACACTTAAACAAGATAAAGTTAAAAAGACTAAATCACTAAAATGGACTTTCTTTCAACTAGATCAAGAACAGAAAGAGAAGAACCAAGAGTAAGTTTTTCAGAAAACAGAATAGGAAATAATCTTATTTCCAGAATTCTAAATAGAAAAACACCTGAAGAAAATAATAGACAAATTAGTGAAATAATAAATGTAGATCGATACATTAGTATTTTTCAGCAACACCAATTAAAGCTATTATACCCAGAACCTTATATAATTCAGGACACTTCTCTACCACAACACAACTCTATAGACATTATAGAGAAGAACAATTATTTGTTCTAGGAAACAAAGTTAGTACTATAAATTTGATAAACCTAGAATCAATAGAACAAATAAAAAAGACTACAAGAACGCTAATGCATATGGGACTAATAGTCATAGGTTTAAAAGGATTAACTAGAAAAAATTTGGAAGTAAAGTACTAATCGTAATATATGACGATAGATGGTCAGACATGAAGAAATCCATAATAGGTATGACAGAAGTAGACATGAGTGATAATGGAGGAATATTCTACATAAGCCCAGACTTCATAATAAATCTACAAGAATTTGAAAAACATATAAAAATAGGAATACAAACAAAAGGATATGAAGAAATGCACAATGGAAATAATCTGCTTATATGTGTAGGATTCTTAGGCAAAATGACAGATAAAAGTAATGCCAAATTTAAGATAAAGATAAACGCCGTAGTAGAACTAATGGGAAATAAAAGAATCAATCTAATAAACCCTATAAAGGTAAATCCAGAAGAATATGCTGGACTAGAATGGAAATTAGAATACTTTAATAAAAAGAAAAAGATGTTACAACCAGAATCTCATCTGGTATATACAAACCCTAAAGGAGAAACATCAATTAGATTTACAGATTATAATTACATTCCCCAGAAAAACGATGAAGAAGAAAGTACTTTAGACGAACAAGAAATAAATGAATTTATGAATTTAGAACTAATACAAGAAGGCTTTGAAGTAGACATAGCCCTAGGAGAAGCCAAACGCCTGCACGAGAAAAATCCAAACATGTTATTTAGATGTAAAGGATGCAAGCTAGATAAATTAAACTTAGAAGAAACTATAAATCATTTTAAAATATGTGAAATAAGGACCGATAATTTAGGATATAGAGCAGAACAAACATATCAAAAGAAAAATGATATTTTTGAAGCTATGTGGGAAGATATCTTTAGAGAAGAAGAAGATAACTTAGATAAAAACTCTAAAATTAGTCAGAAAGAACTAATGGAGACTAGCGCATCCAGCTCTAGCCCATTCCAGAGAACCACAGGTGAACAATATACTGTAGACACGACTACAGGAAATGTACCTAGAAGACGCATATTAAGAACAACTGGAGAACCTCTAGAAAAGGTTAAACCATCAGGCAGACGAATGTCGTTACAAGAACCTATCACTCTCCAAGAAGGAGGGAATAGAGGAAATTTTTTAAATATAGCAGCCCACGACCCACAAAGATGGAACTCCGTAATATACTTATGGAAAGGAATCGTAGTGGCAGACTATATACAGAATCATGTAGAGACAGATGCCGAAATAATGTATAAATACCTAGAAACATTCTTAGGAGAATCTACAAAGGCTCTATAGGAAGCTTATAAGACAGACTTCCAAGTTGAATTTCAACAATTAGTAGCCATGGGACCAAACCCGTATAACTTTACAAATAAAATTCATACTTTAATTACGGGAGAAGACCCAAATAGCGGTTTAGTAACTCTACAAAGAAATGCTTTAATTAAACTAGAACAATTGAGTATAAGTAATTGGGTATACATAAAGAAGATTTTAAACGACTTCTTCTACTACTGTACAATTAGCGGAAATTCCTTTGACCAAGAACTAGGTAAAAAGTTATTTAACAAGTTACCAGGAGCTCTAGGAAGAGAAATAGAAGAGCGTTGGAACAAAAGAGACGGTGTAGCTCAGAACCTACTACAAAATGGTCTATAGGACATAGAATACAACACGTAATTGATATACTACAAGAAAAATGTACACATTTATAGATACAAAAATAGCTAAAACAGAACGAGCTAAATTTCTGTAAAAGTGTCATATACACTACACAAAGTTACGATTAAGATCCACCCAAAAGAAAAAGCTATAAATACAAAAAAGGGTATAAAGATTATAGAAACTATAATAAATACAAGAGTAAAAAATACTATCTAAGAAAATCCTCAGCGAAAAAACCGTATCTAGATAAAAATAGACACATAAGAAAATATAGAACCGATAGAAACTATAAAAAAAAATTAGAATGCTTTACATGTGGAAGCATAGAACACCTGGCAAATACTTACCCTAAAAGAATAAATAATAACATCCGTAACTCTCAATTAATAGAAGACTTTCAAGAGACTTTGATAAATGTAGACGAATACATGTCAGACACAGAAAGCATATACTCAGTAGTAAGTATAGAAGCAGGAGAAACAAGTAAACTAGACTCCTTTGATTCAGAAGCAGACGAATTAATTAATGAAATAGGAATAGAAAATCTAGACTTAGACGTAGATTTTAGCACAATAAATAATTTAGTAAACGTACAAATAGGTTGTAACCATAATTTCGAAAGACATAAAGGCTTAGATAGCAATGCATGTTTTTCATGCAAATGGTTCCCTAGTAGAAACAAAAGAGCAAAATGTAAAAATTGCTTTATAGAGGGATGTATAGAATGCATCCAAAGAGAATTTCAAATAACTTTAGCAGAAAAAGAAACAACAAGTAAAATAGAAGACCCAACTATAATTCTGAGAATGATAGCATTAGAAACAAGATTAAACAATTTAGAAGTCAGACTGTCTCAGATAGAAAAGGGTAAACAAAAGGAGGTAAATTATGAATACTCCTAGAAAATTTACCAACAGAACTCATGAATAACGAACAATGTAGTATTGAACAAATTAGAACATTAGTTTGTAACGAAGACAAAAAGTTCGGATCTCTGAAACTTTTAACTAAGATTAGAATAAAAAATTATGAAATAGAAACTTTAGCTTTAGTAGACTCAGGATGCACAAGGAGCATATTAAATAAAAAGATTGTTCCGCAAAATTTAATAAAATTTTTGGATAGGCCAGTTGCAGCTATGCAAATGGATGGAACACATAATATATATAATCATTATATTCAAGAAGCCTCTATAAGTTTTATTAATACTTGCTCAAAATTTTATAATCCAACTTACAAAATGGAAAAAATTTGGGTAAGAGAATTAAACATAAATGCAGACTTTATTCTAGGATTAGATTTCCTATTAAATGATAATGGAAGTTGTACTATAACGCGAGATGGAGTTATTTTTCAAAAGAATAGCACATATACACCTGTACAAACTCTAAATACTGAAACTAAAATCGTACAAGTTACTCCAAGAAACTTACAGAATAAAGAAGTTTGCTGTCAAGACTGTAGTAACAAAGAAAAATACTGTGCAAAAAATAATGAAAATCTAGTTATGAAAGACGTCATTGACGAAGATATAATTACTGACAAAAATTACACCTTAATAGACATAGAAACAAACCTATATAATTTCAAAACTGGAATCGAAAAGATAGGGATAATAAAAGACCAGAAAGATCTAGAAAATATAATAAAAATATTAGATGAAATAGAAATTATAGGAGAAAAATCTTTAAAACACTGGAACAATAACAAAACACTCTGTAAACTAGATATCATAAACTCAGAATATACAATTAAAACAGCCTCTATTGAAGCTACAAACCAAGACATAGAAGATTTTAAAATACAGATTAAAGAATTACTAGACCTAGGTATAATAAGAAGATCTATCTCCAAACATAGATCTGATGCCTTCATAGTAAGAAACCACTCTGAAATAGTCAGAGGAAAGGCCAGAATGGTTATAAATTATAAAAGACTTAATGACAACACTAGAAACGATGGTTATAAATTACCAGACAAAACAGAACTAATTAATAGGATTCAAGGAAAGAATTTCTTTAGTAAATTTGATTGCAAATCAGGATACTGGCAAGTAAAGATGCACGATGAAAGCATCGAATGGACCGCCTTCACCTGTCCTGAAGGACATTTCGAATGGCTAGTAATGCCTTTCGGTTTAAAAACCGCTCCACCTATATTCCAAAGAAAAATGGATACTATATTTGGAGAATACAAAGATTTGTGCTAGTATACGTAGATGATATTTTAGTTTTTAGTCAAAATAAAAATGAACACTTAGGACATCTACAGACAGTATTTAGATTATTCGTTAATAACGGTATAATTATAAGTAAAAAGAAAATGAAATTATGTAAAGAATATATAAACTTTTTAGGAATAATTCTAGGAGAGGGAAAGATAAAATTACAACCTCATGTAGCCAAAAAGTATTAGATATGCCAGATAAACTGGATAGCACTAAAGAACTTCAGAAGTTCTTAGGAATAGTAAACTATGCAAGAAATTTATTAAGGATTTGGGAAAAATAGCAGGACCACTGTATGCTAAAACAGGGTCTACAGGTCAGAAACACTTTGATAACGAAGACATAAAATTAGTACAGACAATAAAAGAAAAAGTTAAACACATCCCAGACCTAAACATGCCTTTAGAAACAGATTTTCTAATAATAGAAACTGATGGAAGCTTCGAAGGATGGGGAGCTGTCCTGAAAGCTAAGCCAAATAAATATAGCAATAAAAGCAAAGAAAAAATCTGTGCTTATCAAAGCGGTAAGTACAAAGAAAAAGTCAACATGACTAGCATAGACGCAAAAATACTAGTAGTAGTATACAGTTTAAATAGTTTCAGGTTATACATCTTAAATAAACCAGAAATATTAGTAAGAACAGACTGTAAAGCAATCGTCAAATTTCACCAGAAAATAAATGATAAGAATAGTAGTAGACGAAGATGGTTGAATTTTTTAGATACCATATCCATCTACAACTTAGTATTTGAGAACTATAAAGGCAAAGATAATAGCCTAGCAGATCAGCCAAGTAGATTAAATATTATGTCTAACTAATTAATTTCCTTTATACTATATACAGAATGAGTTCTTCTAAGAATCACTCAAAAGACAAGGGAAAAGGCCCAGCCATATACCAAGAAGACAACAGACAAAAGGAATTGGGTAACATAACGTTTAAACCCATGACCGAATTAGAGACTCCTACAATAGAGAGACTTTATTTTGGTAGAAATAATTTAAGTATATTTTCCGATTTCAAATCTAACTTTCAACATTTTACCAGAATATTTGGTCGATAGACAACAAAAATGCTTAATAGACAATATATGGATTGCGCATAATAAAAAAGACACTAGCCATTTGGTGGCAACTTTAAACTGCCTTTGCCAATATTTTACAGAGAAAAACCAAGACAAAAGATTTAAATTTTACGTAGTAGTCCATGGAAAAATAAATGGTATTTTTCAAACATGGCTAGAAGTTATAGATTCTATAAAAGATATAAAGAAACCTCTTTTTAAAGGTTTCAATGTGTTTACTGAGGCTCTCGACTATGCAAGAGGAGTACTTGGGCCAAATTATTTCATTTCACCGGCCCTCAGACATAATTCCGATCAAACTCCCCAATACAACATTCAGAAAGACACCAGTAAAATAATATTTTGCGATCATTGTACCACAATGACCGAGACTGTAAAACGCCTCAACCATACGAAAGACTTACTCCTACAACAAAACACCAAACTCTCAGAAAAAATAAAGGAGTTAGAACAGCAACTAAATCAGAAACAGAGTTCTCCATCTCCCCTAAAAATGGATGAGACAGGTGTGCATTCCCTTATGAATGCAAATAGATCTACTGTACCAGATAAAGGTACAACTAGTCCGGTTCAAATGGTGGCCAGTAAAGACTTATCAAACCTGTTGATGGCTGTCACTTTGCCAAAAAGTGAAGACAAAGAAAATTCTTCAGCAACAAGACGGAAGCTCCCTAAAACATTCACTGCGGGATCTTCTTCCCGTGCAAGGAGCAAAAAATCAAAAAAAGAACAGAACTTGGACGTAGAAAAAATAATTAAAGAAACTATAGAAAAAATAATTAACGAAACTATAGAAAAAATGTTCAAAGAAAAACAAGACTCCCAGAACAAAGAAGCAGAACAGGACAAACATGAAAATCCAACACCACCAGAACTATCCCAGCCAAAGCAAGAACATAGTTCTGACGGGAATAGCGTGGATCATGTTTCAGACACAGACAATGAATTCCTACAATCCAATTATGCTCAGGATCCAAATAATTACGACTCAGGAATGAGTTTTGATTATGTAGCTCTGCATAATTTGGACACCCAGAAGAAGAACACTGTACAAAGATTTAGACAAAATATAAGAACGGTGTATAAACGATCCTCAAAAGGAACGGTATACAAATGAGACAACGACACCAATAAAGAAGCAGACATCAAGGATAATAATTCAAGACAGCATCTCAGAAAAAGAATAACTTTAAAAAATATGCTAAAGCATGACAACAACCATAAAATGACAAATGAAAAAAGATGCTTTTGCAAAAAGTTTGAAGTGACGATGGGGCCCACAGCGCACCCGACTACAAACTCAAAAGATTCTTATAACATTTGAAGTCTGAAGTTTGAAGTCCGGAAGACTCTGTAAAAAGCTACTCTCAAGACACACAAAAATAGAACGAAAAACAATAAAAAAAAGATAGATAGAGAAAAATGCAAGAATTCTCTCTACTTTCTTTCATCAACCCATTTGTATAAACCACCACCTCTACTAAGTTAGTTTTTAGTTAGTGTTCCGCAGAAGCAAAAGCTTTCCGGGGCTTCCCGAAAGGGAAACCTCCCTGTTTTTCCAATTATGTAAGTCTACTTTCCAGCAGTTATCTCCTCCATATGTAAATTATGTTTTATATAAATGAATCTTGCAGTTTAAGCTCTGCAGGAAATATGTTGTTATAATTTGTTATCATGAACTCTCTATAACTGCTACTATGAACTCTATATATTTTCATGAACTCTATATATACTTAGTATATAGTTATCCTTTAAACTCTATAATGACATCCATGGATTAGCCTGTAAATTCCTATGTTAACGGTGGTTAACAGAATGGCCGTTAAAATGTCCGCTGAAGGACGATATTGGCCTGAAAATTTAGGTGTGGCTAAAGACGACTGTCATTCTTAGGGTAAGGTTTAAGGGAAGAGATGAACAGTATAAAGTTAGAGTTCTCATGAATATTATACATTTTTTCATAAGAAACAGTAGAAAGTTTTCATGATTGGACCAAACCAAGTCCAGATTTAAAAAAAAAAATTAAAGGAGATACACTATTTGGATTGTATGACAAACATAAAAGGAATAACGACAGGAAGGGAGTACCGAGTAGGACTACACACCTATATTTACCCCCTTTATTGAAACGTTTTATTGAAATATACACCCCCCTCTACAACCCATTTGTATAAACCACCACCTCTACTAAGTTAGTTTTTAGTTAGTTTTCCGCAGAAGCAAAAGCTTTCCGGGGCTTCCCGAATGGGAAACCTCCTTGTTTTTCCAATTATGTAAGTCTACTTTCCAGCAGTTATCTCCTCCATATGTAAATTATGTTTTATATAAATGAATCTTGCAGTTTAAGCTCTGCAGGAAATATGTTGTTATAATTTGTTATCATGAACTCTCTATAACTGCTACTATGAACTCTATATATTTTCATGAACTCTATATATACTTAGTATATGGTTATCTTTTAAACTCTATAATGACCTCCATGGATTAGACTGTAAATTCCTATGTTAATGGTGGTTAACAGAATGGCCGTTAAAATATCCGCTGAAGGACGATATTGGCCTGAAAATTTGGGTGTGGCTAAAGACGACTGTCATTCTTAGGGTAAGGTTTAAGGGAAGAGATGAATAGTATAAAGTTAGAGTTCTCATGAATATTATACAGTTTTTCATAAGAAACAGTAGAAAGTTTTCATGACTGGACCAAACCAAGTCCAAATATATGTAAATTATGTTTTTTTTTAAATCTGGACTTGGTTTGGTCCAGTCATGAAAACTTTCTACTATTTCTTTTGAAAAACTGTATAATATTCACGAGAACTCTAACTTTATACTGTTCATCTCTTCCCTTAAACCTTACCTTAAGAATGACAGTCGTCTTTAGCCACACCCAAATTTTCAGGCCAATATTGTCCTTCAGCGGACATTTTAACGACCATTCTGTTAACCACCGTTAACATAGGAATTTCCAGGTTAATCCATGGAGGTCATTATAGAGTTTAAAGGATAATCATATACTAAGTATATATAGAGTTCATGAAATATATAGAGTTCATAGTAGCAGTTATATAGAGTTCATGATAACAAATTATAACAACATATTTCCTGCAGAGCTTAAACGGCAAGATTCATTTATATAACACATAATTTACATATGGAGGAGATAACTGCTGGAAAGTAGACTTACATAATTGGAAAAACAGGGAGGTTCCCTTTCGGGAAGCCCCGGAAAGCTTTTGCTTCTGCGGAAAACTATCTAAAAACTAACTTAGTAGAGGTGGTGGTTTATACAAATGGGTTGATGAAAGAAAGTAGAGAGAATTCTTGCATTTTTCTCTATCTATCTTTTTTTTGTTGTTTTTCGTTCTGTTTTTGTGTGTCTTGAGAGTAGCTTTTTATAGAGTCTTTCGGACTTCAAACTTCGGACTTCAAATGTTATAAGAATATTTTGAGTTTGTAGTCGGGTACGTTGTGGGCCCCATCGTCACTTCAAACTTTTTGCAAAAGCATCTTTTTTCATTTGTCATTTTCTGGTTGTTGTCATGCTTTAGCATATTTTTTAAAGTTATTCTTTTTCTGAGATGCTGTCTTGAATTATTATCCTTGATGTCTGCTGCTTTATTGGTGTCGTTGTCTCGTTTGTATACCATTCCTTTTGAGGATCTTTTATACACCGTTCTTTTGTTTTGTCTCAATCTTTGTACAATGTTCTTCTTCTAGGTGTCCAAATTATGCAGAGCTACATAATCAAAACTCATTCCTGAGTCGTAATTATTTGGATCCTGAGCATAATTGGATTGTAGGAATTCATTGTCTGTGTCTGAAACATGATCCACGCTATTCCCGTCAGAACTATGTTCTTGCTTTGTCTGGGATAGTTCTGGTGGTGTTGGATTTTCATGTTTGTCCTGTTCTGCTTCTTTGTTCTGGGAGTCTTGTTTTTCTTTGAACATTTTTTCTATAGTTTCTTTAATTATTTTTTCTATGTCCAAGTTCTGTTCTTTTTTTGATTTTCTGCTCCTTGCACGGGAAGAAGATCCCGCAGTGAATGTTTTAGGGAGCTTCCGTCTTGTTGCTGACGAATTTTCTTCGTCTTCACTTTTTGGCAAAGTGACAGCCATCAACGGGTTTGATAAGTCTTTACCGGCCACCATTTGAACCGGACTAGCTGTACCTTTATCTGGTACAGTAGATCTATTTGCATTCAGAAGGGAATGCACACCTGTCTCATCCATTTTTAGGGGAGATGGAGAACTCTGTTTCTGATTTAGTTGCTTTTCTAACTCCTTTATTTTTTCTGAGAGTTTGGTGTTTTGTTGTAGGAGTAAGTCTTTCGTATGGTTGAGGCGTTTTACAGTCTCGGTCATTGTGGTACAATGATCGCAAAATATTATTTTACTGGTGTCTTTCTGAATGTTGTATTGGGGAGTTTGATCTGAATTATGTCTGAGGGCCGGTGAAATGAAATAATTTGGCCCAAGTACTCCTCTTGCATAGTCGAGAGCCTCAGTAAACACATTGAAACCTTTAAAAAGAGGTTTCTTTATATCTTTTATAGAATCTATAACTTCTAGCCATGTTTGAAAAATTCCGTTTATTTTTCCATGGACTACTACGTAAAATTTATATCTTTTGTCTTGGTTTTTCTCAGTAAAATATTGGCAAAGGCAGTTTAAAGTTGCCACCAAATGGCTAGTGTCTTTTTTATTATGCGCAATCCATATATTGTCTATTAAGCATTTTTGTTGTCTATCGACCAAATATTCTGGTAAAATTTTGAAAGTTAGATTTGAAATCGGAAAAGATACTAAATTATTTCTACCAAAATAAAGTCTCTCTATTGTAGGAGTCTCTAATTCGGTCATGGGTTTAAACGTTATGTTACCCAATTCCTTTTGTCTGTAGTCTTCTTGGGATATGGCTGGGCCTTTTCCCTTGTCTTTTGAGTGATTCTTAGAAGAACTCATTCTGTATATAGCATAAAGGAAATTAATTAGATAGACATAATATTTAATCTACTTAGCTGATCTGCTAGGTTATTATCTTTGCCTTTAATGTGCTCAAATACTAAGTTGTAGATGGATATGGTATCTAAAAAATTCAACCATCTTCGTCTACTACTATTCTTATCATTTATTTTCTGGTGAAATTTGACTATTGCTTCACAGTCTGTTCTTACTAATATTTTTGGTTTATTTAAGATGTATAACCTGAAACTATTTAAACCGTATACTACTGCTAGTATTTCTGCGTCTATGCTAGTCATGTTGCCTTTTTCTTTGTACTTACCACTTTGATAAGCACAGATTTTTTCTTCGCTTTTATTGCTATATTTATTTGGCTTAGCTTTCAGGACAGCTCCCCATCCTTCGAAGCTTCCATCAGTTTCTATTATTAGAAAATTTGTTTCTAAAGGCATATTTATATCTGGGATGTGTTTAACTTTTTCTTTTATTGTCTGTACTAATTTTATGTCTTTGTTATTAAAGTGTTTCTGACCTGTAGACCCTGTTTTAGCATACAGCGGTCCTGCTATTTTTCCCAAATCCTTAATAAAATTTCTTGCATAGTTTACTATTCCTAAGAACTTCTGAAGTTCTTTAGTGCTATCCAGTTTATCTGGCATATCTAATACTTTTTTGGCTATATGAGGTTGTAATTTTATCTTTCCCTCTCCTAGAATTATTCCTAAAAAGTTTATATATTCTTTACATAATTCTATTTTCTTTTTACTTATAATTATTCCGTTATTAACGAATAATCTAAATACTGTCTGGAGATGTCCTAAGTGTTCATTTTTATTTTGACTAAAAACTAAAATATCGTCTACGTATACTAGCACAAATCTTTTGTATTCTCCAAATATAGTATCCATTTTTCTTTGGAATATAGGTGGAGCAGTTTTTAAACTGAAAGGCATGACTAGACATTCCAAATAAGAACTAGAAAAGCTTTAATTCTCTTTGGAGAATTAATACAAACAAAACCGTTTCCTCAGGTAGACCAGTTAAATTATTTTAGAAAAAATATACGTCATCTGTTAGAAGAAACAAATTTACAACACCTATCAGAAGACATACAAGGAAGCATACTTTTTGGATTAATAGATAAACGCCTGTTAGATCATATCCATTGGAACATAATAGGATTACAAAGCGATATAACTTACTCAGACGATTGGATAGAATACCAAACTAGAAAAGTTAAAAATATATCAGTATCCCTAGGTTAAAAATAGCTCATTTAAAACACCTAGATTATTTAGACTTAAAAATTATTCCAGAAAAGAAATTTAGAATTTTACAAGATCACAGTATTATACGGTGTAACTTTAGTACAGGAGACCACGTATTACACACTGAAGATAAACAACTAAATTCTATAATAGACATAATTATAAACCTAAGTGAAAAGGTAAAAGAAAGTAACAAGCAATATATAGAAAACTTACAAAGATTAGAAGATATACTTTTTAAACCAGAAAAGATCTTCAAAAAATCAGAACAGAATTTAGAATATATAAACAATCTAGTAACTACTTGCGACTTTAAGAAATTATCAACAAAGAAAGACTTAGAAAAAGTCCTAAAAAATAACTTAATAGATATTGAACTAAAAGTTAGTCAAGAAAACAAACAAATCAAGACTGACCTTACAGAAAAAATCTTAGAACTAGAAAATGCAGTAAAAGAATTAAGACAAGTTATTATTTCATGAGTAGACTTACGATAGTCCAACAAGAAGCAATAAAAATAATAGAAAAATCTTTATTATTGCCATCAGATTATAAAAAATACATACCAACCGCTAAATCAGACCAGATTCAAATACAACAAAACATTGTTATAACTACTTTAATTCTAGACCTAACAAAGAAACTAGAATTACTAACTACGCATGTAGAGGTATTAAGTGAACGTATCTATCAGTTAGCAAAAGAAAAACAAGTAGAAACATCTAAAGATAAACAGGTAGAAGATTTGATAGTACAGTTGAAAAAGGTAGAATTAACACCACAGGCAGAAAAAGCCAAAATAATTAAAAAACCACAAAATGGACATTTTTACAGCTGGATCGAGAAGAGAAGAAATAGAACCAAGACAAAGCTATTCAGAAAATAGAATAGGAAATAGTCTTATTTCTAGAATGTTAAACAGAAGAACGCCAGAAGAAGAAAATAGACAACTTAGCGAAGTAATAAACGTAGATCGCGACATAAGTATTTTTCAACAAAACCAACTAAATTTATTAAACCCTAAAACGCTATACAATGCTGGACGTTTCTCGTCAACAGCTCAGTTATATAGACACTATAGAGAAGAACAAATATCAATTTTAGGTAATACGGCAAAGAACGTAAATCTAATAAATACAGACTCTTTTAAACAAATCAAAAGAACCACCAAGACTCTCATGCATATGGGATTAATGGTAGTAGGGATAAAAGGTTTAACAAGAAAGAATTTAGGAAGTAAAGTCCTCATAATGATATATGATGACAGATGGACATACATGAAGAAATCAATCATAGGTATGACAGAAATAGATATGACTGATAATGGAGGAATATTCTACATCAGTCCAGACTTCTTAATGAATTTATCAGAATTTGGTAAACACATTAAAATAGGAATACAGACTAAAGGCTATGAAGAAATGCATAGCGGTAACAATATTCTACTATGCTTAGGATTTCTAGGTAAAATGACAACTAGTAGTAATACAAAGTTTAAAATAAGAATCAATGATGTTGTAGAATTAATGAGTAATAAAGGCATAAATTTAATAAAACCTACTAAGATTCAACCAGAAGAATATGTTGGTTTAGAATGGAAGTTAGATCAGTTCAACACAAAAAATAAAATATTACATCCCACTTCTCATTTAGAATATACAAACCCTAAAGGAGAAACATCTATAAGATTTACAGACTATAATTACAATCCTCAAAAGAATTGTGAGGAAGAAAGCACTATAGAAGAAGGTGAAATGATAAATTTCATGAACATAGAAATAATCCAAGAAGGTTATGAAGTAGACGCTGTCATAGAAAAAGCAACAGACCTGAAAAAGAAAAAACCAGAGTTACTTTTTAAATGTAAAGGTTGTAAATTAGACAATCTAGATTTAAATCCTGCAATAGAACATTTTAAAATATGTGATAAAAGAACTGATAACACAGGATATAAAGAAGAACGGATTTCAAAAGAAAAAACAAACATGTTTGAAGAAATCTGGAAGGATATGAATTTTAATGAAGAAGAATGTGAGACTAATTCAGAAATTAGCCAAAAAGAACTAATGGAGACTAGTGCTTCAAGCTCTAGCCCTTTCCAAAGAACTACAGGAGAACAGTATACAGTAGATACTAGTACTGGAAATATATCGAGAAGAAGAGTATTTAGAACCACAGGAGAAATACTAAACATAGCAGCCCATGATCCACATAGATGGAACTCTGTAATAGATCTATGGAAAGATATAGTAGTAGCAGATTATATACAAAACTATACCGAAACCGACGCTGAAACTATGTATAAATACCTAGAGACTTTCTTAGGAGAATCGACTAAGGCTCTATGGGAAGCCTATAAAACAGACTTTCAAAACGAATTTTACCAATTAGAAGCCATGGGGGCAAACCCGTATAATTTTACCAATAAAATACATACTCTAATTACAGGAGAAGACCCGAATAGTGGTTTAGTAATTCTACAGAGAAATGCGCTAATTAAACTAGAACAGTTAAGTATAAGTAACTGGGTATATATTAAGAAATTCTTAAACGATTTCTTCTACTATTGTACAATTAGTGGAAACTCGTTTGACCAAGAATTAGGTAAGAAACTTTTTAATAAACTACCCGGAGCATTAGGAAGAGAAATAGAAGAACGTTGGAATAAACGAGATGGGGTAATACAAAACCCTGCTGCAAAATGGTCAATAGGACATAGGATCCAACATGTAATGGAGATCTTACAAGAGAAATGCACTCATTTGCAGATCCAGAAACAATTAAAACAGAACGAATTAAACTTTTGGAAAAGTGTAATATATACAACGCAAAGTTATGATAAAGACCCTCAAAAGAAAAGAAGTAAATATAAAAAGAAATATAATAGATATGGTTATAAAGACTACGATAAGTATAAGAAAAAGAAGTATTTCCTAAGAAAATCATCAGCTGAGAAACCATACTTAGATAAAAATAGACACATAAGAAAATATAGAAACGATAGAACTTATAAAAATAAGTTAGAATGTTTTACATGCGGCAGTATAGAGCATTTAGCCAATACATGCCCAAAAAGAATAAATAATAATACTAGAAATTCACAGCTAATAGAAGATTTTCAAGAAACTCTAATTAACGTAGACGAATATATGTCGGATACAGAAAGTATCTATTCAGTAGTAAGTATAGAAACAGGAGAAAATAGTAAGATAGACTCTTCTGATTCAGAAGCAGACGAATTCATAAACGAAATAGGAATAGAACAGCTAGACTTAGATTTCAATAATCTAGTAAACACAAATATAGAATGTGACCATTTATTCGAAAGAAATAAAGGTCTAGATAGCACAGCTTGCTGCATATGCAGATGGTTTCCTAGCAGGAACAAAAGAGCTAAGTGCAAAAATTGTTATTTAGAAGGCTGCATAGAATGCTTACAAAAAGAATTTGATATTATAATAATTCCTAAAGAAACAATTAGAAAAGTACCAGAAGATACTACACTAGCAGTAAGAGTAATGACTTTAGAAACCCGTATAAACTCTCTAGAAGTCAGAATTTCCCAAATAGAAAAGGGTAAGCAGAAAGAAGGAGAAAGTGTTTTAGCTAGTCAAACAGATCAACTAGAAGAAGAATTAGCTACAGAACAAACACTAGAACTAATAAAAAACTATGAGACTTTAATATGTAATGAAAACAAAAAATTTAGTTCTCTAAAATTGTTAACCAAAATAAGGGTTAAAAATTATGAGATTACTACTTTAGCCTTGGTAGATACCGGGTGTACAAATAGTATTCTCAATAAAAAGATCATTCTGAACAATTTGATTAAAACTCTAGATAAACCTTCAACGGCGATGCAAATGGATGGAACACACAATGTATACAAATACTACCTCCAAGACGCATCAGTAAGTTTTATTAATACTTGTTCAAAATTTTACAACCCAAGTTATAAAGTAAATCAAATTTTGGTAAGAGATCTAAATATAAATACAGACTTTATAATTGGACTAGATTTTTTGCTAGACAATAATGGAAGTTGTACCATAACTAGAGATGGTATTATTTTTCAGAAAAATAGTACATATACCCCAGTACAGACTCAAAAAACTGAAACAAAAATTATACAAATCTCTCCAGTAAACCTGCAAAACAGTTTAGACACAAGTTGTTGTCAGGACTGCAGAGACGGAGAAAAATATTATTGTCAGAATAATAAAAATCTAATGCTAGAAGACATAATAGACGAGCAAGATGAAATAGAAAAGAACTATTCACTAATAGATATAGAGACAGATTTTTATAATTTTAAAAATGGGATAGAAAAAATAGGAATAATTAAAGATAAGATAGATTTAGACAACATCATAAAAATCCTAGACGAATTAGAAATAATAGGAGAAAAACCCCTGAAGCATTGGAATAACAACAAAATCCTTTGTGAATTAGAAATAATAAACCCAGAATATATTATAAAAACAGCCTCAATAGAAGCAACTAACCAAGATTTAGATGACTTTAAATCACAGATTAAAGAATTACTAGATTTAGAAATAATAAGAAGATCCACTTCAAAACACAGATCGACGACATTTATAGTTAGGAACCATTCAGAAATAATTAGAGGAAAAGCTAGAATGGTGATAAACTATAAAAGACTGAATGATAACACTAGAAGTGACGGATACAAATTACCTGATAAAACAGAATTAATCAATAGGATACAAGGTAAAAACTTTTTTAGTAAATTCGATTGCAAGTCAGACTATTGGCAAGTTAAGATGCACCCAAATAGTATAGAATGGACGGCATTCACTTGTCCAGAAGGACATTTCGAATGGCTAGTCATGCCATTTGGCCTAAAGACAGCCCCGCCAATTTTCCAAAGAAAAATGGATTCCATTTTCGGGGACTACAAAAGATTCGTTATAGTATACGTAGACGATATACTAGTTTTCAGCAGTAATATGACTGAACACCTAGGACATCTACAGACAATTTTTAGTCTTTTCTTAAGTAACTGAATCATAATCAGTAAAAAGAAAATGGAGTTATGTAAAAAATACATAAACTTCTTAGGAGTAACCTTAGGAGAAGGAAAGATAAAATTACAGCCGCATATAGCGAAAAAGGCTTTAGACATGCCAGACAAGCTAGACAATACCAAGGATTTACAAAAAAATTTAGGAATTTTAAATTACGCCAGATCATTCATTAAAGATCTAGGAAAGGTAGCAGGACCCTTATACTCTAAGACTGGCTCAACTGGGCAAAAACATTTCAACGCTGAAGATATAAAAATAGTAAAGCTGTTGAAAGAACAGATCAAAAATATCCCAGACTTAAGTATGCCGTTAGAAACAGATTACCTAATCATTGAAACTGATGGCAGTTTCGAAGGACGGGGAGCGGTATTAAAAGCCAAAACAAATAAATATTGTAGCAAAGCCTCAGAAAAGATTTGCGCTTATCAAAGCGGAAAATACAAGGAAAAGGGAAATATGAGTAGCATAGACGCAAAAATCTTAGCGGTAGTATACGGTCTTAATGCGTTTAGATTATACATTCTAAACAAACCAGAAACTTTAATTAGAACAGACTGCGAGGCCATAGTGAAATTCCACCAAAAAATAAACGATAAGAACAGTAGTAGAAGACGGTGGCTTAATTTTTTAGACACTATATCAATTTACAACGTAGTATTCGAACATATTAAGGGAAAAGACAACAGTTTAGCACATCAGCTTAGTAGACTAAAGATTACGACAAACTAACAGACTTTGTTTATCTCTTAGCAGAATGAGTTCGTCAAAGACAAATCCAAAAGACAAGGGGAAAGGCCCAGCCAAACCCCAAGACGATTATAGACAAGCGATGTTGGGAACCTGAATTTCAGGCCCATAACTGCTCATGAGACTCCCATACTAGAAAGACTATACTATGGTAAGAATAATTCAGTTTCATTTCCAGCTTCAAACTTAACGTTTAAAATACTCCCAGATTACGTTTTAGACAAAGAACAAAAATGTTTGATAGACAATTTGTGGATAGCCCACAACAGAAAAGACACCAGCCATTTCGTAGCTACTTTAAATTGTACATGTCATTATTTTAACGAAAAGAATTTAGACAAACGTTTCAAATTTTATGTTGTAATTCATGGAAAGACAAAAGGTATTTTTCAGACTTGGTTAGAGGTAGTAGACTCTATTAAAGGTTTCAAGACACTACTGTTCAAAGGTTTTAATGTGTTCACTGAAGCTTTAGACTATGCTCGAGGAATACTTGGGCCGAACTACTATATTACTCCAGCTCTTAGAAATAGCCTAAACCAGACACCTCAATATAATATCCAGAAAGATACAGACAAAATTATTTTTTGCGATCATTGTACTACAATGACCGATACCGTAAAAAGACTAAACCAGACAAAAGAAATACTCCAAACCCAAAATATACATCTTTTGGAGAAGGTTGCAGAGCTAGAACTAAAACTCAGACAAAACTTGCTCAGGCAACAGACTCAGAGTTCTCCATCTCTTTCAAAAATGGATGAGGCAAGTGTGCATTCCCTTCTGAATGCTAAGAAATCTATTGTACCAGATATGGGTACAACTAGTCCGGTGCAAACGGTTGCCGGTAAAGACTACTCAAATCCGTTAGTGGCTGTCACTTTGCCAAAAAGTGAACAAGAGGAGGCAACCTCCTCAAAACAAAGACGAAGACTCCCACAGACCTTTACAGGATCTACATCCAAGACGAGAACTAGACAGATAAAAAAAGGACAAACTAAAAGTATAGAACAAATAATTAAAGAAACTCTTGAGAACATTTTTAAAGAACAAACGGAGGCCAAAAGCGAAGACAAACATGAAAACCCGGTGGCTACACCACCAGTGGCGTCCATAACACCAGAACGTAACCAAAATATGGATAGTATAGACCATGTATCAGAAACCAGTTCAGACAATGAGTTCTGATACATAACTCTAGTGACTGGACTGGTTTCTGATACATGGTCTATACTATCCATATTTTAGTTACGTTCTGGTGTTATGGACGCCACTGGTGGTGTAGCCACCGGGTTTTCATGTTTGTCTTCGCTTTTGGCCTCCGTTTGTTCTTTAAAAATGTTCTCAAGAGTTTCTTTAATTATTTGTTCTATACTTTTAGTCTGTCCTTTTTTTATCTGTCTAGTTCTCGTCTTAGATGTAGATCCTGTAAAGGTCTGTGGGAGTCTTTGTCTTTGTTTTGAGGAGGTTGCCTCCTCTTGTTCACTTTTTGGCAAAGTGACAGCCACTAACGGATTTGAGTAGTCTTTACCGGCAACCGTTTGCACCGGACTAGTTGTACCCATATCTGGTACAATAGATTTCTTAGCATTCAGAAGGGAATGGACACCTGCCTCATCCATTTTTGAAAGAGATGGAGAACTCTGAGTCTGTTGCCTGAGCAAGTTTTGTCTGAGTTTTAGTTCTAGCTCTGCAACCTTCTCCAAAAGATGTATATTTTGGGTTTGGAGTATTTCTTTTGTCTGGTTTAGTCTTTTTACGGTATCGGTCATTGTAGTACAATGATCGCAAAAAATAATTTTATCTGTATCTTTTTGGATATTATATTGAGGTGTCTAGTTTAGGCTATTTCTGAGAGCTGGAGTAATATAGTAGTTCGGCCCAAGTATTCCTCGAGCATAGTCTAAGGCTTCAGTGAACACATTAAAACCTTTGAACAGTGGTGTCTTGAAACCTTTAATAGAGTTTACTACCTCTAACCAAGTCTGAAAAATACCTTTTGTCTTTCCATGAATTACAACATAAAATTTGAAACGTTTGTCTAAATTCTTTTCGTTAAAATAATGACATGTACAATTTAAAGTAGCTACGAAATGGCTGGTGTCTTTTCTGTTGTGGGCTATCCACAAATTGTCTATCAAACATTTTTGTTCTTTGTCTAAAACGTAATCTGGGAGTATTTTAAACGTTAAGTTTGAAGCTGGAAATGAAACTGAATTATTCTTACCATAGTATAGTCTTTCTAGTGTGGGAGTCTCATGAGCAGTTATGGGCCTGAAATTCAGGTTCCCCAATACTGTTTGTCTATAATCGTCTTGGGGTTTGGCTGGGCCTTTCCCCTTGTCTTTTGGATTTGTCTTTGACGAACTCATTCTGCTAAGAGATAAACAAAGTCTATTAGTTTGTCGTAATCTTTAGTCTACTAAGCTGATGTGCTAAACTGATTTCTTTCCCCTTAATATGTTCGAATACTACGTTGTAAATTGATATAGTGTCTAAAATATTAAGCCACCGTCTTCTACTACTGTTCTTATCGTTTATTTTTTGGTGGAATTTCACTATTGCCTCGCAGTCTGTTCTAATTAAAGTTTCTGGTTTGTTTATAATGTATAATCTAAACGCATTAAGACCGTATACTACCGCTAAGATTTCTGCGTCTATGCTACTCATATTTCCCTTTTCCTTGTATTTTCCGCTTTGATAAGCGCAAATCTTTTCTGAGGCTTTGCTACAATATTTATTTGTTTTGGCTTTTAATACCGCTCCCCATCCTTCAAAACTGCCATCAGTTTCAATGATTAGGTAATCTGTTTCTAACGGCATACTTAAGTCTGGGATATTTTTGATCTGTTCTTTCAACAGCTTTACTATTTTTATATCTTCAGCGTTGAAATGTTTTTGCCCAGTTGAGCCTGTCTTAGAGTATAAGGGTCCTGCTACCTTTCCTAGATCTTTAATACTGCTCCCCATCACATTAAATTCCCCTCATCTAAATTCCCTCATATGATTCGGTTCATATATATATAAATAGCTATCTCCGGTATTAAAATATTTTTTTTTATCCTGGACTCTGTCCAGTCACTAGTCCCTATTTACTATTCATCATCTCTATCGTTCGTCCTTGGTTACTGTTATGTTCTTGACTACGCTATGCTTTTTTATTTCTCCTTCTGAACAGTTCATCTCTTCTTTTAGACCTTACCCCTATCATGACAGTCGTCTTTAGCTACACCCAATTTTTAGGCCAAAACAGTCCTTCAGCGGACATCAACAGGCCAATAATCAACCACCGTTGACATAGGAATTTACAAGCTAATCCATTGAGGTCATGACGGAGTCCAAAGATAACCATATACTAAGTTCAGAAGATAACCATATCCAAGCATATTGCAGTTAAGATTACAACAGTAATTTCTAGATCTATGACATGATTTATAACAGTAAATAAAGATTCATGATGAAAATAACAACTTCATATTAACATACTGGTTCCTGCATTTCTGCAAGATTTCATAAAAACATAAAACATAATATACATGGTGGAGATAACTACTGAAATTAAAAACTTACATAATTCGAAGTACGGGGAGGTTTCCCTTTCGGGAGTCCCGGAAACTACTGCACACTAATTAAACTTGCTCCAAAATAAATTATCTTACATATGGATGTTTATACAGTGAGGGGGAGAGAGAGGGTTTTTTGCATCTGGGAGTGGAGTTTTGATCTTGCTTGTGTGTCTGAAGTTTTTCTTCTCGGGTGTTTTTTCACTCTGTCTTTCTTCATCCCAAGGGTCTGATATTTATACTGTCTTCCGGACTTCAACTCCGGACTTCAAAATGTAAAGGAATCTTTAAAGTTTCGGCCGGGTGCGCTGTGGGCCCCATCGTAGATTTAACTTTGAAGACTTTTTCTTTTCACTTTGTCGTCTTGTGTTGCTGGCATCTGCTTTTGTAAAACGTCTTTGAGATGTTGTCCTTGCTGTCTATCTTGTCTGCTGCTTTAGCCTCTTCTCTTTATGTCTCTGTCTGCTTTTTTCGGTGGAGTTTACACCGTTCTTTTTATTTCTTGTCTATTCCTTGGCTTTTAGGTACTCAAGTTATGCAAAGCCACGGAATCGAAACTCATGCCCGAGTCATCGTTGTCATTTGGATCCTGAGCATAGTTTGATTCTAGGAATTCATTATCTGAACTAGTCTCTGATACATGGTCTATATTATCCAGATTTTGGTGAAGTTCTGGATTCTGTTCTGGTGTTATGGATGCCACTGGTGGTGTAGCCACCGGATTTTCATGTTTGTCTTCACTTTTGGCGTCCTTCTGTTCTTTAAAAATGTTTTCAAGTGTCTCTTTAATTATTTGTTCTATACTTTTATTTTTCTTTTTTTTTATCTTTCTAGTTCTTGTCTTGGAACTAGATCCTGAAAAGGTCTGAGGAGTCTTCGTACTTTTTTGAAGAGGTTGCCTCTTCTTGTTCACTTTTTGGCAAAGTGACAGCCATTAACGGATTTGAGTTGTCTTTACCGGCAACCGTTTGCACCGGACTAGTTGTACCTACATCTGGTACAATAGATTTCTTAGCATTCAAAAGGGAATGCACACCTATCTCATCCATTTTTAAAGGAGATGGAGAACTCTGAGTCTGCTGTGTTTGGTTGTTTTTTTTGAGCTTTAATTCAAGCTCTGCAACTTTTTCTAAAAGATGTATATTTTGTGTCTGGAGAATTTCTTTTGTCTGGTTTAGTCTTTTTACGGTGTCGGTCATTGTGGTACAATGATCGCAAAAGATTATTTTATCTGTGTCTTTCTGGATATTGTATTGAGGTGTCTGGTTTGGGCTATTTCTGAGTGCTGGTGTAATATAATAGTTTGGCCCAAGTGTTCCTTGAGCGTAGTCTAAGGCTTCTGTAAATACATTGAAACCCTTAAAAAGTGGAATCTTTAATAGAGTCTACTACTTCTAACCAGGTCTGAAAAATTCCTTTTGTCTTTCCATGAATTACAACATAAAATTTAAATCTTTTGTCTAATTTTTTGTCGTTTAAATAATGGCTTGTACAATTTAACGTAGCTACAAAGTGGCTGGTGTCTTTTCTATTGTGGGCAATCCACAAATTGTCTATCAAACACTTTTGTTGTCTGTCTAGCACATAGTCTGGGAGTATTTTAAAAGTAAGATTTGACGACGGAAAAGAAACTAAGTTATTCTTACCAAAGTAAAGTCTTTCTAGTGTTGGTGTCTCATGAGCAGTTATGGGCCTGAAATTCAGGTTCCCCAATACTGTTTGTCTGTAATCGTCTTGGGGTTTGGCTGGGCCTTTCCCCTTGTCTTTCGGATTAGTCTTTGACGAACTCATTCTGCTAAGAGATAAATAAACTGATTAGTTCGTTGTAATCTTTAGCCTACTAAGTTGATCTGCTAAACCGTTATCTTTACCCTTTATATGTTCGAATACTAAATTATAAATGGATATAGTGTCTAAGAAGTTAAGCCACCATCTCCGACTACTATTTTTATCATTTATTTTTTGGTTGAATTTAACTATGGCTTCACAATCTGTTCTGACTAGAGTTTCTGGTTTGTTTAAAATGTATAATCTAAAGGCATTTAAACCGTATACTACTGCTAGTATTTCTGCATCTATGCTACTTATATTTCCTTTTTCTTTATACTTACCGCTTTGGTAAGCGCAAATTTTTTCTGAGGTTTTGCTACTATATTTATTTGTTATAGCTTTTAACACTGCACCCCAGCCTTCAAAACTACCATCTGTTTCTATGATTAAGTAGCCTGTTTCTAAAGGCATACTTAGATCTGGGATGTTCTGGATCTGTTGTTTGAGTAGTTTTACTATCTTAATGTCTTCTGCATTAAAATGTTTCTGTCCTGTGGAACCTGTCTTGGAATATAATGGTCCCGCTATCTTTCGTAGGTCTTTAATAAATGTTCTAGCGTAATTTAGGATTCCTAAAATTTTTTGCAAATCTTTAGTGTTCTCTAATTTGTCTGGCATTTCTAATGCTTTCTTAGCTATATGAGGTTGTAACTTAACTTTACCTTCTCCTATAGTCACTCCTAGGAAGTTTATGTATTTTTTACATAACTCCATTTTCTTTTTGCTAATTATGATTCCGTTACTTACAAATAGTCTAAAAACTGTCTGTAGATGTCCTAAGTGTTCAGTCATATTATTACTGAATATTAGTATGTCGTCTACATATACTATTACGAATCTTTTGTAATCTCCAAAAATTTCAACCATTTTCTTTTGAAAAATGGGTGGAGCAGTCTTCAGGCCAAATGGCATAACCAACCATTCAAAATGTCCTTCTGGACAAGTGAATGCTGTCCATTCAATACTGGCGGGATGCATTTTTACCTGCCAATATCCTGATTTACAATCAAACTTACTAAATATAGTCTTTCCTTCTATTCTATTAATTAATTCTGACTTGTCTGGCAGCTTATAACCATTACTTCTGGTATTATCGTTTAGTCTCTTATAATTTATTACCATTCGGGCTTTTCCTCTAACTATCTCCGAATGATTTCTAACTATGAAGGTTGTTGACCTGTGTTTTGACGTTGACCGTCTTATAATTTCTAAGTCCATTAATTCTTTAATCTGTAGTTTGAAATCTTCTATGTCTTTGTTCGTTGCTTCTATTGAAGTTGTTCTTATAATATATTATGGATTTATAATTTCTAATTCACATAATATTTTATTTTATTCCAGTGTCTAAGTGGTTTTTCTCCTATGATTTCTAACTCATCTAGTATTTTTACTATATTGTCTAGATCGGCCTTGTCTTTTATTATTTCTATCTTTTCTATCCCATATTTAAAATTATAAAATTATGTTTCTAAATCTATTAACGTGTAATTCTTTTCTAATATCGCATAGTCTTCTTCTTCTAGAATTTCTTCTAATACTAGGTTTTTATTGTTATTCTGACAGCAATATTTATCTCCATTGCTGCACTCTTTACAACAACTATCTTCTTTATTTTTTAAGTTTATAGGGGAAATTTGTATTACTTTAGTCTCAGTCTTTTGAGTTTGAACTGGTGTATAAGTGCTGTTTTTCTGAAATATTATCCCATCTCTAGTAATGGTACAGCTTCCATTATTATCTAACAAGAAATCTAGATCTATTATAAAATCTGTATTTATATTTAATTCTCTTACTAATATCTTATTCATGCTATAACTAGGGTTATAGAATTTTGCACAAGTATTCATAAAACTAATTGTGGCTTCTTGTAGGTAATGTTTGTAGAAGTTATGGGTTCCATCCATCTGCATTGCTGAAGATGGCTTATCTAGTGTTTTTACTAGATGGCTAGGAACAATTTTCTTATTTAAAATACTTCTTGTACAACCTGTATCTACTAGTGCTAGCGTAGTAATCTCGTAGTCTTTAATTTTAATTTTTGTTAGTAATCTTAGTGAGCTAAATTTCTTATCTTCATTACATATTAGAGCTTTTTCTTCCGAATTCATTAGTTCTGAAGCTATTTCTGTAGTTAATTCTCTCTCTAATTGATCTTCTTCGAGAATATTATCGTCTTCGATATCTTTATGTTTTCCTTTTTCTAGCTGAGCTAATCTCATTTCTAAAACATTTATTCTGGTTTCTAGTGTTATTAGTCTTATCGCTATGGTTGTATCTTCTTAAATCTGTTTTAATGGTTCTTTAAAACCTATTATAATTCCTAATTCTTTCTGGAGGCAATTTATACAACCTTCCATGTAGCATTTTTTACACTTGGCCCTTTTACTTCTGCTAGGGAACCACTTGCAAATGCAACATGTCGTGCTATCTAGACCTTTATTTCTTTCGAATAAATGGTCGCATTCTATCACCGTGTTTACTAGATTATTTAAATCATCATTTATATCTAATTGTTCTATTCCTATTTCGTTAATAAATTCATCTGCTTCTGAGTCTGAAGAATCTAATTTATTATTTTCTCCTGTGTCTATACTTACTATGGAGTATATACTTTTTGTATCTGACATATACTCATCTACATTTATTAACGTCTCCTGGAAATCTTCTATTAACTGAGAATTTCTAGTGTTATTATTTATTCTCTTTGGACATGTATTAGCTAGATGTTCTATGCTACCGCAGGTAAAACATTCTAATTTGTTTTTGTATGTTCTATCATTTCTATATTTTCTTATATGTTTGTTTTTATCTAAGTATGGTTTTTACAGTGATGATTTTCTAAGGTAGTATCTTTTCTTCTTATACTTGTCATAGTTCTGATAACCATATCTCTTATTTTTTCTTTTATAGCTTTTCCTTTTCTGGGGGTCTTTATCATAACTCTGTGTGGTATATATTACACTTTTCCAGAAGTTCAACTCGTTTTGTTTAAGTTGTTTCTGTATCTGTAAATGCGTACATTTTTCTTGTAATATTTCCATCACATGTTGTATTCTATGTCCTATGGACCATCTAGCGTTTGGGTTTTGTAAAATCCCATCACGCTTGTTCCAGTGTTCTTCAATTTCTCTACCTAAAGCTCCTGGTAATTTATTGAAAAGCTTTTTTCCTAAGTCTTGATCAAACGAATTACCGCTGATCGTACAATAATAAAAGAAATCATTTAAAAATTTCTTTATATATACCCAATTACTAATACTTAATTGTTCTAATTTAATCAGTGCATTTCTTTGTAATACTACTAGTCCACTATTTGGATCTTCACCTGTAATTAACGTATGTATCTTATTGGTGAAGTTGTATGGGTTTGATCCCATAGATACCAATTGGTGGAATTCTTCTGGGAAATCTGTTTTATAGGCTTCCCATAAAGCTTTCGTAGATTCTCCTAAGAAAGTTTCTAAGTATTTATACATTGTCTCAGGATCTGTTTCTACGTAGTTTTGTATATAGTCTGCTACCACTATTCCCTTCCATAAATCTATTACGGAGTTCCATCTTTGTGGATCATGGGCAGCTATATTTAAAATCTTTCCTCTATTCCCTCCTTCTTGGAGAGTTATAGGTTCTTCCAACGGCATTCTTCTACCCGAGGTTTAACATTCTCTACAGGTTCTCCTGCAGTTCTAAATACTCTTCTTCTAGGTATATTGCCTGTACTAGTGTCTCTTTGTGTACGTTCTCCTGTAATGCGTTCTCCTGTAGTTCTCTGGAAAGAATTTGGAGTGGATGTGCTAGCTTCCATTTAGTTCTTTCGACTAACTTCGGAGTTTGTCTCAAATTCTTCTTCATTATTTAATGCGAAATCTTTCCAAATTTCTTCAAACATTGCTGTTTTTTCTTTGGAGAGTTTTTCTTCTTTATATCCCGCATTATCTGTTCTTATCTCACATGTTTTAAAATGCTCTATTGTTTCTTCTAATTCCATATTATCTTTTTTACAACCCTTGCATCTGAATAACATCCAGGGTTTTTCCTTTTTCAGGTCTCTAGCCTTTTCTATGGCGATGTCTACTTCATACCCTTCTTGGATTATTTCTATATTCATAAATGCATTTATTTCTGTTTCTTCTATAGTACTTTCTTCTTCGCAAATTTTTTGTGAAGTGTAACTATAGTCTGTAAATCTTATAGCAATACCAAGTTTAAAATAAAGATAAATGATGTAGTAGAATCAATGAATAATAAGGGAATAAACTTAATAAAACCTACTAAAATTCAACCGGAAGAATATGCCGGATTAGAATGGAAGTTAGACAACTTTGATAAAAAGAATAAATTATTACAACCTACTTCACATTTAGAATATACAAAGCCCAAAGGAGAAACTTCTATAAGATTTACAGACTATAATTACACTCCACGAAAGAATTGTGAAGAAGAAAGTACTATAGACGAAACAGAAATAAATACATTTATGAACATAGAAATAATCCAAGAAGGGTATGAAGTAGACATCGAAATAGAAAAAGCTAGAGACCTGAAAAAGGAAAAACCCTGGATGTTATTCAAATGCAAGGGTTGTAAAAAAGATAATATGGAATTAGAAGAAACAATAGAGCATTTTAAAACATGTGAGATAAGAACAGATAATGCGGGATATAAAGAAGAAAAACTCTCCAAATAAAAAACAGCAATGTTTGAAGAAATTTGGAAAGATTTCGCATTAAATAATGAAGAAGAATTTGAGACAAACTCCGAAGTTAGTCAGAAAGAACTAATGGAAGC
This sequence comes from Anisodus acutangulus, assembly GCA_029783415.1. Taxonomy (NCBI): domain Eukaryota; kingdom Viridiplantae; phylum Streptophyta; class Magnoliopsida; order Solanales; family Solanaceae; genus Anisodus; species Anisodus acutangulus. The sequence goes on from CM056492.1 coordinate 43,783,160, forward strand.
TAGCACATCCAGCTCCAGTCCTTTCCAGAGAACTACAGGAGAACGTATTACAGTAGACACTAGTACAGGAAATATACAAAGCCCAAAGGAGAAACTTCTATAAGATTTACAGACTATAGTTACACTTCACAAAAAATTTGCGAAGAAGAAAGTACTATAGAAGAAACAGAAATAAATACATTTATGAATATAGAAATAATCCAAGAAGGGTATGAAGTAGACATCGCCATAGAAAAGGCTAGAGACCTGAAAAAGGAAAAACCCTGGATGTTATTCAGATGCAAGGGTTGTAAAAAAGATAATATGGAATTAGAAGAAACAATAGAGCATTTTAAAACATGTGAGATAAGAACAGATAATGCGGGATATAAAGAAGAAAAACTCTCCAAAGAAAAAACAGCAATGTTTGAAGAAATTTGGAAAGATTTCGCATTAAATAATGAAGAAGAATTTGAGACAAACTCCGAAGTTAGTCAGAAAGAACTAAATGGAAGCTAGCACATCCAGCTCCAGTCCTTTCCAGAGAACTACAGGAGAACGTACTACAGGAGAACGTATTACAGTAGACACTAGTACAGGCAATATACCTAGAAGAAGAGTATTTAGAACTGCAGGAGAACCTGTAGAGAATGTTAAACCTCGGGTAGAAGAATGCCGTTGGAAGAACCTATAACTCTCCAAGAAGGAGGGAATAGAGGAAAGATTTTAAATATAGCTGCCCATGATCCACAAAGATGGAACTCCGTAATAGATTTATGGAAGGGAATAGTGGTAGCAGACTATATACAAAACTACGTAGAAACAGATCCTGAGACAATGTATAAATACTTAGAAACTTTCTTAGGAGAATCTACGAAAGCTTTATGGGAAGCCTATAAAACAGATTTCCCAGAAGAATTCCACCAATTGGTATCTATGGGATCAAACCCATACAACTTCACCAATAAGATACATACGTTAATTACAGGTGAAGATCCAAATAGTGGACTAGTAGTATTACAAAGAAATGCACTGATTAAATTAGAACAATTAAGTATTAGTAATTGGGTATATATAAAGAAAATTTTAAATGATTTCTTTTATTATTGTACGATCAGCGGTAATTCGTTTGATCAAGACTTAGGAAAAAAGCTTTTCAATAAATTACCAGGAGCTTAAGGTAGAGAAATTGAAGAACACTGGAACAAGCGTGATGGGATTTTACAAAACCCAAACGCTAGATGGTCCATAGGACATAGAATACAACATGTGATGGAAATATTAAAAGAAAAATGTACGCATTTACAGATACAGAAACAACTTAAACAAAACGAGTTGAACTTCTGTAAAAGTGTAATATATACCACACAGAGTTATGATAAAGACCCCCAGAAAAGGAAAAGCTATAAAATAAAAAATAAGAGATATGGTTATCAGAACTATGACAAGTATAAGAAGAAAAGATACTACCTTAGAAAATCATCAGCCAGAAAACCATACTTAGATAAAAACAAACATATAAGAAAATATAGAAATGATAGAACATACAAAAACAAATTAGAATGTTTTACCTGCGGTAGCATAGAACATCTAGCTAATACATGTCCAAAGAGAATAAATAATAACACTAGAAATTCTCAGTTAATAGAAGATTTCCAGGAGACGTTAATAAATGTAGATGAGTATATGTCAGATACAGAAAGTATATACTCCATAGTAAGTATAGACACAGGAGAAAATAATAAATTAGATTCTTCAGACTCAGAAGCAGATGAATTTATTAACGAAATAGGAATAGAACAATTAGATATAAATGACGATTTAAATAATCTAGTAAACACGGTGATAGAATGCGACCATTTATTCGAAAGAAATAAAGGTCTAGATAGCACGGCATGTTGCATTTGCAAGTGGTTCCCTAGCAGAAGTAAAAGGGCCAAGTGTAAAAAATGTTACATGGAAGGTTGTATAAATTGCCTCCAGAAAGAATTAGGAATTATAATAGGTTTTAAAGAACCATTAAAACAGATTTAAGAAGATACAACCATAGCGATAAGACTAATAACACTAGAAACCAGAATAAATGTTTTAGAAATGAGATTAGCTCAGCTAGAAAAAGGAAAACAGAAAGATATCGAAGACGATAATATTCTCGAAGAAGATCAATTAGAGAGAGAATTAACTATAGAAATAGCTTCAGAACTAATGAATTCGGAAGAAAAAACTCTAATATGTAATGAAGATAAGAAATTTAGCTCACTAAGATTACTAACAAAAATTAAAATTAAAGACTACGAGATTACTACGCTAGCACTAGTAGATACAGGTTGTACAAGAAGTATTTTAAATAAGAAAATTGTTCCTAGCCATCTAGTAAAAACACTAGATAAGCCATCTTCAGCAATGCAGATGGATGGAACCCATAACTTCTACAAACATTACCTACAAGAAGCCACAATTAGTTTTATGAATACTTGTGCAAAATTCTATAACCCTAGTTATAGCATGAATAAGATATTAGTAAGAGAATTAAATATAAATACAGATTTTATAATAGGTCTAGATTTCTTGTTAGATAATAATGGAAGCTGTACCATTACTAGAGATGGGATAATATTCCAGAAAAACAGCACTTATACACCAGTTCAAATTCAAAAGACTGAGACTAAAGTAATAAAAATTTCCCCTATAAACTTAAAAAATAAAGAAGATAGTTGTTGTAAAGAGTGCAACAATGGAGATAAATATTGCTGTCAGAATAACGATAAAAACCTAGTATTAGAAGAAATTCTAGAAGAAGAAGACAATGCGATATTAGAAAAGAATTACACGTTAATAGATTTAGAAACAGAATTTTATAATTTTAAAAATGGGATAGAAAATATAGGAATAATAAAAGACAAGGCCGATCTAGACAACATAGTAAAAATACTAGATGAGTTAGAAATCATAGGAGAAAAACCACTTAGACACTGGAATAATAATAAAATATTATGTGAATTAAAAATTATAAATCCAGAATATATTATAAGAACAGCTTCTATAGAAGCAACGAACAAAGACATAGAAGATTTCAAACTACAGATTAAAGAATTAATGGACTTAGAAATTATAAGACGGTCAACGTCAAAACACAGGTCAGCAGCCTTCATAGTTAGAAATCATTCAGAGATAGTTAGAGGAAAAGCCCGAATGGTAATAAATTATAAGAGACTAAACGATAATACCAGAAGTAATGGTTATAAGCTGCCAGACAAGTCAGAATTAATTAATAGAATACAAGGAAAGACTATATTTAGTAAGTTTGATTGTAAATCGGGATATTGGCAGGTAAAGATGCATCCCGCCAGTATTGAATGGACAGCATTCACTTGTCCAGAAGGACATTTTGAACGGTTGGTTATGCCATTTGGCCTGAAGACTGCTCCACCCATTTTTCAAAAGAAAATGGATGAAATTTTTGGAGATTACAAAAGATTCGTAATAGTATATGTAGACGACATACTAATATTCAGTAATAATATGACTGAACACTTAGGACATCTACAGACAGTTTTTAGACTATTTGTAAGTAACGGAATCATAATTGGCAAAAAGAAAATGGAGTTATGTAAAAAATACATAAACTTCCTAGGAGTGACTATAGGAGAAGGTAAAGTTAAGTTACAACCCCATATAGCTAAGAAAGCATTAGAAATGCCAGACAAATTAGAGAACACTAAAGATTTGCAAAAAAAATTAGGAATCCTAAATTACGCTAGAACATTTATTAAAGACCTAGGAAAGATAGTGGGACCATTATATTCCAAGACAGGTTCCACAGGACAGAAACATTTTAATGCAGAAGACATTAAGATAGTAAAACTACTCAAACAACAGATCCAGAACATCCCAGATCTAAGTATGCCTTTAGAAATAGACTACTTAATCATAGAAACAGATGGTAGTTTTGAAGGCTGGGGTGCAGTGTTAAAAGCTAGAACAAATAAATATAGTAGCAAAACCTCAGAAAAAATTTGCGCTTACCAAAGCGGTAAGTTTAAAGAAAAAGGAAATATGAGCAGCATAGATGCAGAAATACTAGCAGTAGTATACGGTTTAAATGACTTTAGATTATACATTTTAAACAAACCAGAAACTCTAGTCAGAACAGATTGTGAAGCCATAGTTAAATTCAACCAAAAAATAAATGATAAAAATAGTAGTCGGAGACAGTGGCTTAACTTCTTAGACACTATATCCATTTATAATTTAGTATTCGAACATATAAAGGGTAAAGATAACGGTTTAGCAGATCAACTTAGTAGGCTAAAGATTACAACGAACTAATCAGTTTATTTATCTCTTAGCAGAATGAGTTCGTCAAAGACTAATCCGAAAGACAAGGGGAAAGGCCCAGCCAAACCCCAAGACGATTACAGACAAACAGTATTGGGGAACCTGAATTTCAGGCCCATAACTGCTCATGAGACACCAACACTAGAAAGACTTTATTTTGATAAGAATAACTTAGTTTCTTTTCCGTCGTCAAATCTTACTTTTAAAATACTCCCAGACTATGTACTAGACAGACAACAAAAGTGTTTGATAGACAATTTGTGGATTGCCCACAATAGAAAAGACACCAGCCACTTTGTAGCTACGTTAAATTGTACAAGCCATTATTTTAATGACAAAAATTTAGACAAAAGATTTAAATTTTATGTTGTAATTCATGGAAAGACAAAAGGAATTTTTCAGACCTGGTTAGAAGTAGTAGACTCTATTAAAGATTTCAAGACACCACTTTTTAAGGGTTTCAATGTATTTACAGAAGCCTTAGACTACGCTCGAGGAACACTTGGGCAAAACTATTATATTACACCAGCACTCAGAAATAGCCCAAACCAGACACCTCAATACAATATCCAGAAAGACACAAATAAAATAATCTTTTGCGATCATTGCACCACAATGACCGACACCGTAAAAAGACTAAACCATACAAAAGAAATTCTCCAGACACAAAATATACATCTTTTAGAAAAAGTTGCAGAGCTTGAATTAAAGCTCAGACAAAACAACCAAACACAGCAGACTCAGAGTTCTCCATCTCCTTTAAAAATGGATGAGATAGGTGTGCATTCCCGTCTGTATGCTAAGAAATCTATTGTACCAGATGTAGGTACAACTAGTCCGGTGCAAACGGTTGCCGGTAAAGACAACTCAAATCCGTTAATGGCTGTCACTTTGCCAAAAAGTGAACAAGAAGAGGCAACCTCTTCAAAAAACAGACGAAGACTCCCTCAGACATTTTCAGGATCTACTTCCAAGACAAGAACTAGAAAGATAAAAAAAGAGAAAAATAAAAGTATAGAACAAATAATTAAAGAGACACTTGAAAACATTTTTAAAGAACAGAAGGACGCCAAAAGTGAAGAGAAACATGAAAATCCAGTGGCTACACCACCAGTGGCATCCATAACACCAGAACAGAATCCAGAACTTCACCAAAATCTGGATAATATAGACCATGTATCAGAGACTAGTTCAGATAATGAATTCCTAGAATCAAAATATGACCAGGATCCAAATGACAACGATGACTCAGGCATGAGTTTCGATTCCGTGGCTTTGCATAACTTGAGTACCTAAAAGCCAAGGAATAGACAAGAAATAAAAAGAACGGTGTAAACTCCACCGAAAAAAGCAGACAGAGACATAAAGAGAAGAGGCTAAAGCAGCAGACAAGATAGACAGCAAGGACGGCATCTCAAAGACTTTTTACAAAAGCAGATGCCAGCAACACAAGACGACAAAGTGAAAAGAAAAAGTCTTCAAAGTTAAAGCGACGATAGGCCCACAGCGCACCCGGCCAAAACTTTAAAGATTCCTTTACATTTTGAAGTCCGGAGTTGAAGTCCGGAAGACAGTATAAATATCAGACCCTTGGGATGAAGAAATACAGAGTGAAAAAACACCCGAGATGAAAACATCAAACAAAGCAAGATCAAACTCCACTCCCAAATGCAAAAAACCCTCTCTCTCCCCCTCACTGTATAAACATCCATATGTAAGATAATTTATTTTGGAGCAAGTTTTAATTAGTGTGCAGTAGTTTCCGGGACTCCCGAAAGGGAAACATCCCCGTACTTCGAATTATGTAAGTTTTTAACTTCAGTAGTTATCTCCACCATGTATATTATGTTTTATGTTTTTATGAAATCTTGCAGAAATGCAGGAACCAGTATGTTAATATGAAGTTGTTATTTTCATCATGATTCTTTATTTACTGTTATAAATCATGTCATAGATCTAGAAATTACTGTTGTAATCTTAACTGCAATATGCTTGGATATGGTTATCTTATGAACTTAGTATATGGTTATCTTTGGACTCCGTCATGACCTCAATGGATTAGCTTATAAATTCCTATGTCAACGGTGGTTGATTATTGGCCTGTTGATGTCCGCTGAAGGACTGTTTTGGCCTGAAAATTGGGTGTAGCTAAAGTCGACTGTCATAATAGGGGTAAGGTCTAAAAGAAGAGATGAACTGTTCAGAAGGAGAAATAAAAAGCATAGTGTAGTCAAGAACATAACAGTAACCAAGGACGAATGATAGAGATGATGAATAGTAAATAGGGACTAGTGACTGGACAGAGTCCAGGATAAAAATATTTTAATAGATCAGTTGAATAAAATAGAATTAACTCCGCAAAAAGAAAAAGGCTATGAAGAAATGAGTAGCGGTAATAATTTATTACTATGCTTAGGTTTTTTAGGAAAAATGACTAATGATAGCAATACCAAGTTTAAAATAAGGATAAATGATGTAGTAGAATTAATGAATATTAAGGGAATAAACTTAATAAAACCTACTAAAATTCAACAGGAAGAATATGCCGGATTAGAATGGAAGTTAGACAACTTTGATAAAAAGAATAAAGTATTACAACCTACTTCACATTTAGAATATACAAACCCCCCTTTTATATTGGTATCAGAGCGTATAAAAGATTTTTGGACAAATAATTACTCTGTATCCAGAATATAATATACGTTTTAGACATCTTGATAGACTTGTATGACAGACTATAGCTTAGAATCATACTTAGAAGTTAAAAAGAGTTTAAGAACCTTTTATCCAGCATATAAACATCTAAGTAATACAAAAGATAATCCGTCAAGACTTTCAGAACTTATAAATATAATATCCGCCTTAGAATATAAGTTAGTAAAATATTTAAAAAATAAAAAACTAGCACAAGACTCTAGACGTTTTAAGCCTTACTAATGCAACATTTACACTTCGTAGAAAAACTTAGTTTCTATACTTGGAATATTAAGAGAGAAGTAGTAAGAAAAAATAAACACGTAGTAGGTAGAAGAGAATTAATAGGTTTACAAACAGAACTAAAAAATAGAACTCTAAGTCAAGAAGGATTGTTAGAATACTTTCAAACTAACGTAAAACCTCATTTAATAGAATTAGAATATAATCGTGTTTCCGCTAGTATAGAAGAAAGCATCTACTTTTCAACTATAGATAAAAGTACTTTCTTAGATATACATTGGCATATACAGGGAATACAGAGCGACATAAATTCCGCAGAACGTTGGATTGACTATCAATATATAAAAAAACACAAAATACTAGAATATTTCCCGTTAGGTTAAAAATAGCTCATTTAAAACACCTCGACTACTTAGACTTAAGAATAGTACCAGAAAAGAAATTTAGAATATTACCAGACCAAAGTATTATTAAGTGTAACTTTAGCACAGGAGAACATACGCTCCATAGCGAAGAAAAACAGTTAAATACTATAGTAGACTTAATAATAAACTTAAGCGAAAAGGTAAAAGAAAGTAATAATAGTTATACAAATAACTTACAAAAATTAGAAGATATACTTAAGAAGCAAGAAAGAATCTTTAAAAGATCAGAACAAAATATAGAATATATAAATAATTTAGTAAACACTTGTGACTTCAAGAAACTATCTACAAAACTAGACTTAGAAAAAGTTTTAAAAGACAATCTAATAGATATTGAGTTGAAGGTCAGCCAAGAAAATAAACAAATTAAAAAGGAGCTTATAGAAAGATTATTAAAATTAGAAGAATCTGTTAAAGAACTAAAAATAGCAATTCTTTCATGAGCAGAATAGTAAGTGCTCAAGAGCAAGTTGCAAAGATAATAGAAAAATTTATTCCTTTACCAGCTGATTACAAAGAATATATACCTAGTCAAAAAGCAGACCAAGTAATTATACAGCAAAATATAGTATTAGCAACCTTAATACTAGATCTACATAGAAAAATAGACACGGTAACAACTAGAGTAGAAAAATTAAGTGAACACATTCTTCAAATAGCGCAGGAAAGAGATCATATAGCTAGAGAAAAAGATAAAGAAAAACAAGCGAATCAACAAATAGATAATTTAATAGATCAGTTGAATAAAATAGAATTAACTCCGCAAAAGAAAAAAAGCTAAAATAATAAGAAAACCCCAGAAATGGACCTTTTTACAATTAGACATGGAAGAGAAGACGAAGGGCAAGGAATAAGCTGCTCAGAGAATAGAATAGGAAATAACTTTATTTCTAGAATTTTAAATAGGAAGACACCTGAAGAAGAAAGTACTATAGATGAAACAGAAATAAATACATTTATGAACATAGAAATAATCCAAGAAAGGTATGAAGTAGACATCGCAATAGAAAAAGCTAGAGACGTGAAAAAGGAAAAACCCTGGATGTTATTCAGATGCAAGGGTTGTAAAAAAGATAATATGGAATTAGAAGAAACAATAGAGCATTTTAAAACATGTGAGATAAGAACAGATAATGCGAGATATAAAGAAGAAAAACTCTCCAAAGAAAAAACAGCAATGTTTGAAGAAATTTGGAAAGATTTCGCATTAAATAATGAAGAAGAATTTGAGACAAACTCCGAAGTTAGTCAGAAAGAACTAATGGAAGCTAGCACATCCAGCTCCAGTCCTTTCCAGAGAACCACAGGAGAACGTATTACAGTAGACACTAGTACAGGCAATATACCTAGAAGAAGAGTATTTAGAACAGCAGGAGAACCTGTAGAGAATGTTAAATCATCTGGTAGAAGAATGCCGTTGGAAGAACCTATAACTCTCCAAGAAGGAGGGAATAGAGGAAAGATTTTAAATATAGCTGCCCACGATCCACAAAGATGGAACTCCGTATTAGATTTATGGAAGGGAATAGTGGTAGCAGACTATATACAAAACTACGTAGAAACAGACCCTGAGACAATGTATAAATACTTAGAAACTTTCTTAGGAGAATCTACGAAAGCTTTATGGGAAGCCTATAAAATAGATTTCCCAGAAGAATTCCACCAATTGGTATCTATGGGATCAAACCCATACAACTTCACCAATAAGATACATACGTTAATTACAGGTGAAGATCCAAATAGTGGACTAGTAGTATTACAAAGAAATGCACTGATTAAATTAGAACAATTAAGTATTAGTAATTGGGTATATATAAAGAAATTTTTAAATGATTTCTTTTATTATTGTACGATCAGCGGTCATTCGTTTGATCAAGACTTAGGAAAAAAGCTTTTCAATAAATTACTAGGAGCTTTAGGTATAGAAATTGAAGAACGCTGGAACAAGCGTGATGGGATTTTACAAAACCCGAACGCTAGATGGTCCATAGGACATAGAATACAGCATGTGGTGGAAATATTACAAGAAAAATGTACGCATTTGCAGATACAGAAACAACTTAAACAAAACGATTTGAACTTCTGTAAAAGTGTAATATATACCACACAGAGTTATGATAAAGACCCCCAGAAAAGGAAAAGCTATAAAAGAAAAAATAAGAGATATGGTTATCAGAACTATGACAAGTATAAGAAGAAAAGATACTACCTTAGAAAATCATCAGCCAGAAAACCATACTTAGATAAAAACAAACATATAAGAAAATATAGAAATGATAGAACATACAAAAACAAATTAGAATGTTTTACCTGCGTTAGCATAGAACATCTAGCTAATACATGTCCAAAGAGAATAAATAATAACACTAGAAATTCTCAGTTAATAGAAGATTTCCAGGAGACGTTAATAAATGTAGATGAGTACATGTCAGATACAGAAAGTATATACTCCATAGTAAGTATAGACACAGGAGAAAATAATAAATTAGATTCTTCAGACTCAGAAGCAGATGAATTTATTAATGAAATAGGAATAGAACAATTAGATATAAATGACGATTTAAATAATCTAGTAAACACGGTGATAGAATGCGACCATTTATTCAAAAGAAATAAAGGTCTAGATAGCATGGCATGTTGCATTTGCAAGTGGTTCCCTAGCAGAAGTAAAAGGGCCAAGTGTAAAAAATGCTACATGGAAGGTTGTATAAATTGCCTCCAGAAAGAATTAGGAATTATAATAGGTTTTAAAGAACCATTAAAACAGATTCAAGAAGATACAACCATAGCGATAAGACTAATAACACTAGAAACCAGAATAAATGTTTTAGAAATGAGATTAGCTCAGCTAGAAAAAGGAAAACAGAAAGATATCGAAGACGATAATATTCTCGAAGAAGATCAATTAGAGAGAGAATTAACTACAGAAATAGCTTCAGAACTAATGAATTCGGAAGAAAAAACTCTAATATGTAATGAAGATAAGAAATTTAGCTCACTAAGATTACTAACAAAAATTAAAATTAAAGACTACGAGATTACTACGCTAGCACTAGTAGATACAGGTTGTACAAGAAGTATTTTAAATAAGAAAATTGTTCCTAGCCATCTAGTAAAAACACTAGATAAGCCATCTTCAGCAATGCAGATGGATGGAACCCATAACTTCTACAAACATTACCTACAAGAAGCCACAATTAGTTTTATGAATACTTGTGCAAAATTCTATAACCCTAGTTATAGCATGAATAAGATATTAGTAAGAGAATTAAATATAAATACAGATTTTATAATAGGTCTAGATTTCTTGTTAGATAATAATGGAAGTTGTACCATTACTAGAGATTGGATAATATTCCAGAAAAACAGCACTTATACACCAGTTCAAACTCAAAAGACTGAGACTAAAGTAATAAAAATTTCCCCTATAAACTTAAAAAATAAATAAGATAGTTGTTGTAAAGAGTGCAGCAATGGAGATAAATATTGCTGTCAGAATAACAATAAAAACCTAGTATTAGAAGAAATTCTAGAAGAAGAAGACTATGCGATATTAGAAAATAATTACACGTTAATAGATTTAGAAACAGAATTTTATAATTTTAAAAATGGGATAGAAAAGAGGGGAATAATAAAAGACAAGGCCGATCTAGACAACATAGTAAAAATACTAGATGAGTTAGAAATCATAGGAGAAAAACCACTTAGACACTGGAATAATAATAAAATATTATGTGAATTAGAAATTATAAATCCAGAATATATTATAAGAACAACTTCAATAGAAGCAACGAACAAAGACATAGAAGATTTCAAACTACAGATTAAAGAATTAATGGACTTAGAAATTATAAGACGGTCAACGTCAAAACACAGGTCAGCAGGCTTCATAGTTAGAAATCATTCGGAGATAGTTAGAGGAAAAGCCCGAATGGTAATAAATTATAAGAGACTAAACGATAATACCAGAAGTAATGGTTATAAGCTGCCAGACAAGTCAGAATTAATTAATATAATACAAGGAAAGACTATATTTAGTAAGTTTGATTGCAAATCAGGATATTGGCAGGTAAAAATGCATCCCGCCAGTATTGAATGGACAGCATTCACTTGTCCAGAAAGACATTTTGAATGGTTGGTTATGCCATTTGGCCTGAAGACTGCTCCACCCATTTTTCAAAAGAAAATGGATGAAATTTTTGGAGATTACAAAAGATTCATAATAGTATATGTAGACGACATACTAATATTCAGTAATAATATGACTGAACACTTAGGACATCTACAGACAGTTTTTAGACTATTTGTAAGTAAAGGAATCATAATTAGCAAAAAGAAAATGGAGTTATGTAAAAAATACATAAACTTCCTAGGAGTGACTATAGGAGAAGGTAAAGTTAAGTTACAACCTCATATAGCTAAGAAAGCATTAGAAATGCCAGAAAAATTAGAGAACACTAAACATCTGCAAAAAAATTTAGGAATCCTAAATTACGCTAGAACATTTATTAAAGACCTAGGAAAGATAGCGGGACCATTATATTCCAAGACAGGTTCCACAGGACAGAAACATTTTAATGCAGAAGACATTAAGATAGTAAAACTACTCAAACAACAGATCCAGAACATCTCATATCTAAGTATGCCTTTAGAAACAGACTACTTAATCATAGAAACAGATGGTAGTTTTGAAGGCTGTGGTGCAGTGTTAAAAGCTAGAACAAATAAATATAGTAGCAAAACCTCAGAAAAAATTTGTGCTTACCAAAGCGGTAAGTATAAAGAAAAAGGAAATATGAGTAGCATAGATGCAGAAATACTAGCAGTAGTATATGGTTTAAATGCCTTTAGATTATACTTTTTAAACAAACCAGAAACTCTAGTCAGAACAGATTGTGAAGCCATAGTTAAATTCAACCAAAAAATAAATGATAAAAATAGTAGTCGGAGACGGTGGCTTAACTTCTTAGACACTATATCCATTTATAATTTAGTATTCGAACATATAAAGGGTAAAGATAACGGTTTAGCAGATCAACTTAGTAGGCTAAAGATTACAACGAACTAATCAGTTTATTTATCTCTTAGCAGAATGAGTTCGTCAAAGACTAATCCGAAAGACAAGGGGAAAGGCCCAGCCAAACCCCAAGACGATTACAGACAAACAGTATTGGGGAACCTAAATTTCAGGCCCATAACTGCTCATGAGACACCAACACTAGAAAGACTTTACTTTGGTAAGAATAACTTAGTTTCTTTTCCGTCGTCAAATCTTACTTTTAAAATATTCCCAGACTATGTGCTAGACAGACAACAAAAGTGTTTGATAGACAATTTGTGGATTGCCCACAATAGAAAAGACACCAGCCACTTTGTAGCTACGTTAAATTGTACAAGCCATTATTTTAATGACAAAAATTTAGACAAAAGATTTAAATTTTATGTTGTAATTCATGGAAAGACAAAAGGAATTTTTCAGACCTGGTTAGAAGTAGTAGACTCTATTAAAGATTTCAAGACACCACTTTTTAAGGGTTTCAATGTATTTACAGAAGCCTTAGACTACGCTCGAGGAACACTTGGGCAAATCTATTATATTACACCAGCACTCAGAAATAGCCCAAACCAGACACCTCAATACAATATCCAGAAATACATAGATAAAATAATCTTTTGCGATCATTGCACCATAATGACCGACACCGTAAAAAGACTAAACCAGACAAAAGAAATTCTCCTGACACAAAATATACATCTTTTACAAAAAGTTACAGAGCTTGAATTAAAGCTCAGACAAAACAACCAAACACAGCAGACTCAGAGTTCTCCATCTCCTTTAAAAATGGATGAGATAGGTGTGCATTCCCTCTGAATGCTAAGAAATCTATTGTACCAGATGTAGGTACAACTAGTCCGGTGCAAACGGTTGCCGGTAAAGACAACTCAAATCCGTTAATGGCTGTCACTTTGCCAAAAAGTGAACAAGAAGAGGCAACCTCTTCAAAAAACAGACGAAGACTCCCTCAGACATTTTCAGGATCTACTTCCAAGACAAGAACTAGAAAGATAAAAAAAGAGAAAAATAAAAGTATAGAACAAATAATTAAAGAGACACTTGAAAACATTTTTAAAGAACAGAAGGACGCCAAAAGTGAAGACAAACATGAAAATCCGGTGGCTACACCACCAGTGGCATCCATAACACCAGAACAGAATCCAGAACTTCACCAAAATCTGGATAATATAGACCATGTATCAGAGACTAGTTCAGATAATGAATTCCTAGAATCAAACTACGCTCAGGATCCAAATGACAACGATGACTCGGGCATGAGTTTCGATTACGTGACTTTGCATAACTTGAGTACCTAAAAGTCAAGGAATAGACAAGAAATAAAAAGAACGGTGTAAACTCCACCGAAAAAAGCAGACAGAGACATAAAGAGAAGAGGCTAAAGCAGCAGACAAGATAGACAGCAAGGACGGCATCTCAAAGACTTTTTACAAAAGCAGATGCCAGCAACACAAGACGACAAAGTGAAAAGAAAAAGTCTTCAAAGTTAAAGCGACGATAGGCCCACAGCGCACCCGGCCAAAACTTTAAAGATTCCTTTACATTTTGAAGTCCGGAGTTGAAGTCCGGAAGACAGTATAAATATCAGACCCTTGGGATGAAGAAAGACAGAGTGAAAAAACACCCGAGAAGAAAAACTTCAGACACACAAGCAAGATCAAAACTCCACTCCCAGATGCAAAAAACCCTCTCTCTCCCCCTCACTGTATAAACATCCATATGTAAGATAATTTATTTTGGAGCAAGTTTAATTAGTGTGCAGTAGTTTCCGGGACTCCCGAAAGGGAAACCTCCCCGTACTTCGAATTATGTAAGTTTTTAATTTCAGTAGTTATCTCCACCATGTATATTATGTTTTATGTTTTTATGAAATCTTGCGTAAATGCAGAACCAAAGATGTTAATATGAAGTTGTTATTTTCATCATGAATCTTTATTTACTGTTATAAATCATGTCATAGATCTAGAAATTACTGTTGTAATCTTAACTGCAATATGCTTGGATATGGTTATCTTCTGAACTTAGTATATTGTTATCTTTGGACTCCGTCATGACCTCAATGGATTAGCTTGTAAATTTCTATGTCAACGGTGGTTGATTATTGGCCTGTTGATGTCCGCTGAAGGACTGTTTTGGCCTGAAAATTGGGTGTAGCTAAAGACGACTGTCATGATAGGGGTAAGGTCTAAAAGAAGAGATGAACTGTTCAGAAGGAGAAATAAAAAAGCATAGCGTAGTCAAGAACATAACAGTAACCAAGGACGAATGATAGAGATGATGAATAGTAAATATGGACTAGTGACTGGACAGAGTCCAGGATAAAAAAAATATTTTAATACCGGAGATAGCTATTTGATTTAAAGAACTAACATAAGGAGATTTACAACGGGAAGGGAGTACCGAGTAGGACTACACAACCATACTCACACCCCCTTTATCGAAAGAACTATTGAAATACAACCCCCCTTTTATATTGGTAATAGAGCGTATAAAAGATTTTTGGACAAAGAATTACTCTGTATCCAGAATATAATATACGTTTTAGACATCTTGATAGACTTGTATGACAGACTATAGCTTAGAATCATACTTAGAAGTTAAAAAGAGTTTAAGAACCTTTTATCCAGAATAGAAACATCTAAGTAATACAAAAGATAATCCGTCAAGACTTTCAGAACTTATAAATATAATATCCACCATAGAATATAAGTTAGTAAAATATTTAAAAAAATAAAAAACTAGCACAAGACTCTAGACGTTTTAAGCCCTACTAATGCAACATTTACACTTTGTAGAAAAAGTTAGTTTCTATACTTGGAATATTAAGAGAGAAGTAGTAAGAAAAAATAAACACGTAGTAGCTAGAAGAGAATTAATAGGTTTACAAACAGAACTAAAAAATAGAACTCTAAGTCAAGAAGGATTGTTAGAATACTTTCAAACTAACGTAAAACCTCATTTAATAGAATTAGAATATAATCGTTTTTTCGCTAGTATAGAAGAAAGCATCTACTTTTCAACTATAGATAAAAGTACTTTCTTAAATATACATTGGCATATACAGGGAATACAGAGCGACATAAATTACGCAGAATGTTGGATTGACTATCAATATATAAAAAAACACAAAATACTAGAATATTTCTCGTTAGGTTAAAAATAGCTCATTTAAAACACCTCGACTACTTAGACTTAAGAATAGTACCAGAAAAGAAATTTAGAATATTACCAGACCAAAGTATTATTAAGTGTAACTTTAGCACAGGAGAACATACGCTCCATAGCGAAGAAAAATAGTTAAATACTATAGTAGACTTAATAATAAACTTAAGCGAAAAGGTAAAAGAAAGTAATAATAGTTATACAAATAACTTACAAAAATTAGAAGATATACTTAAGAAGCAAGAAAGAATCTTTAAAAGATCAGAACAAAATATAAAATATATAAATAACTTAGTAAACACTTGTGACTTCAAGAAACTATCTACAAAACTAGACTTAGAAAAAGTTTTAAAAGACAATCTAATAGATATTGAGTTGAAGGTCAGCCAAGAAAATAAACAAATTAAAAAGGAGCTTATAGAAAGATTATTAAAATTAGAAGAATCTGTTAAAGAACTAAAAATAGCAATTCTTTCATGAGCAGAATAGTAAGGCAAGTTGCAAAGATAATAGAAAAATCTATTCCTTTACCAGCTGATTACAAAGAATATATACCTAGTCAAAAAGCAGATCAAGTAATTATACAGCAAATTATAGTATTAGCAACCTTAATACTTGATCTACATAGAAAAATAGACACGGTAACAACTAGAGTAGAAAAATTAAGTGAACACATTCTTCAAATAGCACAGGAAAGAGATCATATAGCTAGAGAAAAAGATAAAGAAAAACAAGCGAATCAACAAATAGATAATTTAATAGATCAGTTGAATAAAATAGAATTAACTCCGCAAAAGGAAAAAGCTAAAATAATAAGAAAACCCCAGAAATGGACCTTTTTACAATTAGACAGGGAAGAGAAGACGAAGGGCAAGGAATAAGCTGCTCAGAGAATAGAATAGGAAATAACTTTATTTCTAGAATTTTAAACAGGAAGACACCTGAAGAAGAAAACAGACAACTTAGCGAAGTTATAAACGTAGATAAAGACATAAGTATTTTCCAACAGAATCAATTAAATTTGTTAAATCCTAAGACTCTATACAATGCTGGACGTTTCTCGTCTACAGCTCAACTATACAGACATTATAGAGAAGAACAGTTGTCAATATTAGGAGATACGGCAAGAAATATTAGTTTGATAAATGAAGAATCCTTTAGTCATATAAAAAAGACCACCAGAACTCTCATGCATATGGGATTAATGGTTATAGGGATTAAAGGACTAACTAGAAAAAACATAGGATGTAAAGTTTTATTAATGATATATGATGATAGATGGACAGACATAAGAAAGGCCATTATAGGCATGATAGAAATAGATATGACCGATAATGGAGGAATCTTTTATCTAAGTCCAGACTTTTTAATGAACCTATCAGAATTTGGCAAGCATATTAAAATAGGAATACAGACTAAAGGCTATGAAGAAATGAGTAGCGGTAATAATTTATTACTATGCTTAGGTTTTTAGGAAAAATGACTAATGATAGCAATACCAAGTTTAAAATAAGGATAAATGATGTAGTAGAATTAATGAATAATAAGGGAATAAACTTAATAAAACCTACTAAAATTCAACCGAAGAATATGCTTGATTAGAATGGAAGTTAGACAACTTTGATAAAAAGAATAAAGTATTACAACCTACTTCACATTTAGAATATACAAACCCCAAAGGAGAAACTTCTATAAGACTTACAGACTATAATTACACTCCACAAAAGAATTGTGAAGAAGAAAGTACTATAGATGAAACAGAAATAAATACATTTATGAACATAGAAATAATCCAAGAAGGGTATGAAGTAGACATTGCCATAGAAAAGGCTAGAGACCTGAAAAAAGAAAAATCCTGGATGTTATTTAGATACAAGGTTTGTAAAAAAGATAATATGGAATTAGAAGAAACAATAGAGCATTTTAAAACATGTGAGATAAGAACAGATAATGCGGGATATAAAGAAGAAAAACTCTCCAAAGAAAAAACAGCAATGTTTGAAGAAATTTGGAAAGATTTCGCATTAAATAATGAAGAAGAAATTTCGCATTAAATAATGAAGAAGAATTTGAGACAAACTCCGAAGTTAGTCAGAAAGAACTAATGGAAGCTAGCACATCCAGCTCCAGTCCTTTCCAGAGAACTACGGGAGAACGTATTACAGTAGACACTAGTACAGGCAATATACCTAGAAGAAGAGTATTTAGAACTGCAGGAGAACCTGTAGAGAATGTTAAACCATCGGGTAGAAGAATGCCGTTGGAAGAACCTATAACTCTCCAAGAAGGAGGGAATAGAGGAAAAAAATTAAATATAGCTGCCGACGATCCACAAAGATGGAACTCCGTAATAGATTTATGGAAGGGAATAGTGGTAGCAGACTATATACAAAACTACGTAGAAACAGACCCTGAAACAATGTATAAATACTTAGAAACTTTCTTAGGAGAATCTACGAAAGCTTTATGGGAAGCCTATAAAACAGATTTCCCAGAAGAATTCCACCAATTGGTATCTATGGGATCAAACCCATACAACTTCACCAATAAGATACATACGTTAATTACAGGTGAAGATCCAAATAGTGGACTAGTAGTATTACAAAGAAATGCACTGATTAAATTAGAACAATTAAGTATTAGTAATTGGTATATATAAAAAAAATTTTAAATGATTTCTTTTATTATTGTACGATCAGCGGTAATTCGTTTGATCAAGACTTAGGAAAAAAGCTTTTCAATAAATTACCAGGAGCTTTAGGTAGAGAAATTGAAGAACGCTGGAACAAGCATGATGGGATTTTACAAAACCCAAACGCTAGATGGTCCATAGGACATAGAATACAGCATGTGATGGAAATATTACAAGAAAAATGTACGCATTTGCAGATACAGAAACAACTTAAACAAAATGAGTTGAACTTCTGTAAAAGTGTAATATATACCACACAGAGTTATGATAAAGACCCCCAGAAAAGAAAAAGCTATAAAAGAAAAAATAAGAGATATGGTTATCAGAACTATGACAAGTATAAGAAGAAAAGATACTACCTTAGAAAATCATTAGCCAGAAAACCATACTTAGATAAAAACAAACATATAAGAAAATATAGAAATGATAGAACATACAAAAACAAATTAGAATGTTTTACCTGCGGTAGCATAGAACATCTAGCTAATACATGTCCAAAGAGAATAAATAATAACACTAGAAATTCTCAGTTAATAGAAGATTTCCAGGAGACGTTAATAAATGTAGATGAGTATATGTCAGATACAGAAAGTATATACTCCATAGTAAGTATAGACACAGGAGAAAATAATAAATTAGATTCTTCAGACTCAGAAGCGGATGAATTTATTAACGAAATAGGAATAGAACAATTAGATATAAATGACGATTTAAATAATCTAGTAAACACGGTGATAGAATGCGACCATTTATTCGAAAGAAATAAAGGCCAAGATAGCACGGCATGTTGCATTTGCAAGTGGTTCCCTAGCAGAAGTAAAAGGGCCAAGTGTAAAAAAATTTTACATGGAAGGTTGTATAAATTGCCTCCAGAAAGAATTAGGAATTATAATAGGTTTTAAAGAACCATTAAAACAGATTCAAGAAGATACAACCATAGCGATAAGACTAATAACACTAGAAACCAGAATAAATGCTTTAGAAATGAGATTAGCTCAGCTAGAAAAAGGAAAACATAAAGATATCGAAGACGATAATATTCTCGAAGAAGATCAATTAGAGAGAGAATTAACTACAGAAATAGCTTCAGAACTAATGAATTCGGAAGAAAAAACTCTAATATGTAATGAAGATAAGAAATTTAGCTCACTAAGATTACTAACAAAAATTAAAATTAAAGACTACGAGATTACTACGCTAGCACTAGTAGATACAGGTTGTACAAGAAGTATTTTAAATAAGAAAATTGTTCCTAGCCATCTAGTAAAAACACTAGATAAGCCATCTTCAACAATGCAGATGGATGGAACCCATAACTTCTACAAACATTACCTACAAGAAGCCACAATTAGTTTTATGAATACTTGTGCAAAATTCTATAACCCTAGTTATAGCATGAATAAGATGTTAGTAAGAGAATTAAATATAAATACAGATTTTATAATAGGTCTAGATTTCTTGTTAGATAATAATGGAAGCTGTACCATTACTAGAGATGGGATAATATTCCAGAAAAACAGCACTTATACACCAGTTCAAACTCAAAAGACTGAGACTAAAGTAATAAAAATTTCCCCTATAAACTTAAAAAATAAAGAAGATTGTTGTTGTAAAGAGTGCAGCAATGGAGATAAATATTGTTGTCAGAATAACAATAAAAACCTAGTATTAGAAGAAATTCTAGAAGAAGAAGACTATGCGATATTAGAAAATAATTACACGTTAATAGATTTAGAAACAAAATTTTATAATTTTAAAAATGGGATAGAAAAGAGGGGAATAATAAAAGACAAGGTCGATCTAGACAACATAGTAAAAATACTAGATGAGTTATAAATCATAGGAGAAAAACCACTTAGACACTGGAATAATAATAAAATATTATGTGAATTAGAAATTATAAATCCAGAATATATTATAAGAACAACTTCAATAGAAGCAACGAACAAAAACATAGAAGATTTCAAACTACAGATTAAAGAATTAATGGACTTAGAAATTATAAGACGGTCAACGTCAAAACACAGGTCAGCAAGCTTCATAGTTAGAAATCATTCGAAGATAGTTAGAGGAAAAGCCCGAATGGTAATAAATTATAAGAGACTAAACGATAATACCAGAAGTAATGGTTATAAGCTGCCAGACAAGTCAGAATTAATTAATATAATACAAGGAAAGACTATATTTAGTAAGTTCGATTGTAAATCAGGATATTGGCAGGTAAAAATGCATCCCGCCAGTATTGAATGGACAACATTCACTTGTCCAGAAAGACATTTTGAATGGTTGGTTATGCCATTTGGCCTGAAGACTGCTCCACCCATTTTTCAAAAGAAAATGGATGAAATTTTTGGAGATTACAAAAGATTCATAATAGTATATGTAGACGACATACTAATATTCATTAATAATATGACTGAACACTTAGGACATCTACAGACAGTTTTTAGACTATTTGTAAGTAACGGAATCATAATTAGCAAAAAGAAAATGGAGTTATGTAAAAAATACATAAACTTCCTAGGAGTGACTATAGGAGAAGGTAAAGTTAAGTTACAACCTCATATAGCTAAGAAAGCATTAGAAATGCCAGACAAATTAGAAAACACTAAGGATCTGCAAAAAAATTTAGGAATCCTAAATTACCCTAGAACATTTATTAAAGACCTAGGAAAGATAGCGGGACCATTATATTCCAAGACAGGTTCCACAGGATAGAAACATTTTAATGCATAAGACATTAAGATAGTAAAACTACTCAAACAACAGATCCAGAACATCCCAAATCTAAGTATGTCTTTAGAAACAGACTACTTAATCATAGAAATAGATGGTAGTTTTGAAGGCTGGGGTGCAGTGTTAAAAGCTAGAACAAATAAATATAGTAGCAAAACCTCAGAAAAAATTTGTGCTTACCAAAGCGGTAAGTATAAAGAAAAAGGAAATATGAGTAGCATAGATGCAGAAATACTAGCAGTAGTATACGGTTTAAATGCCTTTAGATTATACATTTTAAACAAACCAGAAACTCTAGTCAGAACAGATTGTGAAGCCATAGTTAAATTCAACCAAAAAATAAATAATAAAAATAGTAGTCGGAGACGGTGGCTTAACTTCTTAGACACTATATCCATTTATAATTTAGTATTCGAACATATAAAGGGTAAAGATAACGGTTTAGCAGATCAACTTAGTAGGCTAAAGATTACAACCAGTTTATTTATCTCTTAGCAGAATGAGTTCATCAAAGACTAATCCGAAAGACAAGGGGAAAGGCCCAGCCAAACCCCAAGACGATTCTGAGACAAAGCGATGTTGGGAACCTGAATTTCAGGCCCATAACTATTCATGAGACACCAACACTAGAAAGACTTTACTTTGGTAAGAATAACTTAGTTTCTTTTCCGTCGTCAAATCTTACTTTTAAAATACTCCCAGACTATGTGCTAGACAGACAACAAAAGTGTTTGATAGACAATTTGTGGATTGCCCACAATAGAAAAGACACCAGCCACTTTGTAGCTACGTTAAATTGTACAAGCCATTATTTTAACGACAAAAATTTAGACAAAAGATTTAAATTTTATGTTGTAATTCATGGAAAGACAAAAGGAATTTTTCAGACCTGGTTAGAAGTAGTAGACTCTATTAAAGATTTCAAGACACCACTTTTTAAGGGTTTCAATGAATTTACAGAAGCTTTAGACTACGCTCGAGGAACACTTGGGCCAAACTATTATATTACACCAGCACTCAGAAATAGCCCAAACCAGACACCTCAATACAATATCCAGAAAGACACAGATAAAATAATCTTTTGCGATCATTGTACCACAATGACCGACACCGTAAAAAGACTAAACCAGACAAAAGAAATTCTCCAGACACAAAATATACATCTTTTAGAAAAAGTTGCAGAGCTTGAATTAAAGCTCAGACAAAACAACCAAACACAGCAGACTCAGACTTCTACATCTCCTTTAAAAATGGATGAGATAGGTGTGCATTCCCTTCTGAATGCTAAGAAATCTATTGTACCAGATGTAGGTACAACTAGTCCGGTGCAAACGGTTGCCGGTAAAGACAACTCAAATCCGTTAATGGCTGTCACTTTGCCAAAAAGTGAACAAGAAGAGGCAACCTCTTCAAAAAACAGACAAAGACTCCCTCAGACATTTTCAGGATCTACTTCCAAGACAAGAACTAGAAAGAACAAAAAAAAGAGAAAAATAAAAGTGTAGAACAAATAATTAAAGAGACACTTGAAAACATTTTTAAAGAACAGAAGGACGCCAAAAGTGAAGACAAACATGAAAATCCGGTGGCTACACCACCAGTGGCATCCATAACACCAGAACAGAATCCAGAACTTCACCAAAATCTGGATAATATAGACCATGTATCAGAGACTAGTTCAGATAATGAATTCCTAGAATCAAACTATGCTCAGGATCCAAATGACAACGATGACTCGGGCATGAGTTTCGATTCCGTGGCTTTGCATAACTTGAGTACCTAAAAGCCAAGGAATAGACAAGAAATAAAAAGAACGGTCTAAACTCCACCGAAAAAAAAAGCAGACACAGACATAAAGAGAAGAGGCTAAAGCAGCAGACAAGATAGACAGCAAGGACAGCATCTCAAAGACTTTTTACAAAAGCAGATGCCAGCAACACAAGACGACAAAGTGAAAAGAAAAAGTCTTCAAAGTTAAAGCGACGATGGGGCCCACAGCGCACCCGGCCGAAACTTTAAAGATTCCTTTACATTTTGAAGTCCGGAAGACAGTATAAATATCAGAGCCTTGGGATGAAGAAAGACAGAGTGAAAAAATACCCAAGAAGAAAACATCAGACACAAGCAAGATCAAACTCCACTCCCAAATGCAAAAAACCCTCTCTCCCCCTCACTGTATAAACCTCCATATGTAAGACAGTTTATTTTGGAGCAAGTTTTAATTAGTGTGCAGTAGTTTCCGGGACCCCCGAAAGGGAAACCTCCCCGTACTTCCGAATTATGTAAGTTTTTAATTTCAGTAGTTATCTCCACCATGTATATTATGTTTTATGTTTTTATGAAATCTTGCAGAAATGCAGGAACTAGTATGTTAATATGAAGTTGTTATTTTCACATGAATCTTTATTTACTGTTTTAAATCATGTCATGAATCTAGAAATTACTGTTGTAATCTTAGCTGCAATGTGCTTGGATATGGTTATCTTCTGAACTTAGTATATGGTTATCTTTGGACTCCGTCATTGACCTCAATGGATTAGCTTGTAAATTCCTATGTCAACGGTGGTTGATTATTGGCCTGTTGATGTCCGCTGAAGAACAGTTTTGGCTTGAAAATTGGGTGTAGCTAAAGACGACTGTCATGATAGGGGTAAGGTCTAAAAGAAGGGATGAATTGTTCAGAAGGAGAAATAAAAAAGCATTAATACCGGAGATAGCTATTTGATTTACAGAACTAACATAAGGAGATTTACAACGGGAAGGGAGTACCGAGTAGGACTACACAACCATACTCACCCCCTTTATCGAAAGAACTATTGAAATACAACCCCCCCCCCCCTTTACTCTGTCCAGTCATTAGTCCCTATTTACTATTCATCATCTCTATCATTCGTCCTTGGTTACTGTTATGTTCTTGACTACGCTATGCTTTTTTATTTCTCCTTCTAAATATTTCATCTCTTCTTTTAGACCTTACCCCTATCATGACAGTCGCCTTTAGCTACACCCAATTTTCAGGCCAAAACAGTCCTACAGCGGACATCAACAGGCCAATAATCAACCACCGTTGACATAGGAATTTACAAGCTAATCCATTGAGGTCATGACGGAGTCCAAAGATAACCATATACTAAGTTCAGAAGATAACTATATCCAAGCATATTGCAGTTAAGATTACAACAGTAATTTCTAGATCTATGACATGATTTATAACAGTAAATAAAGATTCATGATGAAAATAACAACTTCATATTAACATACTGGTTCCTGCATTTCTGCAAGATTTCATAAAAACATAAAACATAATATACATGGTGGAGATAACTACTGAAATTAAAAACTTACATAATTCGAAAGTACGGGGAGGTTTCCCTTTCGGGGGTCCCGGAAACTACTGCACACTAATTAAAACTTGCTCCAAAATAAACTATCTTACATATGGAGGTTTATACAGTGAGGGGGAGAGAGAGGGTTTTTTGCATTTGGGAGTGGAGTTTTGATCTTGCTTGTGTGTCTGAAGTTTTTCTTCTCAGGTGTTTTTTCCCTCTGTCTTTCTTCATCCCAAGGGTCTGATATTTATACTGTCTTTCGGACTTCAACTCCGGACTTCAAAATGTAAAGTAATCTTTAAAGTTTCGACCGGGTGCGCTGTGGGCCCCATCGTCGCTTTAACTTTGAAGACTTTTTCTTTTCACTTTGTCGTCTTGTGTTGCTGGCATCTCCTTTTGTAAAAAGTCTTTGAGATGATGTCCTTGCTGTCTATCTTGTCTGCTGCTTTAGCCTCTTCTCTTTATGTATGTGTCTGCTTTTTTTTTCCGGTGGAGTTTACACCGTTCTTTTTATTTCTTGTCTATTCCTTGGCTTTTAGGTACTCAAGTTATGCAAAGCCACGGAATCGAAACTCATACCCGAGTCATCGTTGTCATTTGGATCCTGAGCATAGTTTGATTCTAGGAATTCATTATCTGAACTAGTCTCTGATACATGGTCTATATTATCCAAATTTTGGTGAAGTTCTGGATTCTGTTCTGGTGTTATGGATGCCACTGGTGGTGTAGCCACCGGATTTTCATGTTTGTCTTCACTTTTGGCGTCCTTCTATTCTTTAAAAATGTTTTCAAGTGTCTTTAATTATTTGTTCTATACTTTTATTTTTCTCTTTTTTTTATCTTTCTAATTCTTGTCTTGGAAGTAGATCCTGAAAATGTCTGAGGGAGTCTTTGTCTGTTTTTTGAAGAGGTTGCCTCTTCTTGTTCACTTTTTGGCAAAGTGACAGCCATTAACGGATTTGAGTTGTCTTTACCGGCAACCGTTTGCACCGGACTAGTTGTACCTACATCTGGTACAATAGATTTCTTAGCATTCAGAAGGGAATGCACACCTATCTCATCCATTTTTAAAGGAGATGGAGAAGTCTGAGTCTGCTGTGTTTGGTTGTTTTGTCTGAGCTTTAATTCAAGCTCTGCAACTTTTTCTAAAAGATGTATATTTTGTGTCTGGAGAATTTCTTTTGTCTGGTTCTGGTTTAGTCTTTTTACGGTGTCGGTCATTGTGGTGCAATGATCGCAAAAGATTATTTTATCTGTGTCTTTCTGGATATTGTATTGAGATGTCTGGTTTGGGCTATTTCTGAGTGCTGGTGTAATATAATAGTTTGGCCCAAGTGTTCCTCGAGCGTAGTCTAAGGCTTCTGTAAATACATTGAAACCCTTAAAAAGTGGTGTCTTGAAATCTTTAATAGAGTCTACTACTTCTAACCAGGTCTGAAAAATTTCTTTTGTCTTTCCATGAATTACAACATAAAATTTAAATCTTTTGTCTAAATTTTTGTCGTTAAAATAATGGCTTGTACAATTTAACGTAGCTACAAAGTGGTTGGTGTCTTTTCTATTGTGGGAAATCCACAAATTGTCTATCAAACACTTTTGTTGTCTGTCTAGCACATAGTCTGGGAGTATTTTAAAAGTAAGATTTGACGACGGAAAAGAAACTAAGTTATTCTTACCAAAGTAAAGTCTTTCTAGTGTTGGTGTCTCATGAGCAGTTATGGGCCTGAAATTCAGGTTCCCCAATACTGTTTGTCTGTAATCGTCTTGGGGTTTGGCTGGGCCTTTCCCCTTGTCTTTCGGATTAGTCTTTGACGAACTCATTCTGCTAAGAGATAAATAAACTGATTAGTTCGTTGTAATCTTTAGCCTACTAAGTTGATCTGCTAAACCGTTATCTTTACCCTTTATATGTTCGAATACTAAATTATAAATGGATATAGTGTCTAAGAAGTTAAGCCACCGTCTCCGACTACTATTTTTATTATTTATTTTTTGGTTGAATTTAACTATGGCTTCACAATCTGTTCTGACTAGAGTTTCTGATTTGTTTAAAATGTATAATCTAAAGGCATTTAAACCGTATACTACTGCTAGTATTTCTGCATCTATGCTACTCATATTTCCTTTTTCTTTATACTTACCGCTTTGGTAAGCACAAATTTTTTCTGAGGTTTTGCTACTATATTTATTTGTTCTAGCTTTTAACACTGCACCCCAGCCTTCAAAACTACCATCTGTTTCTATGATTAAGTAGTCTGTTTCTAAAGACATACTTAGATCTGGGATGTTCTAGATCTGTTGTTTGAGTAGTTTTACTATCTTAATGTCTTTGTTCGTTGCTTCTATTGAAGCTGTTCTTATAATATATTCTGGGTTTATAATTTCTAATTCACATAATATTTTATTATTATTCCAGTGTCTAAGTGGTTTTTCTCCTATGATTTCTAACTCATCTAGTATTTTTACTATATTGTCTAGATCGGCCTTGTCTTTTATTATTCCTATCTTTTCTATCCCATTTTTAAAACTATAAAATTTTGTTTCTAAATCTATTAACGTGTAATTCTTTTCTAATATCGCATAGTCTTCTTCTTCTAGAATTTCTTCTAATACTAGGTTTTTATTGTTATTCTGACAGCAATATTTATCTCCATTGCTGCACTCTTTACAACAACTATCTTCTTTATTTTTTAAGTTTATAGGGGAAATTTGTATTACTTTAGTCTCACTCTTTTGAGTTTGAACTGGTATATAAGTGCTGTTTTTCTGGAATATTATCCCATCTCTAGTAATGGTACAGCTTCCATTATTATCTAACAAGAAATCTAGACCTATTATAAAATCTGTATTTATATTTAATTCTCTTACTAATATCTTATTCATGCTATAACTAGGGTTGTAGAATTTTGCACAAGTATTTATAAAACTAATTGTGGCTTCTTGTAGGTAATGTTTGTAGAAGTTATGGGTTCCATCCATCTGCATTGCTGAAGATGGCTTATCTAGTGTTTTTACTAGATGGCTAGGAACAATTTTCTTATTTAAAATACTTCTTGTACAACCTGTATCTACTAGTGCTAGCGTAGTAATCTCGTTGTCTTTAATTTTAATTTTTGTTAGTAATCTTAGTGAGCTAAATTTCTTATCTTCATTACATATTAGAGTTTTTTCTTCCGAATTCATTAGTTCTGAAGCTATTTCTGTAGTTAATTCTCTCTCTAATTGATCTTCTTCGAGAATATTATCGTCTTCGATATCTTTATGTTTTCCTTTTTCTAGCTGAGCTAATCTCATTTCATTTCTAAAACATTTATTCTGGTTTCTAGTGTTATTAGTCTTATCGCTATGGTTGTATCTTCTTGAATCTGTTTTAATGGTTCTTTAAAACCTATTATAATTCCTAATTCTTTCTGGAGGCAATTTATACAACCTTCCATGTAGCATTTTTTACACTTGGCCCTTTTACTTCTGCTAGGAAACCACTTGCAAATGCAACATGCCGTGCTATCTAGACCTTTATTTCTTTCGAATAAATGGTCGCATTCTATCACCGTGTTTACTAGATTATTTAAATCGTCATTTATATCTAACTGTTCTATTCCTATTTCGTTAATAAATTCATCTGCTTCTGAGTCTGAAGAATCTAATTTATTATTTTCTCCTGTGTCTATACTTACTATGGAGTATATACTTTCTGTATCTGACATATACTCATCTACATTTATTAACGTCTCCTGGAAATCTTCTATTAACTGAGAATTTCTAGTGTTATTATTTATTCTCTTTGGACATGTATTAGCTAGATGTTCTATGCTAACGCAGGTAAAACATTCTAATTTGTTTTTGTATGTTCTATCATTTCTATATTTTCTTATATGTTTGTTTTTATCTAAGTATGGTTTTCTGGCTGATGATTTTCTAAGGTAGTATCTTTTCTTCTTATACTTGTCATAGTTCTGATAACCATATCTCTTATTTTTTCTTTTATAGCTTTTCCTTTTCTGGGGGTCTTTATCATAACTATATTACACTTTTACAGAAGTTCAACTCGTTTTGTTTAAGTTGTTTCTGTATCTGCAAATGCGTACATTTTTCTTGTAATATTTCCATCACATGTTGTATTCTATGTCCTATGGACCATCTAGCGTTTGGGTTTTGTAAAATCCCATCACGCTTGTTCCAGCGTTCTTCAATTTCTCTACCTAAAGCTCCTGGTAATTTATTGAAAAGCTTTTTTCCTAAGTCTTGATCAAACGAATTACCGCTGATCGTACAATAATAAAAGAAATCATTTAAATTTTTTTTTATATATACCCAATTACTAATACTTAATTGTTCTAATTTAATCAGTGCATTTCTTTGTAATACTACTAGTCCACTATTTGGATCTTCACCTGTAATTAACGTATGTATCTTATTGGTGAAGTTGTATGGGTTTGATCCCATAGATACCAATTGGTGGAATTCTTCTGGGAAATCTGTTTTATAGGCTTCCCATAAAGCTTTCGTAGATTCTCCTAAGAAAGTTTCTAAGTATTTATACATTGTCTCAGGGTCTGTTTCTACGTAGTTTTGTATATAGTCTACTACCACTATTCCCTTCCATAAATCTATTACGGAGTTCCATCTTTGTGGATCGTCGGCAGCTATATTTAAAATTTTTCCTCTATTCCCTCCTTCTTGGAGAGTTATAGGTTCTTCCAACGGCATTCTTCTACCCGATGGTTTAACATTCTCTACAGGTTCTCCTGCAGTTCTAAATACTCTTCTTCTAGGTATATTGCCTGTACTAGTGTCTACTGTAATACGTTCTCCTGTAGTTCTCTGGAAAGGACTGGAGCTGGATGTGCTAGCTTCCATTAGTTCTTTCTGACTAACTTCGGAGTTTGTCTCAAATTCTTCTTCATTATTTAATGCGAAATTTCTTCTTCATTATTTAAT
Source organism: Anisodus acutangulus (assembly GCA_029783415.1). Classification (NCBI taxonomy): domain Eukaryota; kingdom Viridiplantae; phylum Streptophyta; class Magnoliopsida; order Solanales; family Solanaceae; genus Anisodus; species Anisodus acutangulus. The sequence goes on from CM056492.1 coordinate 43,812,773, forward strand.
GCGAAATCTTTCCAAATTTCTTCAAACATTGCTGTTTTTTCTTTGGAGAGTTTTTCTTCTTTATATCCCGCATTATCTGTTCTTATCTCACATGTTTTAAAATGCTCTATTGTTTCTTCTAATTCCATATTATCTTTTTTACAAACCTTGTATCTAAATAACATCCAGAATTTTTCTTTTTTCAGGTCTCTAGCCTTTTCTATGGCAATGTCTACTTCATACCCTTCTTGGATTATTTCTATGTTCATAAATGTATTTATTTCTGTTTCATCTATAGTACTTTCTTCTTCACAATTCTTTTGTGGAGTGTAATTATAGTCTGTAAGTCTTATAGAAGTTTCTCCTTTGGGGTTTGTATATTCTAAATGTGAAGTAGGTTGTAATACTTTATTCTTTTTATCAAAGTTGTCTAACTTCCATTCTAATCCGGCATATTCTTCCGGTTGAATTTTAGTAGGTTTTATTAAGTTTATTCCCTTATTATTCATTAATTCTACTACATCATTTATCCTTATTTTAAACTTGGTATTGCTATCATTAGTCATTTTTCCTAAAAAACCTAAGCATAGTAATAAATTATTACCGCTACTCATTTCTTCATAGCCTTTAGTCTGTATTCCTATTTTAATATGCTTGCCAAATTCTGATAGGTTCATTAAAAAGTCTGGACTTAGATAAAAGATTCCTCCATTATCGGTCATATCTATTTCTATCATGCCTATAATGGCCTTTCTTATGTCTGTCCATCTATCATCATATATCATTAATAAAACTTTACATCCTATGTTTTTTCTAGTTAGTCCTTTAATCCCTATAACCATTAATCCCATATGCATGAGAGTTCTGGTGGTCTTTTTTATATGACTAAAGGATTCTTCATTTATCAAACTAATATTTCTTGCCGTATCTCCTAATATTGACAACTGTTCTTCTCTATAATGTCTGTATAGTTGAGCTGTAGACGAGAAACGTCCAGCATTGTATAGAGTCTTAGGATTTAACAAATTTAATTGATTCTGTTGGAAAATACTTATGTCTTTATCTACGTTTATAACTTCGCTAAGTTGTCTGTTTTCTTCTTCAGGTGTCTTCCTGTTTAAAATTCTAGAAATAAAGTTATTTCCTATTCTATTCTCTGAGCAACTTATTCCTTGCCCTTCGTCTTCTCTTCCCTGTCTAATTGTAAAAAGGTCCATTTCTGGGGTTTTCTTATTATTTTAGCTTTTTCCTTTTGCGGAGTTAATTCTATTTTATTCAACTGATCTATTAAATTATCTATTTGTTGATTCGCTTGTTTTTCTTTATCTTTTTCTCTAGCTATATGATCTCTTTCCTGTGCTATTTGAAGAATGTGTTCACTTAATTTTTCTACTCTAGTTGTTACCGTGTCTATTTTTCTATGTAGATCAAGTATTAAGGTTGCTAATACTATAATTTGCTGTATAATTACTTGATCTGCTTTTTGACTAGGTATATATTCTTTGTAATTAGCTGGTAAAGGAATAGATTTTTCTATTATCTTTGCAACTTGCTCTTGAGCACTTACTATTCTGCTCATGAAAGAATTGCTATTTTTAGTTCTTTAACAGATTCTTCTAATTTTAATAATCTTTCTATAAGCTCCTTTTTAATTTGTTTATTTTCTTGGCTGACCTTCAACTCAATATCTATTAGATTGTCTTTTAAAACTTTTTCTAAGTCTAGTTTTGTAGATAGTTTCTTGAAGTCACAAGTGTTTACTAAGTTATTTATATATTCTATATTTTGTTCTGATCTTTTAAAGATTCTTTCTTGCTTCTTAAGTATATCTTCTAATTTTTGTAAGTTATTTGTATAACTATTATTACTTTCTTTTACCTTTTCGCTTAAGTTTATTATTAAGTCTACTATAGTATTTAACTATTTTTCTTCGCTATGGAGCGTATGTTCTCCTGTGCTAAAGTTACACTTAATAATACTTTGGTCTGGTAATATTCTAAATTTCTTTTCTGGTACTATTCTTAAGTCTAAGTAGTCGAGGTGTTTTAAATGAGCTATTTTTAACCTAACGAGAAATATTCTAGTATTTTGTGTTTTTTTATATATTGATAGTCAATCCAACGTTCTGCGTAATTTATGTCGCTCTGTATTCCCTGTATATGCCAATGTATATCTAAGAAAGTACTTTTATCTATAGTTGAAAAGTAGATGCTTTCTTCTATACTAGCGAAAAAACGATTATATTCTAATTCTATTAAATGAGGTTTTACGTTAGTTTGAAAGTATTCTAACAATCCTTCTTGACTTAGAGTTCTATTTTTTAGTTCTGTTTGTAAACCTATTAATTCTCTTCTAGCTACTACGTGTTTATTTTTTCTTACTACTTCTCTCTTAATATTCCAAGTATAGAAACTAAGTTTTTCTACAAAGTGTAAATGTTGCATTAGTAAGGCTTAAAACGTCTAGAGTCTTGTGCTAGTTTTTTATTTTTTAAATATTTTACTAACTTATATTCTTAGGCGGACATTATATTTATAAGTTCTGAAAGTCTTGACGGATTATCTTTTGTATTACTTAGATGTTTATATTCTGGATAAAAAGTTCTTAAACTCTTTTTAACTTCTAAGTATGATTCTAAGCTATAGTCTGTCATACAAGTCTATCAAGATGTCTAAAACGTATATTATATTCTGGATACAGAGTAATTCTTTGTCCAAAAATCTTTTATACGCTCTGATACCAATATAAAAGGGGGGTTGTATTTCAATAGTTCTTTCGATAAAGGGGGTGTGAGTATGGTTGTGTAGTCCTACTCGGTATATATATATATAAGCTCACATTAAATTCCCCTCATCTAAATTTCCTCATATGATTCGGTTCATATGACCTCAAATACCTTAACCAAAATTCTCCAAAATATCTTAGAAATTTCCAAGGTAGATCTCCTTGATATAAATTTTTGTAACTTTTAATATTTGAATAAATATGATTATGGATGGTACTACCTCCTAATCGTTTAAATACTTCATGCTTTTAAATTCTTTAAATTTCTGCATTAAATACTTGGCTGGTTCTACCGCCTAGATTTAAATTCCTGCAGATCCTTTGAATTATGATTTCCTTAACTGGAACCTTAATTTGTAAGTTAATCATGCTTTGCTTTCTACATATCTCTTTTATCCATTGATTCTTCAATCCCTTATATCTCAATTCTTTCCCTGTATGTTATCTTCTTTAGATCATCGGCCGTAGTTTGGTTATATATATATATATATATATATATATATATATATATATATATATATATATATATATATATATATATAATGCATACCATATAGTAGCGTATATAATGCATGTGGGTCAAGGGTTATACATGTATATAATGCATGAATGATACTAAGACACTCTGGGTTTATCGGAGTGACGTAATGTCGCTTCACCTCCGATTAACATTATGAACATTAACATCTTCCCCTATATACCTCGATTGAGATTTAGGAATATATTTAGACATGCTTTAAATATAGGAATGAATAACATGAACATCATTAACTACTAAGAGTAGAATCATTTATGGGACAATATAACATTTACGTTTTGTACTTAGAACATGCCAAAAGAAGGAAGGATTTGCCTTAACATACCTCGATTAACTTACGAATAAATACAACGAGTCAATCCTTCCGGTGGACAGCTAACCTTGGGTGATTCTCTAGCTAATGGAGGTCCTGCGAATTTTCAAACTACTGCAAGGATGCTAATCCCTTTTCCGAGCTTAAAGATCTGGTACCGAACTTTACGATTCTTTCTTATTGTAGTTGATCTATACAGATGTTTTATTGAGAGCTAAGATCGAGCAGCACCTAAAATAGAATGTTATGTGTAATATCTGCGATGGCAAGATCAAGAGCACCCCTTTCTATATATGTACATTTGTATCTAGAAACTGGGTTGGGATGTCGGTTTAGGAAAATGACCTCCAAAATATAAATTTTATAATAGCAAATATATGAAGTCAAGAAAAGTTAAATGTTGTCACATGGGGTAGTGGAAGTTTTCATAATTATGTTGGCAAGTAGAACTTATCTCTAAAGCCAAATATAGGCCGTCAAACACTTTCTTCACTTTGAAGAATTCTACAAGAATGTACACGTGGATCTAGCTTAATCATGAAACATGTGCATAATATTATAATAATTATTTATCAACTAGGTAGCACTATCTAATTATGATATGAATGAAAATAGTAATTATCACCACTCATTAATGATGCCACCTACTATTTATACACTTAGTGCTACACTTTATAAGGATACACGGGTGATTCCATATTCCCAATTATCCACTTATTAATTTCTATGGACCACACTCCACATAATTCATCACACACTTACTTAATTTTTTGATCTTAATTCACTTAAATAGTAATTATTTTAGCACACTTTCTGTCTCCATTATCATAATCATGTGATATAACACTAGTCTGTAGCCTCTTTTGGCAATGCACGAAATATTATTTTCAACCACCATCGTCACACTTTTAAGTCCTAAATCATTTTGAGACTTTATCCTTTTATACTCCAAGCTCTTGATGTGAATACAAAATTTTTACTCCAAGCTCTTGATGTGAATACAAAATTTTTTCAGGACTCAGGTCTACTTACATACTTCTAATTGTTCAAAACATCGCCCGAAAGTATGGGGTGTTACACTATAGAGCTCGAAATTAAGTGATTTCAAGTTCAACATTCTAAGGTTATTCATTGGGGTAACATCTAAACCATAATCTAAGTGATTTCATTGATTTCTTTCCTTAGTTTATGATTCTATTATTGGTTTTTATGTGGTAAATTAAGGGTTTTTCATGAAAATGGTTTGATGAATTTTATAAAATTGAAGGTCCAATTGGAATTAGAACTTGATAATTTTTAGGATATGGACTGTTTAGACTATGGGTAAGGTGATTTTTGGTTTGAATTTTAGTTTTACCCTTGCGGGCCTGAGGTCACCTTTTTGGGTTCACTTTTGAGTTACGGGCTAAAGCATAGTAATATGGGTGTAGTTGGATTCGTGTGTCCTCGTAGAATACTATTTTTACCATGGTGAACTCATTTTCACAATAAAATTAATATTTTGAGATTTTGGGTTTGGGACTGGGTTTTGGGTAGGCTTTTTGGACCCAAAATCCTTTTATGGCTTTACGAGTGTCGTTAGACTCGTATTCTTATGTAGAAATCATAATTGAACATATTGAGCTCATTTGGAAGCTCAAAGGAAAGGCAAGGTTGTGGAGTGACTCTTCAGCTTCATATTCAGGCAAATTGATACTTACTAAACCCTTATTTAGTGTTTTATGTTGGTTTATTTAATTAAGCGGCATAATGGGGAAATTGGGGGTCCCATACTCGTAAGGTGATGAGCACTTGTGCGGGTATCATTGTACATATAAAGGGTAATTAAAATAAAAAGTAATTATACTTGTGAAGGAGACTATGTGTTTAGCCTTCGGGCCTCGAAAAGTGGTTTATAAATTCAGGTATGATTGTTATTTATTTGGGATATGTTAGCCATGATTGATATATTCCTTAATTTATGACTTGTCCTGCATTCATCACTCTACATCTCGTCTAAGTTATGGAAAAATACTTGTCTTGATAAATTGAATTGGTATTATGCATATGTATGGTATACGCATATCCATGATATTATTGGCATCTGGTTGATGAGGTACATTAAAGGAGCCTTGAAGGCGGGTATTTGGATATGTTACATGAAAAGAGTGATGATGATAATATTACAGCCTCCGAACTGGGACCCGATAAGAAATGATTCTGGATGGGTATATGGATCTCATGAGTCCTGAAGGGTCACGTGAAACCTACTACAGAAATGTCTGTATACCGGATGCATATGACAATTGCATAACATATATTTCTCTTGCATTGCATATCATTTATACTTGTTGATGTGAACATAATTCCATATGTGCTCGAATGATATAAAGGTGTAATTTTTATGGTTTTACTCGCTTAAAAAGGAAACGGTGATAGAATCTTTACGGCTTCTTTAATATAAAGGATGAAAAGATGAAACCTTTATATGTTTGGATGCCTTATTTGGGTAAATGTTGGAACTTTATGGATATACTCGTCCCTCTTGAGTTAAAGATAGAAACATTATGATAATTTTCCGTAAAAGTGATGAATTTTGTGGTTGACTTAGTCATAGAATTTTTACCTACAAGGTTAAAGTGCTTATAAATTATGTATTTTGATTAACTAAGCAATAAGAAAAGTATCGGAAGTACCAACCCTGGCCACCGCTATAGTTAGGGTCGGTCAACGATATTGTTGGGTACACGTACTTTCTGTACTCACTCTACACTTGTTGCACCTTATGTGTGTAGGTACAGATCCGAGCGCGAGTTGAGCGTTGAGGTCTGGACGACGCGATCCACAAACTGACGTATGGGACTCACCCTACTGTTGGAGAGCACTATCTTGGAGTCCAGGGTGAGCGGTTGATGTCTTCCCATCAATGGATTCCTCTCTATCTTTTATTTTCTGTCTTTTTTTTACTTTAGAAAGTGTTGTAATAGCATTTAAGATATGGAATTACATTTTTTAGAAAGCTCTTGTACTTGTGATTTTCAGATTTTTTTGATTGTTGACATAGACTTACTCTTGTTAAGTTATTAAGGCCCTTTTCAGTACTTTGGGCATTTTCTTTACTTTTCCGCACTTTATGCAGGTAACTTGCATGGTTTGGGGTTCACCTACATGTTTAGGGTAGGTGCCCCCACGACAAAATAGAATTTTGGGACGTGACAAGTGATTCTCCAAAGAAGGTGTTAGACACCTCAGAAGGGATCCACACAATGTATAGACCTATGTGCTTTACAACTTGAGGCTAAGAGTATATATTTGCTTAAAAACGGTTTAAAAGGGATATGTATAAAATATGAAATAGTTTTAGTAAAGTCTTGCCTCTACTTGTTTATTCATTGCTCATTTGAAAGAAATGTTTAATAAAGAAGTTAAAATCACATTGATTTTTTAGGAAAAATTGATTGAGTTTGACTCAAATAACTCGAAGGGGTTTAACACTTTTATTACTTTCTTAATCCAAACACACTCAAAGTTTCTTCTGAGTAGAGTTATGCTTATACTTGGCCCAAAATAATGCAAGTTGTTTTTCTTGAATTAATTCTAAATTGATTTTGGTGTATATCCTCTGTTTGTTTAAGCCACATATTTTTTTGCAAATAAGGGCAAAACTTTACAAAATTTTCTTTGTTTCAAAATCAAACTTGGTATTGAAAATTACCATATTTGAAATCGATTTTTCACTTAAAGCCTTTTTGAAAATCAAAAATTGTATTTCCAAAGTAGAAACCTAGTTTTTATCTTCCAAATTCAATTTTTTCAGTTCTTTAAACACATAGAAAATCGTTTTGAATTTGTGCTTTGCCAAAAGTTTGATTCAACTTTTAAAAACCAAGAACTGCCTATTTTTAAACGAAAGGACTGTGTTGGGTTTGTTTTAAAAATAAGCCCGTTTCAAGTTTTATCAAGTCTCGGAAGGTGGTAATTCTACCAACTAACGACCTTAGTGTCGCTTGCCTACTCTAAATTTCAACCAAATCCTAAGGGTTTCAATAGTTTAAAGTAGGGGTGGGCAAAAAATTCGGAGAATCGAAAAAATCGAACCGAACTGAATCAGGATTTAGTGATTCGGTTCGGTTTTTTAATTTTGGATACGAACCAAACCGAAAAAACCAAATTAAATAAATAATTATTCTTATTTTTCATTTTAGGCTACTACTATCTCTTTAATCATAGTCATTGAAGTCAATCTATGAAGCTTTTATGGAAGTCGAATGCGGCATGAATTTGATTAACATATCACAGAAGCATTGACATAAAATGTAGGGAGAGAAAGTAGTTGTAAATTGGTGAAACTTTAAATGGTCATAACTCTGCGCTCGGATGTCCGTTTTACCCGATTGTTTTTTGATTTTCGGTATTTTTCGAGACGGGACCGGTCCAAACTACTACAAGGCGGTTTGGTGCAGCCAATTTTTACGAAAACATCAGTTTTCCCCCCCAAATCGGTTTCTAATTTTCCTATTTCTTTAGTAAACATCTCACGATACACAATAGATTTCAACGTCGAAATTTCATGGTAGTGTAGGTGTGAATGTCAATTTCAGTTTTGGAAATTCAATTTTTTTTTAAATTAAAAATTCATCGACCTGACCCGACCCGACCCACTAGAAAAAACCTATATAATCCGATATGTTCGGCGATATAAACCGAACATATCATATTTTTTTAAAAATAAAAGTTGTATTCGGTTTTTTTTTTAAAAACAATCTTTATTCGATTCATATTTTTTGGATACAAAACCGAACCGAACCGAATCGATATACGCCCCTAGTTTAAAGCAATTTTACAACAATCATATGTATACAAAAATAAAAGCAATGTGTTGATGGGCTTTACTGGTCACCAATGTAAATATAGTTGCTTCTGCCCATCCTTCAAATTGAGCCTTCTAAGCTGCTTCTCAAGTAGGCCCACCTCCACTCTCCATTTGTATGTATGAGAGGTGGGCCATTTCTGCGGACTGACTCGATCATAATAGGATGTTGGGCCTCAAGCACAATGAGATGATGCGATGAATGGGGGCAGAGTCCAAATGGACACTCCGATGGTATTATCATGCAAAGAAAGGGGAGAAAAGGATTTGTATACATCCTACTTAGCAAACAACACATCATAAAGAACATAAACACATTTACCCTTTAACTTCACTTAACAACCTTGTATGACCCCGAATATACACACTTGTACTCTCAGTGATGTACAAAGTATACCGAGTGTATATACCCTTGTAGACTTAGCAATATTAAAAGTATACTGGATTGTATATATCCTCAACACAAAAGAAAAAGGAAGAAAGAAAGAAAAGAAAGGCTCATCACATCAACTAACACAGAGATTTAGAGAGTAAATATCAGAAGAGGCATTTCTAGTCAGGTATGAAAAGAGGCCAAGAGGTTACATGTGTTCATTACACAATCAAAGCATTTGCGTAAAAATGGACAGAATAACTTATACCATCTTAAAGGTCATCAACAGTCAAAATATACATAGCATATACATAGAAATACATAGGTTGTATACACCCTTAATATAAAGGAGTAGCAGAAGATAACTAGACGTAACAAGTCCAGATTTCTCAAACATACTACTTCAAATGGTTTGAGCAACAAAAAGGGTAATGATTCAACACGAGCTAAATTTAAGCAAAGTGCAGTATACAAAATATATAATCAATATACTGCACATAATCAACACATCGAACTATTTCACAGACAACAACTTATCATAGCCTATTGTCTAATCCCATATGCAATGTATGATGACCTTTGAAATGATGTAATCCAAACATACTGTTAGGTCGGGTATGCTATAGAACAATAAAAACAAACTGGAAATAAATTAACTCGAATGCCAATTCAGTTTCCGAATGTTGGTGACAATGTCATCCGGCACCAGTGACAACACTTCGATAAAACAAAAACTTTAAAGAGTAAATGCAACGGAAAAATAAAGAACACAAAGGTTTAAAATTTACATAGGTTATATTTATTATATAACCTATGACGGTCAATGTCCGAAAGTATTGTATATATTTTATATACAAAAATTACAAATTCCTTTCTTTACAATTATATAAGATAAAACGGAAAGGAATTAAATGTTGAAGTCGCAGATGACTTGTGCCTGAAAAATCTACCTAAATAGATATAGATAACTTCTCATTACAATTGCTTCAATACGTAACAAATCTAGAATCTAAGCAGCAATTATAATGTTGGACAGAATGTTGTCGACACGCTCAGACAACCCTTGTGATTCAGATTTCTGAGATGAATTTCCGAGAGCTCTCTTGGTATTTTTCATTTCTGATTCTAGATATCGATTCACTTCAGCATCCTCTCTATTTATAGTATAGAGTCTTCCTTGAAAAGCTCATCGATTTGTTGTGAAGGTTGAGGGAAAGGTGGCAGTTGATGTGTTTGTTGGAGAAGATCATGGAGCAAAATCCTCTAACTTCTTGGACTTGTTCCTCAAGCATAGCAACGACTTTGACTTGTTCTTCCCACGTTTTTCATCAGCTTCTATTTACCTTGTCAAGTCACTTTTACTACGTAGTAATATTTCCATAAATATTGCTTCATTTCGTGAAGCAAGGCAAAACTGTTTTTCATAAAATGTTGGTCCGAATGTTGTGACATTTGTTCCAACATTTCTTAAATTCAAATTAGTACTTAAAACGATATGTTGGGTAGAATGTCACAACACAAAACTCAACATTAACCCATACCTCTAATCCTAAAATTTAATAGGGAAGACTTCCAACTTGAACAAGACAAGAACAACACAGTGCTCCACAAACAGGTTTGAGACTCTTAACCAGTTTCAACAAGCAAGACACTCTATGACAAAAATAAGTTATGCTCTTACACACATACAGGAAACAAAATAAAATAAAAGACAAGCAACGACCCTCTTATATTCATGTAACAGAGGTAACACAAGATATCATACTGACTTACAACCAAAATTCTTTTCATTTATACTGTTCAAGTTGAACATGAATGAGAAGTAAGATCATTTAAGACACAAGTAGAGGTTTAAGCTACCCAGAACAATTGGTAAGGAAAATGCACAGAATTGATCTCATTTTATTTGTTGAAACATATCTCAGAAGTTGCCCACTGTTTTCAAAGAGCTTTATGTGTCCAGAAGATAAAGGGAACATGTGATTGTATTGGTCAAGGCATAAAAGATATTTCAGTCACAAATAATATCACATAATCACACAAGAAAGGATTTCAAAAGTCAGAAGAGAGCTATGTTAGTTGGCGCTTGTGACACTTCATTAGTTGGTCCAAAACCTTCCCAAACAGCAATGGAAGAAGATGCCAAAGCTATTTTTTTTAATGGAGTACTATGACTGGCTTCTGAGACCTCTTGGCTTAGTTCTCCATATTTCTCTTTCTTGATTTCTTTCAACTTCTCTGACTTTTCACTGGCAAGAGGAGTGTAAGCTTTTACTAAATCCTTAACCCCATCTGAAAGATTCATGGTGTAATGCTAAACTTTTGAGACCCCCTCGGGTGATTTTCTGACTTATGCTAGTACTTCATCAGCCTCTTTGAACTTTTTATTGACCATATTTCTCTTCTTATCAAGCCTAGAAATCTTCTCCTGAAGTGTGTCCTCAGTTTCATCATCACTGACCCGGTCAACCACTGGAATTATGAAACTAAGGTTGTCTTGAATGTCCACGTCAACAAGTCAACCTTTTATGAAGGAAAAAAAGGATTAGGATTATGACGGTCATTTGCAAGGACTGTGGTCATCGCGGATTTGGTTGAGATTTGTTTTTGTTTAAGTATATGTTTAAAATGATCTAAAGAGATATTTGGAGAAAAACACAGATTAATCATAATTTAGACAAAACTCATGAAAGCAAATAGCACATAAAACAGGTATAACACATAAATAATTATATCACATAAGCGGTTTAAAGAGTGCGTCCTATAGTCATGTGACCTTTTTATGCCAAGGTAGGCCTAGTGATTGATGGGTGAATATGGAAAATATAAACCACTTCATTGTCCCCATAAAAGATTCACAAATGAATCAAGTTCCCTTATGCCATTACAAGACATAGTCAAAAGGTTGGGTACATAGTAAAGAGAAGGGAAATATATAAGAAATCAAACCCACGCAAGGGCGAAATGAGCAAGGAGCGGAGGACGGTCCTTCATCAATCCAAGCTCTGTTGGCCTTACTGAGGGTCGTCTAAATTTGATAGTGGTTCGAAGGCATGAAGGCATCAACCAACTGTCCCTTTCTTTCTACCCCTAATGGATTGAGAATGTGCATTTGATCCTTTATACCCTTGTCAAGATCTTCCATACATTGGGTTAGAATTTCTAACTCGTGATCCAATTGGCTATGGTCCGCTCATCATTCGCTATCTTTGGGCGATATTTATCATCTCTATCATCAGCATGTATATAAATTAAGAGCATCATAAGTTGCGCTTTGTAATCCCTTTTATTGGACGCAATGATATATGTTCGGTGCTAGAGTGGTGGTTCTTTGCAAGTCTACCCTCAACCAAACCTTGTACAACTCATCATATCCCGCTTAAAACCTATCCTTAGTGACGGTTTCTGGCCCTACACTATGCAACTCTTCCATTCTCAGATGATTTCCCCAACTAGGGGACTCTCTCTTTGTCACGACCCCTTTCAGGCATCATGGTGGTACCTACACTTTTCCCCCCGGTAGGTGAACCATTTTCCAACCCAACAACATAAACAATAAAATATGCAAAAATAGAAGAAATAGTCAATTAAACCGTCTCAATGATATAAATAGAAGAGTAACAAAATACAAAAATCTACTTATTACATTCCTATTGATCTAGTCTGGTCAGTACAAGAGCCACTAAAATAAAATAAGAGAAATGTCTGAATAAGTCTGAAACAACCTCATAAATGCAAGTAAACATAGAAGATAATGAAGAAGCATCCAGGGCAAGCTGAGGATATGCAGTCTCACCCCGAATACTCAAGTCTACCAAGCTCGGACCCAGCCACGTGGTCTGGTGCTAGTCGAATGCGTTGTATCTACATCCAAGGGAACGAGGGAATACACATAACATACATAAATATCAAGTTGATTCGCAGATAATCCCTATCCTACACAGTCTGATATAAGCATATAAGTCACCTTCCAACACAAGTATGGTTCAACACTTAGATCAACTCAGAAATCATGGAACTACAACCAACACGTAATCACCTTATCACAGTAGTAACTCCAAATCAAGTACAATTATCAAGAATACAATGTATATGAATGAATGAAATGCAAAGTACCTTTCCATCAACCAGTATACACATTCTAATAGATCTTTGCCGTATAGTAATGACAGTGGGGGACCTGCAAAGTCCATATACCACTCTCAACTAGCCGGAAATACCTCAGATCTGGCTCGAGCCCAGACTCATTTGTCGAGCCATATCAATCATCATCATCTCAGTATTTCTAAACCATCTCATAATAATATCATTACATTTCTTTTCGGTCTCATTGGACCGACAACATTCCATACCACTCCATTTTAATATCAGAATAATCATGAGTGTATGAATGCAATAATAATAAGGCAAGTAGTCATGAAGTATGAGATGCAACAAAGTTCAAGAGGTGAATATCACATGCATCAGAATTATCAATAGCACATAATTCCACATAATCAGTCTTTCATGTCATAAGACATATGTGATGAGTAATTTCACAAGTAATAGTAACAATGGCGACAATCCCATGTAATAGCGACAAGCCCACATAGCAACAGCTGGAATCAACCCTAAGGATGATTACCTAAATAGTTCAACACTGGTTCCCACACAAACGCACATCAAAACCACTAAGATGGGATCCCCAACACGCCAAATACCCATCAACATTTATATAAATGACATACTTCTATCAAAGTCTAAAGAGTAAATCGTAGCCTACCTCGACGCAGAACAGGAGCCGCGAACTATCCCTCAACCAGCGCCTTGCCCTTACGAAGTGTCTCCGATCGATCGTAGTCTAATATTATATAGTCTATGTGAATAAGTATTCTAAATACATACATAAAGGAATAACCTTTCAAAGAAACCGATCACAATGGTAAAATTGGAACTTTAACTTTCTAAAAGCATGAAAGCGGTCTAATAAGTCATATCCTTAAGTTAATTAGGAATCTAATCACTTTTAGGCCTTTAATTGCCTTTTAATCTCAAACCCCTCAAATTAGGCTAACCCTAAAAATTCTCCCAACAATTCATGAAAGCAAATCAACAATTGAACATTGTAATAGGTCATACTATCATTACCCAACTTATATCTACAATATCATAGCATAAAGATTAAATCTTATTCTCAAATTGCATGATTTTAGGCCTCGCATTCTCAACATAAACCCTAGGTTCATTCTACCCAAACATAGAATAACTCCTAGATTTACTGACATAATAATGATTAAGTAATCAGAATAGGTTAGAATCTTACCCCAAAGATGAATACTGATGAAACCCTTCAAAATCTTCTCCCAACCGAGCTTAGGTCTCATAAGATAGAATGTGAAAAGTGATTTTGAAATGGGTCTTATAATTCTAGGTCTGACACAGTGATTCCGCTTCTGTTGAATGGATCTCACAAAAGCGGCTCACTTCTGTGGAAAAACGTCTGCAGAAGCGGCCCAACTTCATGAACCCAAGACATGCAAAAGCGAAGAAAACTCCGTTGAGGTTGGTCGCCTATACGCATAAAATGCCATTGAAGCGGACTGCCCATGACTCATATCTGCGGACCGACTCCAGCAGAAGTGGCCTATGGCTCGCTAGTGCGCACATCACAAACCAGGAACTATAGCAAATTTACAAACTAACATCAAACACCCAAAACTCACCTGAGACCTCCTGGAAACAAACCAATTATGCTACCTAACTGTAAATGATACTATAAACTCGCTTGTGTACTCAAAATTCTTATACGACTAAGCTATGGCCTACTTTTCTACAAATCCACCATAAATCTTCAAATAACACAATTTAGCAAATAAGGACCCAAAACATATCTGAATGCCTCAGGAAGTGAACCAAATACTCCACTAAGTCACATTTGACGTTCCGGACCTATCGAAAGTGATGGAACTTGGAAACATACACATATACTCAAAAGTCAACTTTAGGTCAACTAGTTCTTTTCAAAATTATCAAACTTAGGTTTTTCTTCCAAAACCCTTTCTAATGCAACTTGGGAACCATGCTACGTATCCTCGAAAGTCACAAACCCCACATAGAGTCTGCGAGAAGGTAATTTTGTCAAGTAAAGGTCTTTAGCCAAAAATGACTAGGGTCGTTGTATTAGATACTAAGTAAATAAACATTTGTCCTCAAATGGAGAGAAACAAAAGGGAAAGTACCAAAATTTGTAAAAAGATGAGGGTATCTACTCTGCATATCAATATCGGTCTTCCAAGTAGCCTCTTCAACAAGGCGGTGCTTCCATTGCACCTTCACAGAAGCAATCTCTTTCGATCTCAACTTTCTAACCTGCTTGTTCAAAATGGCCATAGGCTCTTCTTTGAACTCCATATTCTGATCAAATAATACGTGGTCCCATTGAATAATGTAGGACCCATCAACATGGTACTTTTTCAACATAGAAACATAAAATACCGGATGAACACCTGAATGGCCTGGTGGCAAAGCCAACTCATATGCCACCTCTCCGACCCTCTGAAGAATCTTAAATAGCCTGTTATACCTCGGACTCAAATTCTCTCTCTTAGCAAATTTCATCATACCTTTCATAGGCGATACCTTCAATAGAACCCTGTCACCGACCATAAACTCTATATCCCGAACCTTTCGATCTGCATACTCCTTTTGTCTACTTTGAGCCGCTAGGAGCTTGTCCTGGATCATCTTCACTTTCTCTAAGGAGTCTCTCAACAAATATGTACCCCAAGGTCTCACCTCGAACACATCAAACCACCAAATAACATAACAACATCTCCTGCCATATAAAGCCTCAAAAGGCGCCATATCAAACCTGGAGTGATAACTGTTGTTGTAAGCGAACTTTGCCAAAGGTAAGAATTAGTCCCAATGACCACCAAAATTAATCACGCAAACTCGTAAAATATCCTCTAAAAGCTGAATGGTCTGCTTGGACTGACCATCTTTCTGAGGGTGAAATATTTTGCTAAGATCCAAACGAGTACCCAACTCATTTTGCAACATCCTCCAGAAATGAGAAGTAAACTGAGTATCCCAATCTAAAAAATAGAAATAGGCACCCTATGCAGCCGAACAATCTCTCTAATATAAATCATGCTAACTTCTCTGAAGTATAGGTAGTCTGGACCAGAATGAGGTGTGCAGACTTGGTCAACCTATCCATAATTACCCAAATGGAATAAAACTTACCCAAAGTCTTTGACAACCCAACTTAAAATTTATAGCTATCCGCTCCCATTTCCACTCGGGTTTGGGCATCTTCTGAGTCAGACCACCTGGTATTTGGTGCTCGTACTTAAGCTGATCAAATAAATCATCTATGCGAGGTATCAGATACTTATTTCTGATGGTGATGTTGTTCAACCGCCTATAATCGATACACATTTGCATAGTATCGTCCTTCTTCTTCACAAATAATACAGGAGCACCCCAGGGAGACTCATTGAGCTGAATAAAGCCTTTGCTCAATAAATCATGAAGCTGTTTCTTAAACTCTCTCAACTCTACTGGAGTCATCTGATAAGGTGGGATAGAAGTGGGATGAGTACCTGACTCTAAATCAACATAGAAATCAATATCTCTATCCAGCGGCATACCCGGCAAATTCGTTGGAAAGACCTCAAAAAACTCACTCACTACAGGATCATACTCATGTGGAGGAGTCTCTACACTCGTATCCCGAATATGAGATAAGTACGCCACACAACCCTTGTCTACCAACTTCTTAGCCTGAAGGAAAGAAATAATATACTTAGGTACAGGGCTTGGAGTACCCTTCCATTTCAACCTCGGGATACCCGACATCGTTAGAGTGAGTGTCTTGGCATGACAGTCCAAGATCACGTGATACGGTGACAAACTAGTCCATCCCTATAATGATATCAAAATATACCATATCCAATATAACCAAGTCTACCTAAGTATCATAATCCATGAAAGTAACCACGCATAACTGATAGACTCGATCTATAATCATAAAATCACCCACATGAGTAGACACACGAATAGACAAATCAAGTATATCACACATCATATCTAGATCCGCAAAAAAATATGTAGAATATGGGAGAACGTAGACCTCAGATCAAATAATACTGAGGCAGACCGATGACAGACTAAGATGATACCTATAAAAACTACATCGGATGCCTCAGCCTTTGGCCTACCAGGGAAGGCATAAAAGTGATCACATCCTCCGTCAAATTGAGAACCCTGATAACCACTGCAACCGGTATGCGCTCCATCTCTACTAGTATGAGATTCACCTCTACTGGCTTGATGACCACCACGACCCGAATGAGAACCCTCTCTGTCGGCTATCTTCCACATCCAAAAGGCTATGTTGGGGTCCTAGGTGTTTGAGCTCTACCTGATCTAAGCCTGGGATAATATCTCCTGAAGTGCTTGAGGTCTCCATAATTAGAACAAGCCTTGCCTGATATGGGCTGCTAAATGGAAATGGAAGAACCTGAGTGACTCCCGCAATTTGAGAACTAGGAGTAAGAACATCTGAAAGTTTGCCTTGCACTATACCCAATCTGCCCCGCAAAACCACTATCTGAAACCTGAAGAGCTGACTGTACCGGGTGACTAGACTGAGAGTGCTGGAGTTTACCATGTTGCACATAACCTCAGGAAAAAGACCCACTGTAGTATTCATACCTGCGAACTTTCTTCTCGGATTCATTCTTGTGGAGTCCACCCTCATCGACTCTACCATCCTAGCGTGGTTCGCCATAGAATGAAATGAAGCCCCAAAGGCTACCAACTGCAATATCGATAATTGGAGTAGAACAAGCAATCCCCTTATGAAACACCTAACACTCTCAAAGCCATTAAATACTTAAAATTCCTTGGTTTTGAACAAGTTATTGATGATCCACCATTGGAGTAGCAAATTGCAAACTTAGAAGTAATCTATGTCAGTTTCGAAAGCTCAGTATATATTGGCGAGGATGAGGGCCAAAGTGAAGTATTTGGTTACATTGTCTTTCGTGATACCATAGAATATGGCATGGGCAACCATGATGATATGAGTGTCAATGGCTAGCCGTCATCCTTGAGGAAATACCACGGTCAAATGACGAAGGCCAAAGGTCAGGTCTCTTCCCAAATATATTATAAGTATGGAACTCTCTTCCACGTTGTATAAATTCTTCGTGAGTGTATAAGTTATGGAAGGTTATAATTTATCCGTGTAACCAATTGGAACTGGCGAGAGAGAGTTTGTCTATGATGTTCCAAGCGCTCGACCTATGTAGAATCAAGATGGTATTGGTTTTTTCCTTCTTTCCAGGTGCCAACACTATCTATCCCATCCTTTATTTCTTCCATCGTAGGTGTCATATCTACATCCCCGAAATGGAAAATTATCCTTTCACAATTTCAATACTCGGAGATGACCTCGATTAACCACCACCATCATTTCACTGTCATTAAAGAGTGAAAATGTCATATCCTATCCGTGACCTTCCTTTTTTTCCCTTGGTATAGGTCAATCCACCACAATATTAGTAGCTCGGAAGCATCAATAACCATGTCAAATTGCAAGTTGGGAGATATCTACCAAAATAATACACGATTAGTTTTTCCCTCACAAAGGCAACATTCCGGTATATTGGCACATACACCTTCAATTTAGCACATATTGGGATGCGGTATGCATAAGTCATGAAGTTATTTGGATATAGAGGTGGTCTTCTAATGGACTTAAATACGTGTTGGATATTTAAGGGTTCGACTTCATTGTACATTAGGCAGATTAGATTTGGCTTTGCAAAAGAGTTGGAACCCAAGCGGACAACTTGAGGTGCACCATTGTTGACTATTGGATGACCACAAATCAACTAGGTCTTCAACGTGTTCCAAGAAAAATCATGGTTTCATAGTAAAGGAGAATTGTGAACCCAAATAATATCACGTGTGTAAGTGTGCATGTGTTATATATATATATATATATATATATATATATATATATATATATATATATATATATATATATCCACAAATATTGAACCATGATGGTTGGAACCTAGTTAAAATCTCTAACATAGTCGTCATCTATTATGATACACTTTTACATTTTCGCATAAAAACTACTATGATAACTTAACTCTTTGTTGATTCGTTAATAGAGTCACCACCTAATTAACTATGAAAATTTTAAAAACACTTGTTGAAGGTTATTTTCGAATACATTTTAAAGAGCATCAAAGAACGGATAAATGTTCTAGTGATACCCTGAGGAAGATGTTAGGCCCTTGGAAGGGATCTGCAGTTGACCTATGGGTTTTAGAACTTGTGGATAAGAGTATATATTTTCTTTAAAGTAGTTTAAAAGGTATATGTATAAAATATAAAAAAGTAATTTTAGTAAAGTCTTTCCTCTACTTGTTTATCCATGGCTCGTTTTGAAAGAAATGTTTAGTAAATAAGTTATAAAATCACTTTGATTTTTTATGAAACTTGGTTGAGTTTGACTCAAATAACTCAAAGGGGTTTAAAACTTTTATTACTTCCCCAGGACAAACACACTCAAGGTTTCCTGGAGTTCTACTTATACTTGACCCAGAATAATGCAAGTTGTTTCTCGTGAATTAAGCCACAATTTTTTACAAATGACGGAAACACTTTACCAAATTCTTCTTTGTCTGAAAATCAAACTTGGTATTGTAAATTGCCATTTTTTAAATTGGTTTTGCACTTAAAGTCTTTTTGAAAATCGGAAGTTGTTTTGTCAAATCAGAAACCCAAATTTTATCTTTCAAATCCAACTGTTTCATCTCTTTAAACACATAGAAAATCAGTTTTGAATTTATTGTTTGCCAAAAATCTGATTCAACCTATTGAAAATCTAGACTTCCTTTTTATAAAAGAAAGGACTGTTTTGGATTAATTTTGAACGAAAGTCAGTTCAAACTTTGATAAAGTCACGAAAAGTGATCATTCTACCAAATAACGACCTTAGTGTCGCTTTCCTACTCCAATTTCAACCATATCTTAAGGGTTTCAATAGTTTATAAGTATTTTTACAACGATACATATGTATATAAGGCAGAAAAATAAAAGCAAAGTGTTGATGACTAACTGATTCTACCCATCCTTCGGATTGGACTTCTAG
Source organism: Anisodus acutangulus (assembly GCA_029783415.1). Classification (NCBI taxonomy): domain Eukaryota; kingdom Viridiplantae; phylum Streptophyta; class Magnoliopsida; order Solanales; family Solanaceae; genus Anisodus; species Anisodus acutangulus. Next base: position 43,832,767 of record CM056492.1, read on the forward strand.
GCTACTTCTCATGTAGTCCAATCTTTACTCTCTGTTTGTATGTATGAGAGGTGAGTCCATTATGCGGGCCGACTCTATCATATTAGGATGTTGGACCTCAAGCGCAACGAGATTCTGCCATGAATGGGGGCAGAGTCCAAATGGATTCTCGGATGGTATTATCATGCAAAGAAAAGGGGAAAAAAGATTAGTATACATCCTACTTAGCAAACAACACATCATAAAAAATAAATAGAAACACATATACCCTTTAACATCATTAAACAACTTTGTATAACCCCGAATATACAAAATATACAAGGGATATACACACTTGTATACTCATCTACAAAGCGTATATACTCTTGTATACTTAGCAGTATTCAAAGTATATTATGTTGTATATACCCTCAACACAAAAGGAAAAGGAAGAAAGAAAGAAAAGAAGGCCTCATCACATCAACTAACACAGAAATTTAGAGTCAGAAGGAGCATTTCTAGTCAGGTTTAAAAAGAGGCCAAGAGGTTACATATATTCAATACACACCCAAAGCATTTTGCATAAGAATGGATAGAACAACTTATACAATCTTAAAGCTCATCAGCAGTCCAAATATACACAATATAGTCCAAATATACACAATATATACAGATAAATCCATAGGTTGTATACACCCTTAATTTAAAGGAGAAGCAGAAGATAACTAAAGATAATAGATCCAGACTTCCCAAATAAACTACTTCAAATGGTTTGAGAAACAAACATAAAGGGTAATAATTCAACACAAGAGCAAAATTTAAGAAAAGCAATGCAGTATACACAATATATACACAGTATACTTCACATAATGAACACATCCAAACTGTTTCAAAGCTAATAACTTATCATAGCCTATTGTCTAATCCCATATGCCATGTATGATGGCCCTTGAAATAAATTTAATACAAACATACCTCTAATGCTAAATTTTAAGAGGGAAGACATCCAATTTGAACAAGACAAGGACAACATAGTGCTCCAAAAACAAGGTTGAGAATCTTAACCAGTTTCAACAAGCAAGCCAGTGTATGACAAATATAAGTTCTGCTCTTATACACATATAGGAAACAAAAGAAAAGAAAGACAAGCACTGACCCTCTTATATTCTTGTAACAGAGGTGACACCAGATATCATACTGACTTACAACCCAAATAGTTTTCATTTAGACCGTTCTAGTTAAATATGAATGAGAAGTAAGATCATTTATGACAAGTGTTATATATCCCACATTGGATATGAGTATTTCCATCATAATTGAGTCACTTCTCCCACATTGGTATTTTAAAGCTAAGTAAAGAGTCATTTGTTCCACATTGGTGATTGAGAAGAAGCTTGAACTTCTTTGTGGCTATAAAAGGAGTTAATGGGGTTGACATGTTGGTCAAGTTCTTGGGCTTCCATTCATTATGGAGGAAAACCAATAGTAGCTTCAATAGTTCAAAACTTTCTTATATATATATATATATTAAATATTTAAAGTGGGAAAGGGGACGAATCGGATTTTATGTTTCGTCAACGGAAATATCCCTTTGTGAAAATGTTGCAACGTTTAGGGGCAACCATTGACTATCCATAAATACTCAGTGATTTGCATAAATGTATATACACAGAATACAATACAGAAAATAGAAAATAATTTATGCTTCTGGAATCCCCCCTTCTCTGAGATTTATTATTTCTTTAAAGTCTATATTTTTTACGTGCAATTTCTGCTTCTGAAATTCGTTAGAGTGTAACTTTCGAATTTCTGAGAATATAGGTTTTGTATCTTAAAAGATTAATTCCTCAGTGAACCTTTTATACATGAGGGGGAGAAATTAATACCTTTAAAGATAACATCATTTTTCGGTGTGCCTAACCTATTCTTAATTCAATTACCCTATTATACAACAATTTTAAAGGTTTTAAGTTTCTGCAATGGAGTCAGTATTGGTTAAGGCGCAGTTGAATGATGGAGACAAATTGGAAAGGTTGAACGGACTCAACTACAAGCGCTGGAGTCTAAAGATGGAGTACCTTTTAACAATTGTAAAAGTATTCTATGTTTTGTTTCAAGGCTGTCCAGAGGAAGTCACTAATCCAGATGCAACCGAGGCACAAAAGACTAAGGCAACAGAGAAGACGAATAAATGAAAAAATAATGATTTCATTTGCCGCTACACCATTCTGCAGTCGCTGAACAACACAATGTTCAACGTATTTCACATCCATAAAACTACTGCAGAACTCTGGAATGCTATAAAATGAAGGTATGTAAATGAAGATGTTGGTAATAACTCTTTTTTGGTTAACAAGTATGTTGAATACAAGATGGTGTATTCTCGATCGGTCATTGATCAGGTTAACGAGTTAAATGATATAGCAACAGAATGTGTTGATGCTGGTGAACCCATTTCTGAAACTTTTCAAGTTTCAACCATCATTGGTAAACTTCCGCCTTCATGGAAAGATTACTAAAAGAAACTAAAACACAAGAAGATGCCTATCTCTTTGGATGAACTTCTTCAGGCCATTGAAATTGAGACCGAAAGCCTTAAAAGAGATGGTTCAGTTTCTTCGAAGAATGATGGTGTGAATCATGTTTATGAGAAAAATCTTCATGGAACTTCTAAGGGAAACCAAAGAATGTCCAAGAAGAGGAAATTCTTTAAGAAAAATGGAAATGAGGATAATAGAAACAACAAAAAGAAAGGCAGTTGTTATGTTTGTGGCAAACATGGTCACTATGCTAGAGAATGCCGTCACCGTAAGAGGAAAGACAATAAAAAGGAACACACCAATGTAATTGATGACAAAGACGGTCATTGTCATGTCTAAAGTATGCCTTGTCAACAATGGCACTACTGATTGGTGGGTGAACTCAGGTGCTACCTGTCATGTTACCCCCAAACAAGAGTTTGTTCAAGACATATGAAATGGTGAAAGAGGCCAAGGCCGTCTACATGTGAAATGCGTCATCAAGCGAAGTTCTTAGTGTAGGCACTATTGTTTTTTCCCTCACTTCAGAAAATACTTTAACTCTGAGAAATGTGTATCATATCCCCTCTATGAGGAAGAATCTTGTATCGGTCCACAAATTGAACGAAAATGGTTTCAAAGTAGCCTTTGGTTTCCAAAAAGTGACTATCACTAAGAATGAAAAGTTTGTAGAAAAAGGCTACATGAAAGACAAAATGTACTTGTTGAATGTTGACTATAATAAGACTGCATCTTCTGCTTACTTTTCTGAAGTTTTACTTAATGTTGATGATCATGATAATTGGCACTATAGACTAGGACATAATGGTATAAATTCTATGAAATGCATGATTTCAAATGATTTTATTCCTAAGTCTTCTAAAACTTTTACCACAAAAACTTGTGAATGTTGCTCCCAATTCAAATTGACTAAATCTTCTTTCAAAAGTGTTGTTAGAACAAATGGTTTACTTGAACTTATTCATACGGATATTTGTGATAATAAAGAGCATATTACTAAAGGTGGTAAAAGATATTTCATAACTTTTATTGATGATTATTCAAAATTCACCTATGTGTATTTGCTTAAAACCAAAGATGAGGCTTTTAATAAGTTTAAAATCTTCAAGGAGGAAGTTGAAAATAAAACCAATTTAAGGATCAAATGTTTGAGATCGAACGTGGGTGGTGAATATCTATCTAACGAGTTTATATCATTTTGTTTACAAAATGGAATTGTTAGAGAATTTTCAGCACCTAATACTCCACCACAAAATGGAGTGGCCGAAAGAAAAAATAGACCCTTAATGGAAATGGTTAGTTCCATGCTAAGACATTCAAAATTACCAATGAGTTATTGGAGAGAGAACTATTGGGTTCTTGTTACATTACTAACAGGACTGTAAACAAGAAACATATGAAAACTCCATTTGAGTTGTGTATTGAGCGTAAACCTAGTATTAAACATCTAAGGGTATGGGGTTGTATTGCATATGTTTTGGATGCAACTTTGAAAATGCCAAAACTTGGTAGTAGAGCAATTAAATCTGTTTTTATTGGTTATTCTGCTATGAGTAAAGCATATAAATTTATCAGGCTTCATGATAATAGTGTATTTGAGGCTGCGCATGCTATATTTTATGAAGACTTAAATATTTTTTATGCTGATAAAATAGAAATAAATAATGATTTATTTGGTGAACTTGATATTAATGAGCATGCAACCGGAAATGAAATTGTGAATGATGAGAATTTAGAAGAAAAGGAGAATGATGAAGTAATCGAATTAAGGAGAAGTAAGAGACATATAATTGAAAAAAAATTGGTCCTGATATGTTGACTTACATGTTAGAAGAGGATCCAAAAACTTTTCAAGAAGCTATGTCACAATCGAATTCTGATATGTGGAAAAGAGCCATGGATGATGAAATCAAGTCTATACTTGAAAATCAAACCTGGACTATTGTCGATTTACCTCCTATGACTAAACCTATTGGTTGCAAGTGGGTTCTGAAAAAGAAACTCAAAACTGATGGTACTATTGATAAGTACAAGGCTAGATTGGTAGCCAAAGGTTATAGTAAAAAAGAAGAGATTGATTATTTTGAGACATTCTCTCCCGTTTCTAAATTCACATCAATCAGAACCATGTTTGCTATTACATATATGGATTAGAGGTTCATCAAATGGATGTTAAAACTGCGTTCTTAAATGGAGACTTGGATGAGGGAATCTATTTACATCAACCTGAAGGTTATATTGTTAAGGGTGAAGAACATAAAGTATGCAAATTAAAAAAGTCTCTGTATGGGCTTAAACAAGCATCATGATAATGGTACAAAAAGTTTAAGTAAGAAATTAAAAGGTTCGGATTTAAGAGTAGCAAAGTAGAAAGTTGTATTTTTACTAAGGTTACTCTTGAGTATAAAGTAGTGGTGACTTTATACGTTGATGACTTGCTTATCTTTGATTCTGACATAAAATGTGTGAATGAAACCAAAGAGTTTTTAAAGCAAGGTTTTGACATAAAGGATTTAGGTCCTGTTGATGTCATATTGGGAGTCAAAGTGCTCAACAGAGGAGGAATTTACATTCTAACACAATCTCATTACATTGAGAAAGTGTTAAAGAAGTTTACTTACTTTGACCGCAAGGATAGTACAAGTCCTATCAATCCAACCGTAAAATTAGTTCTAAATAAAGGAGAAACTATAAATCAAGAAGAATATGCCAAAATAATCGGTAGTATTATGTAAGTCGTGAATCACACATTACTTGATCTTGCGTGTTCTATTGGTATATTGAGTAGATTTACTAGCAATTCAGGAGAAGATCATTGGAAGGAACTAAAACGAGTACAATGTACTTGAAGTCAACAAGGAATTATGGTTTGAATTACAAATGCAATACATCTGCACTTGAGTGTTTTAGTGATGCAAATTGGGTATTAGATGCAAGTGATTCTAAGTCAACTAGTGGATGATTATTCACTGTTGGAGGTGTCATAGTTTCTTGGGCTTCGAAAAAGCAAAGTTGTTTTGCTTTATCTTCAATGGAATCTGAATACATAGACATGTCAATGTTTCGCAAAGAGCTTCTGTGGTTTAGAAGATTCCTAAAAACTATTCCTTTTATAGAACCAAAGAAGGGTCCTATAACTTTGTATTGTGACAATCAAGCTGCGATTTACAATGCAAAGAATGAGAGAATATCTGATCATAGTAAACATATTTCTATGAGATATAATAATATTCGAAGTATGGTTAAGAAGGGAAAGATCGCACTTGAGTATCTTTCAACAAAGTAAATGCTAGCAGATCCGTTAACAAAACTGTTATCGGGAGATAAGATCAAAAAGATCATGCGAGATATGGGGCTATTACCGATATAAATAATGTCTTGATTGAAACCAACTCTATTCTAAGGTACAAGTTATATATTTGGCATCTTATTATGAGAGTTAAAAAGGCAATTCAATAGTAGACATTGGCGAGATGGAAACTTGGATATATCTCAACGTGCATAATTTGGAAATAGTGAGGTTGATACTATTTCGAAAGCTCTATATCTGACCTATGCACTTTTGTTTACCACAACAGGTAAAGGTTGGACTCTAAGTCCTTAATAGACTTATAGATATGTGGAATACGATGTGGACATTCTTAATGAGTCTACCTATACAAGTATAGAAGTGAGAAGCCGCTTCTTAGGGATCATTCGGTAAGATCCTAGAGTACTTGTGAATCCATGATTCAGCATAAGACCCATATTAAACGATGCTGCCAAGATTAAAAAGAAGCAAGAAATCATACGCAACAAGAATATGATTCTTTAGTATTTCATATTCAACCATAAGTTAAAGGCCTAGTCCACTTCATGACTATTCGTTGTGTAACGCACATTATATATATTTTTTATTATTTTCATTATGCATGTAAATAAGTGGGGGATTGTTATATATCCACAATGGATATGAGTATTTCAATTATAATTGAGTCACTTGTCCCACATTGTCATTTGTCCCACATAGTCAATTGTCCCACATTGGTATTTTTAAGTTAAGTAAAGAGTCATTTGTCCCACAATGGTGTTTGAGAAGAAGTTTGAACTTCCTTGTGGCTATAAAAGGAGTTAATGGGTTTGACATGTTGGTCAAGCTCTTGGGCTTCCATTCATTTTGGAGGAAAACCAATAGTAGCTTCAATAGTTCAAAACTTTCTCTTATATATATATATATATATATATATATATATATATATATATATATTTAAAGAGGGAAAGGGGACGAATCGGATTTTCTGTTTCGTCAACGGAAATATCCCTTCGTGAAAATGTTGCAACGTTTCGGGACATTGAGTATCCATAAATACTCAGTGATTTGCAGAAACGTATATACACAGAATACAATACAGAAAACATAAAATAATTTCTCCTTCTCTGAGATTTATTCTTTCTTTAAAGTCTATATTTTTTTACGTGCGATTTTTGCTTCTGAAATTCGTTAAGTGTAACTTTCGAATTTCTGAGAATATAAATTTTGTATCCTGGAAGGTTAATTCATCAGTGAACCTTTTATACCTGAGAAGGAGGAATTAATATCTTTAAAGATAATAACATTTTTCGGTGTGCCTAGCCTATTCTTAATTCCATTACCCTATTATTCAATAACAAGTAGAAGTTCAAGCTACCCAGAACAATAGACAAGGAAAATGCACAGAATTAAACTCATATTTTTGTTAAAACATATCTCAGAACTCGCCCACTATTTTTAAAATAGTTTTAAGTGTCGAGAAGAGAAAGGGAACATGTGCTGATATTGGTTAAGGCATAAAAGAGGTTTCCAGTCACAAACAATATCACATAATCACACAAGAAAGGATTTCATAAGTCAGAAACAATATCACATGAAAGAGGTTTTCAGTCACAAATTAATTCACTTTTTAAATGTTCACGGTCGTAACAGGTCGCCGATTAGTTGGAATATCAATTTGACTTTCCAACATAAGTTCATGTAAATTATGCCTTTTCCCTAAATTTAATTGCAAAACTTTAAAGTTAAGATAAAGAGAAATGGAAAAACCTGACTATCCTCACAAATTTAATATTAGGTACTCCCGGTAATCAGTGATTGTCGACACTTGCGTGCTGTGACAAAGACGATAATCGGACCAGAGAGGTGGACGACGGAACAATGAATCTTTTCCCAAAATATGCAGCAATAATAGAGAGAAAAGAAAATGTCACTCGCCTACACACTAATCTAAATCATTTTCATTCAAAATTAAAATGAAAAAGAGAGAAAATAATATAGCCTTTAAAAGGAAAAATGGTCGTTCAACTATATAAGGGCAGTTTGGTGTTTTAATATTTCATTGTGGGTATTCTCACTTATAACATTATATGATTATGATAATCTAATATATTATATACATGCTAAAACAATAAATAATTAACCAAAAATTTATTTTACAAAGATGTCCAAATATGGAGAATGAAATTATTTAATGACATTATTATCTTTCTAAAAGTGTTAAATCAACATATCTGATCCTATTAATTGCATCCTCGTGTATCTTCTAAAATCCTTTCTCTCTTCTCACTTTAGTTATCTATATATACACCTTTATATGTCATTCCTCAAACCACATTACTTCTCAACTATCCTTCTAAGGTAGAGATAAGGTTTGCGTACATTCTACCCTCCCCATACCCACGTTGTGAAATTTTACTGGATATGTTGTTGTTGTATATATACATGGTACTTCATTTGAATTAAACACTTATTGTGATTTATACGAGTATGATATGAGATCAATGGGTATAAGATGAAGAGAGAAAAGCACATGTTTGCTTTTATATATCCATTGATCTCAGTATCATACTCATATAAATCATGATACTATCGCAGGGAATATTCTACTAGAAAAAGAACTTGTTCATTGTGATCCAGACTGAAAAATTATTGGTATCATCATCAGACTCAAAATGAAATTGTTCAAAATGTGGGACACTCCCCAATTACAGCTTGCATAATCATAAGGAGCAATGACTATGAAATACTTGAAAATTCAAATAAGGTTAAGTAAACCTTGCGCCATCCATAATCATATATCGCAACAGGTCAAAATTTCATCGATAGATAAAATCACACTGATCGATGAATTCTGACGGTCAAGAATTATAGACTCTTCTCTCTTTGTATCAAAATTTCTCCATAAATAAATTCACGACAAGTGTTTTATTCGTATGAAGTAGTCATGTATACATAAAAATAAAAAAAAAAAGAGAAACACAATTTATTTGCACTTGGTGTCGGCGGCATTTGGATTTTTTCCTCATATATAATTTTTTTTAAATAATATAGAGGAAAGACTAAGTTGTTTATCTATGTTAGAAATATGACTCCTCAAAAGAATCATGTTTATGAAAAAATTGTTGCTTAACTTTTTTTACCCGATTTTGTTTTTATTTTTATCAATTTATACAATTTCATTATATCAAATAAAAACTGTAATTTTCATTTCTATTAAACTAAAAATAATGACAAATTGTAGTTAGCGATTTTTTATCGTTCCAGTTTTATTGAATATCCCTGAAGGACCTAGTTATGAATTCTTACGTGGCTTCGAATATGTGTATTGTTTAATCAATTTTAATAATAATGCAAAATTACAAGAATCTATTTAATAGAAATTTAATTAAATATCTTAATATTTGCAATATTTTCTCTATATGACCTAATTATATATGGTAAAAAAATTATTGTTTCAAGTCTAAAGAAAGTAACACTAACCAACTTTTAAATGTTAATTTTCTCTTTCATTAATTCTTGAGACACACATTAATTATTCTTATTTTAGTATGGTTGGTGTCACAACCCGATTTACTGAGCCATGATGGCACTAACCACGAGGGTCATTAAGCCGACCACAACCACTTAATCTGAAATATTTAAAGAATAAAATGCTGGAATAGTTAAAGCAATTCAATTTCAGTCTTAACTAAGTCTTATAATATAAATAATACAAAAATACTACAATTCCTCAAGGCTGGTGTCAAGATATAACTAGAAAGGAATACAAGTCTGGGAATACATCCCGAAAATACATAAGCTATCCAAATATGAAAAGACAGAAAGTAAAGGATAGACGGGAGGATTCAGTGCCATGGATCACATAGATGACTTACCTCGAATCATCCAGAATGGCCTCCTCAACGACCGGAAACATCTCGAGCTCCACTCGTGCTAGGAATAGAGTCTGCACACAAAATGATGCAACAAGTGTAGCATGAGTATAAAAATAATAAGTTATAATATTCCATAAATCTGGATTAGGTGTGAATATATTAAATGAGTATTAATGTGACATTTAAACATGTGAAGTGCTATAAGGATGAGTTTGGGTGAATATAGTTATTTTGGAATCAAGACGAATAGTGAGGTGCATAAGATTCGATAAAATCGACTAAGTTTACGATAGGTCTGCCTTCCAGCAAGTATAAGTGAAAGCCCATTGCGAAGTTGAGAAAACTTAAAACATAAAAGTTGTATCCCTTTGAAATACATTTTCAACCGTATATATTGGAGGACACACAGAGCTCTGTACAAAAAAGCGCACGACTGTGCACCAGGGGCAGTGTTACTACCCTTTTTGCGCGGTAAGTTGCGCGATTGGGCTTTCAACTGTGCGACCGCGCACTGGGAAAGGCTTTTTAAAATCCCTACATTGTTCCTTACACCCCAAATACGAAAACTTTCTCTAGAAAGGAAGCTCTCAAGAACCCAACTTCTTCCAAGGTCCCTCCATCATCCAAGGTAAGTTTTAATGATGCTTTCAAGTTTATTCCAATTCCCCAACACCTTATTAGCATGGGTAAACCCTTCAAATCTATAGATAATCGATTGAAACTTCATGTTGGACGAAAGAACCCTAGAATCCGAATTGAAGAGAATTGAACGATAAAAAGGTAAAACTTACCATTGATAGAAAAACATGAACAGTTATAGCTTTGAGTTATTGATTCATGATTATTGATTAAGAGTGTTGTTTATCTTCTGGGTGATGAAGAATGATATTGATTTCATCTAAATGTGATTGTAGAATCACCTAGAACTGATATGATGAGAATTGAGTGAAGAGAATACCATTAATGAAGGTTGTGGAGCTTTATGCTCATCAAGTGTTTGATAAAATGCTTAGATGATCAAAGCATAAGTTTTATTGCTATTATAGAATCCCTTTTACTTGTATTGCTTTAGATTAAAGTTGAAAGGGGTTGAAGGACATTGTATTATGCTCAAGAGCAGGAAATTAATGTATGTGAGGCAAACTCTCTATGTTTGGAAATATTAATAATTCTCCCTGCACCACGTTCTTTTACGATGCTATAAATTGCCTCAGAAATATAGTCAAGCTTAGTTCTTTGAATAGTTGGAGAACTTATATTCTCTAGTATCGTAATTCATTCAGGACTTTCATTCCGAGCATTGTGAGCTCAATACATAATCAATATAGACTTGTGTTTGATACCCATGAGTCTAAGTCTAGAATACTCAACATGTTTGTATACAAGTTAAAGCTTCAGTTCTCGTAATTAGTCCATGAATACATGTCCTAGTGAATCATTTCTCAGTATGTTAGTGTTGTACCTTCCAGCATGATTCTCAGTTATTTTATTTTTATTATTTAATATTGAACACCTGTATTTTTGGCCCGATGCAATAGATATACATTGGACCTGATGCCATAGTTATGTATGTGTATACTTGAGCCCGAGGCCACATATTTGTGCACATATATTAGGCCTGAGGCCATAATTTATTATTTCAGTTAAACAGGTGATTGTCCATATTCAGAAAATGAAGTATTCATATTCTTTACTTCTTTTTTCACTTCAGTTATCAGTTATTAGTTTAGTTTCAACATTTACAGTTCTTTCTTTCTTTCTTTCAGTTGCTTTACATACTAGTGTAATTCAAATATACTGACGTCCCTTTTGTCTGGGGCCTGCATCTCACGATGCAGATAATGATTTACAAGTTGACGACTCAGCTCGCTAGGTTCCAGTATCAGCTGATTTGGTGAGTCCCAGTTTTTGGGGTATTATCATATTTTAGTCTTTATAGTATTTTAGCCAGCGAGGCCACAGTCAGTATTTTCAGTACTCTTTAGAGGCTTCATAGACTATAGTCGCAATCTGTCAGATGTTTAGCATGCTTTTGTGTTAGCCTTGTTGGCTACATATCTATACATTCAAACTTATTCAATATTTTCGCATTTATGATATCTAAGCATACTTTTTAGTAGAGTAGTGTGTTGTGTATTTATATTCTGCTTTCAGTTATACCATATGTTGATCTAGCCAGCTAGTTGGTTCACTCGGTCACATGCAGTCAGACACCGAGTGTCGTGTTATGCCCAAGCCATGGTTCGGGGCATGACAAAGCTTGGTATTAGAGCACTAGGTTCAAATGTCCTAGTGAGTGTATAAAGTCGTGTCTAGTGCGGTATTTTTTATGAATGTGTGCACGCCACACATCTAAATCGTTGACCACCAAGACATTCAGGATTGTTTCACTTCTTTCATATTTTAGATCGTGTAGTTAGAGTAGTAATTTTAGGAATTCTTCTAACACATGCGAATTACATATTTCAGAAAATGCATGCGAAAACAACGTACACCAAAAGGACTTCAGCTAGTGGATAGAGAGCTACTGATAATGCTACTCAGGAGGAGGACACTCAGGCTCAGAGAGCCAACGCGGGTATAGTACCCCCACCTAACACTAGATGGCCTACAGAGGTTTGTACTACAGTTCCGCTGCAAACTTCCACTGACTCGGATATTAGGAGAGCTATTCAGCTGCTCACCAAAATTATTGCCGCACAAGCTCAATGTTAGGGAACGACTCCAAGTGTAGGTACTAGTAGAGAGTCGTCCAGTTCCAGGACCCAAAAAGGTCTGTGTATAGAGCTTCCAGTGTTCACAGGGTCTAGCCAGGCGGAGGACCCGTAGAATTTCATTAATGGGCTTCAGAATATTTTTCATGTCATGCATGCTACTGAGATAAAGGCAGTAGAGTTGGGAGATTATGAGTTGTAGGAAGTTGCTAATATTCGGTATGAGTCATATGAACTATTTCGAGGATGAATTTGCATATGCTTTCATTGAATGCTTCCAACCGCTAGAGCTCAAGGAGGCAAAGGCCTTTGAACTCAAGAATCTCAAGCAGAATGGTAGGAGTGTGAATGAGTACTACCTCAACTTTGTTTTTTTGGCTAAGTTTGCTCCACCCATGGTTCCGAATATGAGGACCATATTTAGGTGCTTTGTGTGGGGTCTTGACCCCCATTTGTTCAGTGATGCTAACATTGCTACTCAGAAGAGAGAAACGACTATTACAAAAATGGTTGCATTTGTACAAGGCAACGAGAGTAGAATGAAAGAGGAGGAGGCGCTTCAGAAAGAGAAAGATAAGGAATTTAATAAAAGAGATAAGTCTGAAGGAAACTTTAACCAGGGAGGATCTCAGGGAGGTAGAAATCATCGATTCTTCAAAATATGTCATCTGGACCTGCTCCCTCTACAGCCAGTACCCCAGTCCCAAAGTCTAAGTTTAATTAGAAAGGTTAGAACTTTGGAGCAGCAGGCTCACAGTCACATGTCAGTGTGTGCCATAGGGATTTCCAGCACCCTACTTACAACACATATGGTAAGAAGCACTCAGGTGTGTGTCGATCAAACATGGATGGTTGTTTTGGGTACGGTCAGCTGGGTCACTTTCTAAGGGATTATCCATCAGCAAGGTAGAATGTTAGAGGTAACGTGGCTCTATCCACAAATTCAGCAGTTCCTCATAATAAGCCCAAACAGGTCACGGTGCAGCAAAGTTTGGTAATACGGGCAGAGGTCAGAATCGCTTGTATGTACTAGCAGTTCATCAGGACACATAGGCTCATACAGATGTTGTCACAGGTATGCAATAGTCTTCACCTTTGATGTTTATTCCCTCATGGATCCAGGATCCACCCTATCTTATACAACCCTGTTTATTGCTAAGAAATTTGGGATAGCACCAGAAAAATTACATGAGCCCTTTGAAGTGTCCACTCCAGTTGAAGAGTCAGTTATAGTCAGGCATGTGTATAAGGGTTTCCCAGTTAGAGTGTATCACCGCATTATTGTAGCAGATTTAGTAGAGCTCGAGATGGTGGAGTTCGATGTGATGGTGTGCATGAATTAGTTGTCGTCATGTTATGCCACAGTAGGATGTAGAACTAAAATAATAATTTTTGAATTTCCTAGTGAACCAGTTCTAGAATGGAAGGGTGATGCAGTAGAGCCTAGGGGTAGGTTTATTTCCTATCCTACGGACAAAAATATAATATCTAAGGGGTACATTTATCACCTAGTTCGAGTCAGGAATACAGACTGTCGAATCCCAACTCTGCAGTCAGTACCAATTATTAGTGAGTTTCTAGAGGTGTTTCCTGAAGATCTTCCTAGCACTAAGCTGATATCTATTCCTCCTTATAGAATGGCTCCGGAAGAGTTGAAAGAGCTAAAGGTCTAGTTGAAAGATCTTCTAGACAAGGGATTTATAAGGCCAAGTGTCTCACCTTGGGACACACCGATCAGGTTTGTCAAGAAGAAGGATGGGTCCTTGCGGATGTGCATTGAGTATCGTCAACTGAACAAGGCGGTATCAAGAACAAGTATCCTCTTCCCAGAATCAATGACTTATTTGATCAACTACAGGGTACCCAGTGTTATTCCAATGTTGATCCCAGATCAGGGTACCATCAGTTAAAGGTTAATAAAGTTGATATTTCTAAAATAACTTTTAGAACTCGCTATGGGCATTGCAAATTTTTGGTGATGTCGTTTGGGTTAAAGAATGCACTAGCAGTTTTCATGGATCTTATGAACAGGTTTTCAAGCCTTATCTGGATTATTTTTCATTGTGTTTATTGATGATATCCTGATATATTATAGTGAGGCGGATCATGCAGAATAGCTCAGGATAGTGTTACAAACACTTTACAACCACAAGCTTTATGCGAAATTTTTGAATTGTGAATTTTGGCTGAAATCAGTAACGATTCTAGGCCTTGTCATTTCAGGTGAGGGTGTGAAGGTAAATTTTTAGAAAATAAAAGCAGTAAAAAATTAGCCGAGACGTACCTCAGTGTCCGACATAAAAAGTTTCTTGGGTCTAGCAGGCTATTTCATGCATTTCGTGTAAGGTTTTTCCTCTATCTCAGCTCCGTTGACTAGATTTACTCAAAAGAAAGTCAAGTTCCAATGGTCAGATGCTTGGGAGAAACGTTTCGAAGAGTTGAAGAAGAGGTTGACTTCTGCTTCAGTTTTAATAATACAAGAGGGAACCGAATGGTTCGTAGAATATTGTGATGCTTCAGGAGTTGGTCTCATATGCGTCTTAATACAGCATGACAAAGTGATAGCTTATGCATCTAGACAACTTAAACCTCACTAGAAGAATTTTTTGACTCATGATTTACCGTTAGGAGTAGTGGTGTTCGCACTAAAGATTTGGCGTCCCTACTTATATGGGGTTCACGTTGATATTTTCACCGCTTATAAGATCCTTCATTAAGTTTTCAAGAAAAGGGAGTTGAATCTTAAACAGAGAAGATGGCTCGAATTGCTTAAGAATTACAACGTGGATATTCTCTATTATCTAGGAAAGGCAAATATCATAGCCGATGCTGTTAGTCGACATTCCATGGGGAGGTTAGCTCATATTGAGGCAGATAAGAGGGCCATGGTAAATGAAGTCCACCGTTTAGCTTATCTAGGAGTTTGACTTTTGAACTCCAAAGATAGTGGTATTATCATTTAGAACAGGGTTGAATCCTCCTTAGTAGACGAAGTGAAGGAGAATCAGTTTAATGATCCCTACTTGTTATATCTAAATGAGGAGATTCACAAGCATAAGACGATGACTTTTGAATAAGGGGGAGATGATGGTACCTTGAGGTACCGAGGCAGATTATGCATCCCAAATGTAGACTGGCTCAGAGAGAGAGTCATGTTAGAAGCCCACAATTCCATGTATTTTATTCATCCAGGATTTACAAAGATGTACCATGACCTCAAAGAGATTTATTGGTGGAACGACATAAAAAAGAACATTGCAGATTTTGTGGCTAAGTGTTCAAACTGTCAGCAGGTGAAAGCCGACAACCAGAGGCCCGATGGTTTGGCTCATAACATAGACATTTTTATGCCAATGTAGGCCTAGTGAATGAAGGGTGAATATGGAAAATATAAACCATTCATTTGTCCCCATACAATATTCACAAATGTATCAGGTTCCCTTATGGCATTACAAGACATAGTCAAAAGATAGGGTACATAATAAAGGGAAGGGAAATATATAAGAAATCAAGCCCACGCAAGGGCGAAATGAGTGAGGATCGGAGGACGGTCCTTCATCAATCCTAGCTCTCTTGGCCTTACTGAGGGCCGTCTAAATATGATAATGGTTCGAAGGCATGAAGGCATCAACCAACTATCCCTTTCTTTCTACCCATAATGGATTGAGAGTGTGCATTTGATCCTTTATACCATTGTCAAGATCTTTCATACATTGGGTTACAATACATAACTCGTGATCTAGTTGGCTATGGTCCACTCATCATCCGCTATCTTTTGGCAATATTTCTCATCTCTATCATCGGCTTGTCTCTTAATTAAGCGCATCTTATGTTGCACTTTGGAATCTATTTTTTATTGGATGCAATGAAATATGTTCGGTGCTAGAGTGGCGGTCCTTTGCAAGTCCACCCTCAACTAAAGTGGTGGGCATCATGGTGGCACCTACACCTTTCCCCCGGTAGGTGAACCACTTTCCAAACCAACAACATAAATAATAAAACATGCAAAAATAGAAGAAATAGTCAATTAAACCATCTCGATGATATAAATAGAAGAGTAACAAAATACCAAAATCTACTTATTATATTCCCATTGATATAGTCTGTTCAGTACAACAACCACTAAAATATAATAAGAGAAATGTCTGAATAAGTCTGAAACTGTCTCATAAATGCAAAACACAGAAGATAATGAAGAAGCATCTAGGGCAGGCTGAGGATGTGCAGTCTCACCACGAGTACTCAAGTCTACCAAGCTTGGACTCAACCACGTGTTCTGGTGCTAGTCGACGATGATATATCTACATCCAAAAAGAATGCAACAAGTGTAGTATGAGTACACAATATAATCTTGTAAGCATCATAGGCCGACAACGAGGGAATACACATAACAGACATAAATATCAATTTAACTCGTAGATAATCCCTAGCCTACACAATCTGATATAAACACATAAGTCACATTCCAACACAAGTATGGTTCAACACTTAGATCAACTCAGAAATCATGGAACTACAACCAACACTAATCACTTTATCACAGTAGTAACTCCAAATCAAGTACAATTATCAAGAATACAATGTATATGAATGAATGAAATGCAAGGTACCTTTCCATCAATCGGTATAAATACTCTAACATATCTTTTCCATATAGTAATGACCATGGGAGACCCATGAAGTCCATATACCGCTCTCAACTAGCTTGAAATACCTCAGATCTGGCTAGAAGTCAGATTCATTTGTCGAGCCATATCAATCATCATCATCTCAGTATTTCCAAACCATCTCATAATAGTATCATTACCTTTCTTTCCGATCTCATTGGACCCATAACATTCCATACCACTCCATTTTAATATCAGAATAATCATGAGTGTATGAATGCAACAGTAATAAGGCAAGTAGTCATGAAGTATGAGATGCAACCAAGTTCAAGAGATGAATATCACATGCATCGGAATTATCAATAGCGCATAATTCCACATAATCAGTTTTTCATATCAGACGGCATATGTGATGAGTAATTTCACAAGTAGTATCAACAATGGCGACAATCCCACATAACAGCAGTCAGAATTAACCATAAGGATGATTTCCCAAACAGTTCAACATCGGTACCCACCCAAGCACTCACCACAACCACTAGGGTGGGATCCCCAACACGCACAATACCCATCAACATTTATATAAATGACATGCTTCTATGAAAGTCTAAAGAGTAAATTGTAACCTACCTCGATGCAGAACATGAGCCACGAACTATCCCTCAAATTTCGGGCAAGCGGATCATTTATGATGAAGATGATGAGCTTCAAGAGAATGATTCGGGGTTCTTACAGAGTGGAACCATGCAGTACCAGACACGAGATAGATCTTCCAAAGAAGGGCCTTGCCCTTACAAGTATTCTAAATACATACATAAAGGAATAACCTTTCAAGAAAACAGACCACAAGGGTAAAATCAGAACTTTAACATTCTAAAAGAATGAAAGCGGTCTAATAAGTCATATCCTTAAGTTATTTAAGATTCTAATCACTTTTAAGATTTTAATTTCCTTTTAATCTCAAAACCATCAAATTAGTCTAACCCTAGATATTATCCCAACAATTTTTTAAATTAAATCAACAATTGAACATTGTAATAGGTCATACTACCATTACCCAACTTATATATACAATATCATAGCATAAAGATTCAATCTTAGCCTCTAATTTCATGATTTTAGGCCTCTTATTCTCAACATAAACCCTAGGTTATTCTACCCAAACATAGAATAGCTCCTAGATTTACTGACATAAATATGATTTAAGTAATCAAAATGGGTTAGAATCTTACCCCAAAGCTGAATACTAATGAAACCCTCCAAAATCTTCTCCCAACCGAGCTTGGGTCTCAAAAGATGGAAGGTGAAAAGTGATTTCAAAATGGGTATTATAATTCTAGGTCTGATACAACGATAGCGGAATAGACCTCACAAAAGCAGTTTGCTTATGTGGAAAAATGTCTGCAGAAGCGGCCAACTTCATGAACCCAAGACACACAAAGGCAGAGAAACCTCTGCTGGTGTGGGTCGACTCTACGCACCAAATGCTGTTGAAGCGGACTTCCCATATCTTCCCATGACTCACATCTGTGGACCGACTCCCGCAGAAGTAGCCTATGGATCGCTGGTGTGCACACCAGAAACCAACAACTATAACAAATTTACAAAATACCATCAAACACCCGAAACTCACCTGAGACCTCCCAGACACAAACAAAATATGCTACCTAAGTGTAAACGATACTACAAACTCGCTCATGCACTCGATATCCTCATACATCCAAGCTATGGCCTACTTTTCTACAAATACTCTATAAATATTCAAATAACACAATTTAGAAAATAAGGACTCCAAACACATTTGAATGCCTTGGGAAGCTAACCAAAGACTTGACTAAGTCAGATTTGACGTTCCGGACCTACCAGAAGCGACAAAACTTGGAAACGGACCCATATACTCAAAAGTCAACTTTGGGTCAACTAGTTCTTTTCAAAATTATCAAACTTAGGTTTTTCTTCCAAAATCCTTTCTAACGCACCTCGGGAATCGTGCTACATATCCTTGCAAGTCACAAACCTCACATAGAGTCTATGGGAAGGTAATTTTGTCAAGTAAAGGTCTTTAGCAAAAAATTACTTGAAAGGTCATTGTATCATATACTAATTAAATAAATGTTCATCCTCGAATGAAGAGAAACAAAAGGGAAAATGTACCGAAATCTATAAAAAGATGAAGGTATCTACTCCGCACATCAGCCTTGGTCTCCCAAGTAGCCTCCTCAACAGGGCGGTGCTTTCATTGCACCTTCAGAGAAGCAATCTCTTTCGATCTCAACTTTCTAACCTGCTTGTCCAAAATGGCCACATGCTCTTATTCGAACTCCAAATTCCTATCAAATAACGAGTGGCATAAATCCGGCTGAAGGGGTCACAATGGCAGCTCAATAGAGTTAAGTGGTGTAAATTCAGTCGAAGAGGCTGCAGTGTTCGCTAAAGACTCCGAGTGGCATAAATCCAGCCGAAGGGGTTGTAGTGTCCACTCAACAGAGTCAAGCAGTGTAGATTTGGATGAAGAGGCTACAGTATCCGCTAAAGAGTCCGGGTGGCATAAATCCAACCGAATGGATTACAATGTCCGCTCAACAGAGTCAAGTGGCGTAAATCCAGCCAAAGAGGCTATAGTGTTTGCTAAAGAGTCTAAGTGGCGTAAATTCAGCCGAAGGGGTCGTAGTGTCCACTCAATAGGCCGAATAGGATGCAGTGTTCGCTAAAGAGTCCGAGTGGCATAAATCCGGCCGAAGGGGTCGTAGTGTCCGTTCAACAGAGTCAAGTGGCGTAAATGCGGCCGAATAGGATGCAGTGTCCGCTAAAGATTCCGACTGGCGTAAATCAAGCAGAAGGGGTCATAGTGTCTACTCAACAAAGTCAAGCGGCATAAATTCGATCGAAGAGGCTGGAGTGTCTACTATAGAGTCCGAGTGCCATAAATTCGGCCGAGTGGGTTGAAGTATCCGCTCAACAGATTCAAGCGGCGTAAATCCGGACGAATGTGGTGAAGTGTCCGCTCAACATATTCAACATTGCAGTGTTTGCTAAAGAGTCCAAGTAGTGTAAATTCAACCGAAGGGGTCGCAGTGTGCGCTCAATAGAGTCAAGGGGTGTAAACCGGACCAAAGAGGCTGCAGTGTCCGCTAAAGAGTCTGAGTGGCATAATTCCGACTGAATGGGTTGAAGTGTCCGCTAAAGAGTCTGAGTGGCGTAAGTCCGACTGAATGGGTTGAAATGTCCGCTCAATAGAGTCAAGCAGTGTAAATCCGGTCGAAGAGGCTACAATGTTCGCTAAAGAGTCTGAGTGGCGTAAATCCAGTCGAAAGGGTCGTTGTATCTGCTCAACAGAGTCAAGCGGCGTAAATCTGGCCGAAGAGGCTACAGTGTCCGCTAAAGAGTTTGAGTGGCGTTAATCCGGCTGAAGGGATGAGTTATCTAGGTTGGAGCAGTTAGGTATGTCTGTCACTTATTATGAGTCCCGATTTCATGCCTCGGCTCATTATGTGACACATTTACTCCCTGTTGAGGCAAATAGGGTTTGATTTTTTGTAAGAGGATTGACTATCCCACTTCAGTTGGCGAATTTGCAGTTGGTAGCTTTTGAGGCATCTTTCCAGACTGTGGCGTATCACACCAAAATGGTTGGGTCAGTAAGGGGTGGGTCTCAAAGGAGTAGTTTCGAGTAGAAGGCTCACAAGTTTGGTATCTTTAGTGGTTCTTCTTCCAGATGATGGGTATAGTATTCCAAGTCCTACCACCCTCAGTCTAGTCACCTTATTCAGTCAGCGCTCCAGACTTCAGTAGGTGGCCTTTCTGGGCATAGTGGTTACAACATAAAGCAGACTTGTAGGATTTCTTACTCTCGATTTTCAGATAATGCAGGCCATTCTTGTTCATCTATGTCAGTTCAGCAGCCCATGTCGGTTAAGACCTATTTTGAGTGCGGTGGCCTTAGGCACATTCAGAGACTATCCTAGATTTAGAAAGGGTGGAGCTCAACAGGGTTCTCGAGCTCAAACACCTAGGACTCCAACATTGTTAGCCAGGGGAGGTGGACAGTCTATTAAGGGAGGCTCGCAGTCAAGTAGATTGGTTAGTAGGCTAGTAGAGATGGTGTTCAGTTCACTAAAGAACCTCGCTCAAAGCATATATGTCATAACATTGAGTTAATAACTCTTAAAAGATAAGAACGTTGTATTCAAACTTTGTTTCAACTTTATGATCAACATTTTCAAAATACTTTTTCAAAATCATAGCTTAAACTCATCTATCGCAATACCAATCTAGGAGGGTTAACATTGAAATGATGTGGTGGGAGCCGACATCATGGGTTGACCCCATAAAAACTAACATTTTTTTCTTGTCTGCAGGTTTCCAAAACGTCATCAGGTGGGCGGCAGTTTATTCCACTAACTTGTTTGTTCATGGTGAAAACAGGAACAACAAAGAAGAAGCTCCAACACCGGAAGATGACAATCAAACCATGAGAGCTACAAAAAGAACTAAGAGCCACAAGGGCGGCACAATCCGGCCATGAGAGACACAAAAACAGCAAAGTGCCACAAGGGCGGAAAAATTCAGGCAAGAGAGCCACAAAAGGATAAAATGGCCATCTGACCGAAAGAAAGACAACCCAGTCGAGGGGGCCTTACTTATCATTTGTATGCCGAGAGGGCCATTCACATATGATCCAATGGTGTCGTTGGTGGCATCTGCTCGACAAAATATGCATGAGTCAATGATGTCAGAGGTGTCATTCACTCAACAAATATATGTACAAGCCAACGGTGTCGCAGGTGGCATCCACTCAACAAAATTATGCACGAACCAACGGCATCGCAGGTGACATCCTCTCAACAAAAATATGCACGAGCCAACGATGTCGAATGTAGCATCCCTTCAACAAATATATGCACGAGCCAATGGTGTCGCAGGTGGCATCCGCTCAACAAAAATATGCATTAACCAATGGTGTTAGAGGTGACATCCGCTTTACAAAAATATGCATGAGCCAACAGTGTTGGAGGTGGCATCCTGTCACGACCCCCTTTCAGGAATGGTCATGGCACCTACATAATCCCACTATGTAGCCGAACCACTCCCAATCATCATAAATATGATAAGATATAAATAAAAGTGGAAGAAACATAATACTATATAAGATGTCTTATAATATATAATGCGGAAAAAAAGATAAGTCTGTCAAAACCAAACAACCCCAAGTAATCTAGCATGTGGGTACTAGAGCACTAACAATCTGATACAAGTCTAAGAAATGGGCACACAAGCCAAAACCAATTACATAGTCTGAAACAAGTCAATCAAGTGCATGAAAAAAATTATGATAAAGAAGGAACATCCAAGGGTATGCTGGAGATAGCATCCTCACCCTGAATACTATGGATCAGCTGCTCGAACTCAGCCACTTGGTCTCAAGATAGTGGTCAAATTTGTATCTGCATCAAGGAAAGACACATGAAGTGTAGTATGAGTACACATCGTAGCCCTGTAGACATCATAGGCTGATAACGACAGAAGTACATAATCAGAGATAAATACCAAGTAATTTTATTCTACGTAGACCAATAATCCAGGTAAGTCATATAATCCACCTAACGAGTCACAAAGTTCACATGATTCCTTATTTTAATAAGAGTTCATACATATTAACATTATTTAGTTTCCAAGAGTTCTGCAATAACCTAAGTATCAACAAGTAAAATCCTTTCATGTCCAGAACGTAGTCAAATCATCAACAATCACTTCAATACAGGTTCAATGACAAATAATCAATGGTGTGGCATTTATATATGTATGATATGGATGCAATGCTTATGTAAGGAACCTTTCCATCAACTGGTATACACATTTCACAAGGGTATGCCATATGAAAGTGACCTATGGGGGACCTGTGAAGTCCACATACCTCTCTGCTCCGGAATAACTCGTCGGATCATAGAGACCAACACTTGGCTATAATAATATCATGTTGCAGGCGTGCAACTCTGATCCCCGCGTATCAATATTATCTCGGTATTTTTATAATCTCAACAGTGTTCTTACCTCTTTCGGCCCCTTGGACGCACAACATAATCATACCACTCCAATATCATATCATCATAACTATGAGTGTATGAATGCAAATGACATATATAAGGCAAGAATTAGGATAATATGAGATGCAACCAAATAAGATATGAAATATCACATGCTTTCAAGAATTAAATACGCATACATAGTCCAGGTACAATCCAAGATGTCATATTGTAAGCACGTGTGATGAGTAAACATATCAAGCAACTATGGCGACAAGCTCACATATAGCAACAAGACCAAATAATCAACAGTCGGAACCAGCACGAGGCTGATTCCCCAAACCCCGTCATCACACTTCAACATCGGTACCCACTCAAAAGTTCATCACAACCGCTTGAGTGGGACCCTAAAAAATGCTCAATATCCCTCAATATTTATAATTAATTACATACATCTATCAAAGTCTCAAAAATAAAATCGTAGCCTACCTTAAAGCCGAGAAGATGTACTACACAATCAAGCCCCGGTGACAGCCTTGCGCTTCCCTTGTGCCTCATGACGGTCAAAGTCTATTCACGCATATACTACTCATTAATATACAAGACTTACATGAAATAAGGACATAATCTTAAACAAGACAAAACCATAAAATTTACCCCAGGCCCACTTCACCAAGACATGAACTTTAATACTTAAAAACCATTATTACATACTAAGTAATCATATTCTTAAATTAATTGAAAATCTATGCGCATTTGAACCTTCAATCGAACAATAATAATAAAAAACCTAATTTGAAACCCTAGAAATTTCCCACTTTTGAAAACAAGCTTCTATAAATAAATTAAGCCTAAAAATATGATTATCTACCATCCTCCAATCTTAATTCACACTAATAACACCTTTTAATCAATAAACTTCCAGTTAAATCAACCACATAACTCCCTTATTCTCATAAACATATGAAATTCATTTTCCCCAACTTAATAACATGCTAAACCACCATTAAAGAGCTTATAAACATCACTTAAGCCATAAAAAGGGGAGAATCTATTACCTCAAGGTACAAAATACTTTTAAGGCTCTGAAAGTTCTCCAAGGCAATGTTGGTTTCGAGATTTCTATTTTGGGTAAGGAATTTTCTAACCTAGAGAATTATTTAGGGGTCTGGTACTTTTCTTCCGCCCCAGCGGAATCGACTCCAGACCCACTGTAGTGGAAAAACACTTTGCTGGGGCGAGAGTCACTTGACACATCACCTCTCACCACGACAGACCCAACTCTGTAGCAACAAAAACACCCATCCCCCAACTCCCGCTTTAGAGAGTCAACCTTTCAACAAGACGGACCCGCCGAAGCGGATACTAGTGTTGTTGTGGCAGACATCAGACATCAGACACCAGCAAAAAGAAAATTAGCCAAGACCTCAATCAAATACCCGAAACACTCCCGAGACCTCCAAAATACAAACTAAGTATGCTCGTCTAAGGTAAACAGTGCTACAAACTCTCTCTTATCCTCGATTTTCCCAAATAACCAAGCTAAGGAATACTTTTTTAAAGAATCACTCAGAAAAACCAAATATCCAAATTTCACAAATAAGGCCACAAAATACATCCGATTACCTAGGGAAGCAAACTAATGACTCGACTAAGTCATAAATAACCCTCCAGAGCTACCGGAAGCAACTGAAGCCGAAAATGAATCCATCTAGCCTGAAGTCAACTTTCAGTAAACCTAACAAAATCTAAGTTTCTAGACTTTAGGTTTTTCATCTGAAACACATATAAATAGACCTCGAGATCTATGACATCCATACGCGCATATCAGAAACTCGACATAGAGACTACGGGAATGGTCAAACAAGCAAATAAGGGTCTTTAGCTAAAAATGACAGGGCAGGTCGTTACACATCCACTCAAAAAATATATGCACGAGCCAATGGTGTTGGAGGTGGAATCCACTCAACAAATATATGCATGAGCCAATGCTATCGCATGTGGCATCCACTCAACAAAAATATGCCCAAGGCAACGGTGTCGGAGGTGGCATTTGCTCCAACAAAAATATGCACGAGCCAACGGTGTCGTGGGTGGCATCCACTCAACAAAATATGCACAAGTCAAATGGTGTCAAATGAGGCATCCGCTCAAGCAACATTCAGCCTGAAAGGTCATACGAGCCAGAAGGTGTCAGAGGTGTCACCCGCTTAAAAGTAGCTACCTAAAAGGGCACAAAAATCAAAGCCACGCAGGTATGATATAAATAATCAACACCTTGTGTCCCAGCAAATGGAAACATGTTGGAAGATGCCTAAAATCAAGCAGAACATATCTAGACGAAAATGGAGCAAACACAAAACTTTTTCTTGGGCAGTCGGTCGAAATAATGTACCAACGAGAGTTAAGCTCTATGTAATGAGCTTGAATACCACTCCGTACCAAACTCTCTCACAAACTATGAAGTTTTTTGTTTTAAAATAACCCCGTAATCGGTCAGGAATACACCAAAATTTTTTTTTAAAAAAATGTCAAAGGCATTCCCACAGAAGGGATACCCTCTTTGGGCCATCAAATCGAACTACAGATGACCTGATTCTTGAAAATCGGGGATATGTAGGCAAACTCAATACCCGAGGATCAGTCACACTCCAATAAATTTGTTATGAAACCTTTTAATTCATGGACTTTGCTTTATTTATTCACTTTCTAGAAGTCTAATTGAGTCGAAATACAGGTGGCCTGAATTCTCATGTAGCCTGAGATATGTAAGAAACCCAGAGTCCAAGGTCAGGCCATATTTTTCAAAATATTGCATAAAAATGAGAAGTATTCATCAATTGGTCGGCGAAAAACTAAGTTTGTCAAATTTCGCTATTCAAGGATGGTTCCGCCGCCATCCATGAACAACGAAGGAGCAATTATTGATACCTAATTTTTACCCTCCAATAATTCTATTTAATTACTCAAAATTATTGAGTCATAGATGGAGTAAATATACTTTGTACAAGACGAAAATGATTTTACAAAATTATTCCGAAAATATTTTGTCATTTCATTTGATAAAATATCATCCAGGATGTTTATTTAATATCACATCTTATTTTCACACTATTTTGATTATTAATTGTAATTTTAGAATTTTAAAGATAATTGTGAAATTAATTATCTTAAAATCCTCAATTTCAAAGTAATTAGTATTTCATTCCGTCAAAATTTGAGAAATTATTTAATGAAATAGAATATTTGAAATTACATCTCAATTTTGTTCTAATTTTGCTGGTTTTAAATATTTAAATCTCCAAATGGTGCCAAAAATTAGGCTTAAATTGAAGATATTTTTCTAATTCGGTTATAATTGAAAGACGATTGGTCATATATTAAGTCTGCTTAGTCCCTCTTAAGTCTGGCCGAGCCCATGTCATTTGACTTAGACCTAGCCCACACCTCTCATAAGCGTGATACACCCCCCAAATCCCCAATTCTGGAAAATCAACAAAGCCCTAAGGCTTGTTTCTCTCCTTCTCGATTTCCATAAGCGTCAACGTCAACTTGCACGACTGTTGGTACAGAGCTGCGTGGTCGAAAATGGCAAGAGCATTAATTTCTCTTACCAATCCTCACCAAATGCCACCATACCTCAACCCCCAAAAGTGAGGTCACCCCTCTTATTTTTGCTTTCTTACTGGTACGATTATAATTGGCTTTGTCCATTTGTGATTTCAAACAATCGATTCTCATTGGTTGAGAATCTTTTTGAAGGAAGTTTTCTCCCCAAAACTTGTTCTCCCATACCGATGGTAACTAGGCATGCTAGGGTTTGTGAAATCCTATAAATTGACCCTCTTTTCTCATTGATAGGGGCCGCAACTTGAATCTTTGGCATTTATATTTTTGAGAGACATTTTCAAGTTAAATCGACTAGTTTTGCTTATTTTAGGATCCAAGCCCTTCGGTGGAACTCATACTTAGCCTAATTAGTCTGTCACAACTAAAACCCTTTTTATTTCGTGTGTTTGTGAGTGATCGAGGTACGAAGTTGAACAACGTGACTTAGGTCATAACATATATTTGATTGGCAATATGTTCTTGTGGTAATAAAATTGTTTAAACCTTGATGTTTTGTCACCTGTTTAGGAAGAAAACCTAGAATTCTAAGTATTTAAGCTCTGTGTCTTATTAAGAAAAGAAAAGGAACTAGTCTCTAAAGCATGTCAGTCCATTCATGAGTCAAAGGAAAAGGTTTAAAACGTTGTATGTTTTCTTTTCCTGACTTAAGTGTTAACATGTTTTCTTGCAAAATCCTGAGTGTTCTTTAAAGTATGCAACTATATGCACCATGCCTAGATAATAGTTATGAGTATCGTCTCTGTCTGAACCTAATAGCATGATATCATGAGTGACTAGCTTAGTTTTAGCTATATTGGTTTTGGGCTGTATGTTTGGAAGCTACTGTATGTATACATATTTTAAATGCTATGTATGTAGTTCCAAACCATGATCTAAATGGGAAACATCATCATATTAGTATGAGTAGTCCCTTTAGGATAGCTAAATGCTTGTCATAATACCTAATCAAGAACAGCATGACTGTTAGCCCTAAGACTAGTCTGCTAAGTGTTTTAAATGAGTAAGCATATGAGTGAAATGATTTATCTCCTCCCTACATCTCTATCCTGCATACTATTAACCTTTTTGGATGTCACATCTTCTTTTGAGCATGCTTAGTGTAGTTCTTACCATCTGGTTTAACTATGTATGACACAGTCCCTTGTGATCTTGCTACTATAACATGTTAATTAAGTCTCTGCTTGAAGTTTGGTACTTCGGATTACCCTGCCTTATTATATGTTGTATGTGTGAACCTGTGGCTGTTTCCTTTGATACACATGCATAGACTAATGAAAAATTGAAACTGGTAAATAAAGATGGACACTTAGGATTAAAATCTTAGAGTTTCTGTTTGGTAGGAAAGGTTTAGAAGTCTGCTTGAGTTGTGTGTGTCATAATCTCAGTGATTGTCCTTCCTCTTTGCTATGTGTTGGATATCCACCAGATATACAAAGAGTATATTGCACATATACTAGTATACTGAGTATACCAGGTATATTGTCCAAATATACTCCTGTGTATATCATCCAAGCTTGCTTAATCATGAATCTTTTGGGCCTAGCCCAAATCTTCCAAATGACCATGCTTTTCTCCATTAAGTTTAAAAAAGAATTCCGGGCTAGGATAGTGTTACTCTTTCTCTATCATTTCATGAATATTGCATATTAGTTTGAGTCAGGCCCACCTATATTTCTCATTATGAATAATTACATGTTGTTTTACTATGGAGACATGGGCTCAGCTCTTTTCTATTATGCATAGGTTATCTCTATTTCATCTGGGCCGTGTTTTCCTTTCCTTTTCTGGGCTCAACCCATTTTTTGTTTTAGTTCTACCTAGTATTAAACGGATTGGTCTTGTGATTAACTGCTAACAGCCCATAAGAGGCAGTCTTGTATGGTTAACATTTCTTAATCTTGTGATAGTTTACATGCATTATTTAGATGAGTTTTGAGTGCTTTCTAACTTGGGCTTTCCTTTTCCCCTCCTCTTCTTCTCAGTCCATGTATGTGGGATGGCCCCTTATGGGCCACAACATCCTTCAGCCGGTTTGGCCAAAGCTCACCAACTACATCTTTGCTAAGTCTATTTCCTGTAGTTGTGCATGAAGGCGCTACTATGGGTGAAAATAGTAACTAGTGCGCTTAGGTAGGCCCACTAGCCTACCTCATCTCTTTTGAATTTAATATATATGTATTAAATACATACTATTTGTGTAAAAATACTTTGAATTCACATTGGAATCTCTTATGGTTACGACTTAGGATTGGCAAACGATACGTACATCGTTTAGTTAGAATCGCCATGAAAACAAATTTGAAAATGCTTAACTTCACATTTTCAAATTGATGAGAAATCAGAATTGTTTTGGGCTTTTGAGATTAATCAGACCATTTTGGATCTTAAAAATTACTTGTATTGTTTTTCGGGCGGAGTTTGAATGGAAACTGAAGTATTACTCTAAAAATGGGCTGAATAGGATTTGGACAAATTTTTTGATGGAACTGATTTGGACTGAAGCATGAATTATGTACTGATTTTTAGCCCAATCCCAAATAAGGTGTTTTTCTTAAAAATCAAACCCCTGTTTGTATTTTGGACAAGTTGAAGAGTGTGGATTGATCTTTGGGAAATAGCATGTAAAGAAAGAAATTGGTTTTCTGTTTTCTTAAACCTTCAACTTGTCATTTCAAAAGAATTACACTTTTTTTAACTTAAAAGATTTTCAAAAGACAAATGTATTAGGAATATTGGACAATCTATTAGATTAAACAGTAGAGTTCTACTCAAATTAATTTTTGAGTGTACTTAGTCATAAAATAGGTTGACCAAATTACAACAACAAAAACAATAATAACATACCCAGTGAAATTTCACAACGTGAGGTCTGGGGAGGGTAGAGTGTACACAGACCTTACCTCTACCTTGGTAGGTAGAGCGGTTGTTTCCGAGAGACCCTCGGCTCAAGACAAAGTACAAATTACCCCTATACAAATCATCTTTAGGAGGAATTTAACTCATTGTTTTTTTTTTCAAAACCCTTTGAGTTTGAGATAAATGAATGACAGGAAATTTTACGGAAAGTTAATCATTTTTGAGCAATTTATAAACATTAAACATGTTATAGAACTCAAAGGTCAATCGTATTCTATGGATTCTTAATACTGAGTATCTAACACCTTTCTCGGAGGATCACCTGAACCCCTATCTTGATTCTAATTTAAAAAGGATTTTCAATTTTTTTTAGAATAAACCCTATTTACTCAGTTTTACAAATTTATCTATAAATTAGGTGGCAACTCTAAAAACTATTATCCGACATAGAGCACCAACAACCTGTTGGTTGCGTTTATGTCTCCGCATAAAAGTGAACTGTAACAACGTTATGAGATTGCCCCACAGAGGCTTGATACTATAATATATGGCCCTATAAAGTGGCTTGATTTTACTTACATGCACATATTCATGGTTATGTCAGTTGTATGCCCTCAACGAGTTTTTTTTGAATTTTAGGTTGATTTTTGTATCCTCCTTTTGTGTTACATTCCTTATTTACATGTTTTACCAGCCTTAAAATTCAGTACATTCTTTCGTACTGACTTTCCTTTCTGAGGCGTTGTGTTTCATGCTCGCAGGTATAGGTAGGCAGACCGGTTTACCTCCACAGTAGGCTACTTGCTTTCGGTTGTTGATAGTCGCACTCCACTTCTTCGAAGTTGTTGTACAGAGTCTGTAGGCACTATTGTGTATATTTATAGTTATGTTGGGTATGGCGGGGCCCTATCTCGACTTGTTGGTGTGTTGTAGTACTCTTAGAGGCTTGCAGACTGATAGTCAGTGTATATTCATTTTGCTTGGCCTTGTCGTCCTCTTTGACAGTTGTTGATACACGTGTTACGACTTGGTCGGCCTTAGTTTATGTATATATATATATATAATATATATACATATGTTGTACTTGGGCTTCTTCTACTTGCAGGATATTGTTGCATTCTATATTATTGATGTTGTTTGAAGGCCTTGTTGGCCCAAGTCTCGTATCTTATTCAAGTACTACGGTTGGTATGCTCGGGCCTTAGGGTGCCGGCCATACCTCTCAAGGTTGGGGTGTGACAATGTCTTATTTGAGCTACTTATGACTTCGAATGGAATAGAGAATCTAATGGCTCCAAACCCCAAAGTTTATACGTCACTAAGCTTTATGTTTTGTGAAAATTATTTTCTATCATAGGTAATGTACGGGAAGAGATTTAAAGATAGCCATTTCGAGTAGAAATTTTTGATGATTTTGTGAAGATCACACTCGTATATGCATCTAGGTTTTGTAAAGTTTTTGGACCTGTACATGATCCATATGTCACACTCATAAGAGGAAATATATAGTATACCTATAACCACATATGGAGACGACTCAAGGTCTTGTCGTCCTGACAAAGCATAGATACAGTTCTGGGGACAGCTCGAACTAGATGTTGCTCCTCTACTTCTGCCCCTACTAGCCGGTGTATGTGTACCCTGCCCTAAAGTGCGTACTAATGAAGAAGGAGATGCTACTGATCTAGTCATCTGGGTGATACCATCTCTACCTCTTTTTGAGCACTCCCTAGCATAATTCCCCAGATAACTACAAGAATAACACACATCTGAATCTCGATGACATTGCCCAAAATGATTCCTACTACATCAACCATAATGTGGCAACGATGGCTTGGTCTGACTATATTCCCCTCTGTGTTGTGGGCCTGACGCTCATGAACTCTGACCCTAACTAGAATAAGCAGCCTAGTCATGACGCTGGCCCTGAAACTGCAATGGTGAACTGGTCGTTGGATAAAATGGTCATCTCGGAAACTGAGGCCTAAATCCGCCTCGAAATCCCCTTCATAACCTGCAGACTAAGCTCTCTTGTGTTGGCTTCTATCATACTCTTGATCTGCTCACTGTTGCCTCTTGCGATCCTCTAGATTCTATGCGTAGGCCTGAGTGCGTGTGATATCCATATTGGGGTTCAGGAAAGCTGTCGTGCACTCATTTACCAAGTGTGGCTCTAAACCATTAACAAACTGATGTACTCGGTCGCTCATATTAGCACCAATCGTGGAAGCATACCTAGCCAAGGAGTTGAACTGTAAGTTATATTCTCTGACACTCATGTTGCCCTGCTTCAGATTCAAAAACCTATCTTGCATGGCTCGTCGAAGCTCGACGGATAAGTACTACTATATAAATGCCTCGGAGAATTCCCTCCAGCCTAAAGGTGAGGCCTGAGGTCCCCGAGTCTAATCCTAAGTCTCAAACCAGGTTGCGCCCACATCTTTAACCTATAAGAAGCCAGCTCTACCATTTTAGCATCTGTTGTGTGCATAACTTGTAAAGTTCATTGCATTCTATCTAGAAAATTCTGAGGGTATTCATTAGGGCTTGTTTCCGTAAATACCGGAGGATCCAAGTTAACAAAATCCCTAACTCTTGCACTTACAGCTCTATCAGCAACACTAGGAGTTTGACGTTGATCCTGAGAGGCCACAAGTCAAGACAACAATTGTACCTCACTCTGCATATCCATATCCTGATCGGGGGCAATTGGAGGAGGAACCGTAGGTACATCAACTCTCTCTTGTCCTTCTGGAGGTGGTAGTGGGGGTAGAGTCCTGGAGGCCCGAGATATAGCCTAGTCTTGGTGCTCCTGTCTCCCCAGATCAGCGGGTGGTGCTTGAATGACACCTTCTCCCGTCTCCTCATCTACCATTTGTAAGGCTTCTTGTTGTCGAGTAGTAGCTGGCATAACTGAGAATATAAACAAGATTAATATTAGGAGTGAACACTTATAATTCGGCACTATCACACGATCTAGATTAGAAAGAAAAGTAACCACACTAAATATCTTGCAGCCTCATGCTTATAAGTGTGGTGCACAATACATCCATAAATATAACTTTAATAGATACGGCTTGCAGACTCCCTAGGACAGACCTACTCTGATACCAAGTTTTTCACTCCCAGACCTTGGAGGGGGTGTGGCTAGCACCCAGCGCCCGAAGGCCTGAGCGTACCACTATAGTATTTGAACCCTTATGAAACTCAGGCCGACAATGCCTCCAATTATCCATATATGACAAGACTGAAAGATAACACGCACACAGAAGATTACCAGCAGGATATATATATATGAACAACTAGCCAAGGCCGACAAAGCCATAATATGAGTGTACTGATAACAAAAAGGGTCGAAAGTGCCATGACATACCAACATCCACTATCCATAAGTCTGTAAGCCTCTATGAGTAACATGGACATATCAATAGGTCGGGATAGGGCCCTTCCATATCCCAAAATGCTAGTAGCATATATAAAACAGTACCTAAAGAATCATGTACCGCAACTCCGAGAGAAGAGAGTGCGACAATATCACAGCTAAGCAAATCACCTACTGAGGAGGAGCGCCACACTGTCTATCTGTACCTGCGGGCATGAACACAGTGCCCCAGAAGAGACATCAGTACGAAAGATGTAGTGAATATATAGGGCATAATCAACAGTAAATCAGGCAACAATGAGCCAAGGAAATCAGACATACCATCTGAAACTCATAATGTCACA
The DNA here is from genome assembly GCA_029783415.1 of Anisodus acutangulus. Lineage (NCBI taxonomy): Eukaryota > Viridiplantae > Streptophyta > Magnoliopsida > Solanales > Solanaceae > Anisodus > Anisodus acutangulus. The sequence goes on from CM056492.1 coordinate 43,865,988, forward strand.
AATGCATCAAACTGTATATATCTGTATAATAATCACGTATATAACGTCGTAGGCCTCTGTAGGCTATATTATCAATGTCATGTATGTATAAGCTGCGTATATAATGCCTCTGAGGGCAATATCATCAATGTCATGTATGTATAAGCTGCATATATAACGCTATAGGCCTCTGACGACAATATAAATACATTATATATATATATATATGTGTGTGTGTGTGTGTGTGTGTGTGTGTGTGTGTGTGTGTGTGTGTATGTGTGTGTGACGATCAACCGAAGGACATATCATGCTTACCAACCCTGATCGTAGTGACGTAAGGTCATTATACCTCCGATCAACATTATGAGACTAACATCCTTATCATTACATGACTCTATAGAACTCACAAATCATGAATAAACTTTCTGGAAGCAATATTGTATAATCATGAATCAACACGGAGGCCTCTAGTTATTTAGAGTGGAATAGTTATGGAGTAGCGTTGCGTTTACATCTCGTTTATATAGATCATGCCATAAGAAGAAAGAAAACCCTACATACCTTGTCCTTGAAGTTGCAATCTCGTTACAAGCCCTCGTACGCTTTACGGATAGTTATCTATAACAAACAAAAGGGTCGATTATCAATATCAAATCCACATTTCATAAAGAAACTTCATTTAGGTATCTTATCGACAATATTAACACGAAAGGGTTCTTAGATTCCTTAACGAAGGGTACATAGGTAATTTGATCTTACAATCTTCCAAAACTTTCTTCCTTAGTTCCATATCATCAACAATAAAATTACTTATCAATATCACTTCATAATCCAAGCAAAACAGCCCACAAATCATATTCCCATAATTTCACTTGTCTATGAGTTTCGATTACGAAAATCTATTTATAACTTACTCTGAATCATCAATTAACCATAATTATAGATAACGGAAGGTGAAGTTTACCTCGATACATCCAAATCTTCTCAAAACAACACTTTGTCCCAAATTCCAAGGGTTTCCAAAATCGCTTCAACACGGAGACAATAATTCTTGTGATTACTACGGGAATTATTGAGTTAATCTCGCATATTCCGGCTTGGATTTGACCAAGGAATGTTAAGCTATGATGTAGAGAGTTTAGAGAGAGTATATGAACTGAAATTGGGGGTAAAATGAGGTTAAAGACGTCCAACCCGTATTTAACCCAAAAACAAAATCTCCACTGTCGTACTTTGATGGTGGGATCGACGGTCTGTCAATCCAGACCATCATTCTGCAACTTGAAATCAGAAATTCTCAGGCATTTGACGGCTCCCCATGGCAGTTTGACGGTCCGTCAACTGTCCCGTCAAATTGCCCCCATTCTTGATTTTGTCGGGATATATTTTCTTCGATTTTTTTAACTTCCAAACACTCTGACACTTCCATAAACAAGTTGTAAACCTTCATTACCCTTTTGTAAAGCCGTACCTCTTTTCGTGACATCAGTATTATCAATGACACGATGAGATGAAAAACTATGGAGTGTAACATTGCCGGATTTCACTGAATATGTTGTTGTTGTATGTATTTATACATATTTTCCAACTTTTTCAGTTAAAATTTAAAAAAGACTATGTACATAGATAATGCAAATAATCACAATAATATATTAATAATACAAGATATTTAAATGGTGAGAGTTCCGTATCTTTTCAATCTAAATGAGCAACAATTGATGGTCCCAACAAGTCATATCCGTTGACTAACTATAACATTCGAATAAGAAATAAGCAGAGTTCAAACAGGTTTTGGGAGTGCAAAGGAAGCTAGGCACAACCCCCTACCAATCAAGTTTTTAAACTTTAAATATTTGTTATAATTAATTATTTGTTGTTAGACCTATCAGATCAAAATAAAAATAAAAATAAAAATAACATTAGGATACATTAAAGAAAAAAGAGAATATTTTAATTTTCTTCCAATTTCATGAGACAATAATAGAGAGTAACCAAAAGATGAAATTATCAAAAATATTACTCCACTTCATTAGATGCAAATATAGATCAATACATTTGGAGTAATCAATAAGATCGATAGCATAAATATTTGTTTAAGTTTCTTTGCATTACTTATGCTTTTACAAAAACATCAAGCATAAGATTTACATGTCTTTCTTGATGCAATATTTTGTTGAACATTATGCTTTTACAAAAACATCAAGCATAAGATTTACATGTCTTTCTTGATGCAATATTTTGTTGAACATTCTCCCAAGCAACTTTCCATTAGCTTTGAATCTACATAGGATTCATCAAAATATATATCACAATGTTTTTTGATATTAACATAGAAAATTATTAAAATAAAGAAAATTATACCTTCTTTAAATTTGGAGCAACGTTCAATTGAACAAGCAAGATTGCAATTCAGTTCTTCAGGAGAAATCTGAATATGACATTGTTTCATGCAATCGGACATGCAACCAGGCACTTTACTAAATATACATGAAAGTACACATTTAGCTTTGCATGATAATCCATTCTCACCAACAGCTTCAACATTTGCTAAAAGAGTCACAATGAGAAAAAATGTGACTAGAACTTTAGTGAAGTTCATAATTCGCAATATTTTGTAGTTCCTTTTCTCAATTGAATATTTTTTTCTTTTGTATTTTGGATGTTTGATGAAAGCAAAGTAATGCTATTTATAATAACAAAAATTAGTTGAATTGAAGATAGTTTAAATTATAATCTGGTCAAGAAGATTAGATTATAGTCAAATTATAGATAAACATAATATACAATCTATAACTTGTATTATCTATTTTAACTGTCATATATTGGAAATCCAATTGCCAACTCATAAAAATTATTTTTTTACTTATCACCGCCAACGAAAAACAAATGCAATAATTGCAATTAATGTCTCTTCACAAAATTATGATTTAAAATTATCCTTCATAATACTTTTGGTTAGAGCTCTTATGAAATCAAGAATAAATGTGAGACATATTTCTAAGGGTGAAGACATGAACGACCCAAGAGTATAAAGGATATTAACATTATGATATTTTATATATTAAGAAAATATTTCCCTTAAAAGGTTATTTAATATTGAAGTGAAAAAATAGTATCTAAAAATTGAACATACTTGATATAAATGTGTTCGGAATAAAAAAACAAATCTTAAAGTTGAAGATTTGTGATGAAAACTAATATTTCACTCAAAATACACTTTCAAATTAATATTTTAATATACCCCTGGAAATTCATTTACAAGTACACAAAGCCAAATCAGTATTATTTGCCAAAAAGAGTTTTCTATGTTTTAAGTACTTGAAACTTTATAAAATTATTTTAGCAATTACTATATATATACTAGTAATAACAAATTTATAGTTGAAAATATCGTAAATGTATTTTAGAAATTTGTAATAATTGACTTAACAAATAGTAATACATTTCAATTAAATTTTTCTGAAAATAGTGTTGTTCGTCTGAATATTTTTTGATAGCTATAACAAAATGTTATAAAGAACATTAATATAATATAACATAAAAATCAATTTAAAAAATATTGTTAATAAGAATACTTGTTATAGAGAGATCTGACTAATTCTTAGTTATTAATGTCCGTAAGAAAATAGGCGTGACTGTACTACTAACGCATCCCTCTACTCGCTATTACTAGTCCTTTCTCCCAGTAACTTTTTTATTCGCAATTGATATTTACACCAATTTAATGAATACATGTGTCATGTATTCATTATACACCCTTATAACTAAACTCATATTTAATTAATTAATACATATTTTTGCCTTAATTTCCTACTTAAGCATAGTAAATTGTAGTATAATTTGGTGTGGAATGTTTTAGCCATTTGTCACTCACATATTCTCGCATTTTTTAGAATGTCTAAATAGAATTGTTGACATATTTTTCATTTAAAAATCGTGTAATATTACCATCTCCACTTCTCTTTAATTACGACTTGATATGCTGGAAGAAGTTATTCAATTTTTAATTTTACCTCCTTGCAATTTCATGGGTTTTACCTGTTTTACATAACGAAGGCCGAAAGTATGGAGGGAGTTAATGAAAATAATTTTTTCCCCTTAAAGCATAATTCTTTGTAAGGAGAAAGATAATTTGTTTTACTCAAAGTGTTAAAATTAAACGCTCGAATTCCATTTAAAATAGTGAAACTGTAACGACCCACTTGGTCGTTTCGAGACTTGTTTTTACCCAAAATTCCTTCTTGTAATTTTATCCTGGTATTTATGTGTCACGATTCCAAATCCCAATGTGCCGTGAGAGCACCTACCCTAATCTGTAGGTGAACCCCAATTATTCAACATAATGAATAAGGAAGTAAATGCGGAAAATAAAGGAATAACAAGAGAAGTATTAACAAGTCTTGTAGCTTAATGCACAACTTAAAGAAACCCCCCAAAATTCGGTGGTGTACACATATCTCTAAATGAAAATATAAGTCTGAAAGTGAAATAATAAGTATTGTCTGAAAGTAACAAGGACAGAACCATAAATATGAGAAAAGAGTTCTTGTGCCGGAAATGCATCAGCGGCTCACCCTGGACTCCTCAAGTAATCTCCAAATATGCTATGCTCAAGCTGCTCCTCTGTCATCCGGCTCGGTACCTGCACATAGAGTGCCACAAGCATAGAATGAGTATGGAAAACACGTGTACTCAGCAGCATCGTCGACCGACCCTAGCTATAACAGTTGCGAGGGTTGGTATTTTCCGATACTTCTCCACTAATTAGTCCGTTAAGTATATAAAGAGTTCAATTAACCAAACCTATCAATAGTTCTATAGTTCAACAAAGTAAGTGTTATCCAGGTTCACAAGTCTTATCACAGTTTCCCAAAAGTATTACTAATTCAGCCTATACCCCTTAACCGGACGTCTAGTCCCATCAAGTCTCACGACTCTACCTTACAACAGTTATAAATCTCAAGTATTAGTATTTCCTCTATCAAGCTATAAGATCATATAGTTTATCAGAAAATAAACATTGAGTACACACAACATCAAGTATATATCAAAATGAGAACGAATGCAATGTAGATGATATGTATGTATGCAATGGCCATATGTACCCGGCATATACCTGATGCAGTAGCTATCACGTGACCCATGGGAGACTCATGAGGTCCATATACCCATCGGATACCAGCTCTATCGAAGAAATGTCATCATCATTCATCACTCTCGTATCAAGTACCATATCTAATAACCGACTTCCCAAGCCTCTTTTAGCAGTATCTCAATAGTTTCAATGCCAAGTATAAGATGTATGATTGAGATAGATATGTGTAAACCATGCAATCAGCATAATCAATACGATCAGTACTATAAGTTCCTTTTAAAGCATTAGATGAGATGTAGAGTGATGGATGCATGAGAAGTCAAATCAATAATATAATATCATACATGGCTACGAGCCCAAATAATCAGCAATTATACCATATCTAAGAGGATTTATGCACTGCGCTCACGGCCCGAAGGCTAAACGCACATTCTCCTTCAAATATAACAAACTTATTCATTATTTACCCAAGTTTAGTTCACTGGTGCTCGTCACCTCACTAATACAGAATCCACAATTCTCCATTACTCCCATTAGTTCATTAACATCATACCAACACATAACGCTACACTAGAGTCTAGTAAGTCTCGACTTCCCTGATTTGAAGCCGAAGAATCACGCAACAGTGTTGCCTTTCCTTAGAGCCTCCTTACGAGCCCACTCTGATCAATCATATCAAATATATGAGATTACAGGTCTAACGGCACCCATAATGATACACAAATCTAGAATCCCCAAGTCAAACTACAAAGGAACCCTGAGCCCACATTATCAAGACACGAACTTTATTACTCATCATAACATACTAGATAATCACAATCTCATGTTAATTTGACAACTAAGTCCTAATGGATCCTAAATCTTAAGAATTAGCAAAAAGCTCAATTTTAACCCTAGAAATTTCCCCAATTCCCAAAAGGGTTTCTAATATGAAATTGATCAATTAAACATCACATACTAGTCTAATACAACTCTAGTTTACAATATCAACAACAATAACTCAATAATCAATCCCCAAATCTGAAATATTACTCTCTTATTCTCAACAAGGCAATTCTCTTATTTTCCCCAATTAAGAAGCATTCTTAGGATAAAACATAACTAATATGCATTAATTAAAGGGTGGAAATACCTTAAATAATGAATTCTCTTGAAATCTTCAAGAACCCTATTGCCCAAGCTCCAATCCTAAGGAAACTATTTTTGGGGAAAGAGAATAACTTCTAGGTTGTTAATCTCTAATAATGTGAATAGTGATTCTGCTCCAGCAGAATTGACTTCGTTGGAGCGGACCTGCTTCAGCAGAAAATCCATCCGTTGAGGTGAGGTCACTTAAAATCATGAACCTACGCTGGGGCAGAATGAAACTCCGTAGAGACACACCCGCCCATGTTCGCAGGAGCGGACCCTCAACACATGGTCAAGTCTCCCTTCTGTGAGCCAGACCTCCGCAAAGGTGAACCCGCGGAAGCGGACACCAGCTCATTGGTGCGAACACTAGACACCAGCAGCAGTCCAAAACCCATTAATTCCCCGTCAAATATCTGAAACACTCCCGGGACCTTCCGGGACACTCCCGTCAACTCTTAAGTTATAATTTCACAATTTCACAACCAAGCCCCCAAAATACGCCTGACTGCTTCGGGAACCAAACCAAAGGCTCGCCAAAGTGATAAACATCATTCCAGAGATAATAGAACCAACAAAATTATGAAAAGAGCACGTCTACCCAAAAGTCAATTGTGAATCAAACTCCTCTATTCTCTTAACGTAGCATTTTCCAAACTTACCAAAAAGGATCTGAAACATAGGTGATCACTTTGATAATTGTGCCGCCCATCCTCTCAAGTCAAAAGCAAGCAAATAAAGGCTCGAGAAGGATAATTTAGGGGTTTCAAAGAAAAATAAGCAAAACAACTTTTTGAATTGTTACATTATGACTTACGGGGATGAGTGGCGTGGTTTCCGAGGTAATAGAGTGAGTTTTGGATCGAATTTAGTGAAATTAAAGCTCTTAAGTTAAAGAAAGGAAGAAGTTTGACTAAAGTCAACATCGGGGGTAAATGCATTTTTTTGAAGTTTTGTCGATTCCATTAGGTCCAGAATGTCGATTCCATTGGTTGAGAAACTAGTTAAGGATTTGGAGTTGACTTGGGAAATATCAGATCAAGACGACCTCTTTTGGGTGTTTCGAGTCGGCGAGCAGGTCTGTAGCGTATTTTATGATCAAAATGCTTATATGGTTTGTGTTCGGCAGGTTCAAGATTAGTTTCCGGTGCTAAAACTATGATTTTATAATTGTTGAATTTTCTGGTGCAACAATTTCAAAAATACCAATTTCCTTATGTTCATCCTTAAATTTCAGACTTTTTTTAAGACTTCAAAATATCATATCTATCTCATTTTAAGGTCAAATTGAGTGATTAAAAAGGCTATTTTAGGTAGAATTTTGCAAGCATTTTATTGGGCTTGTCAAAAGTGAGATCCATGATCATCTAGCATCTGATTTGGGGATAGACATCTGCTGCATTTTTTTGTTATTTCTTTTGGGACTTTTTCTCACAAGTTTAGGAGCTCGGATTGAGGCCATTTCAAGGTATTCTTCTCGTATTTACTTGGGGTCAGAATATAACCATTATTTCATGATACTGCATAGATGTTTTATATTATTTAGAGTTGATTTCATGGTTGGGTGTTGGAAAATCGGGGTTTTTTTTACCCTAGGTTGGATTTTTGGGAAAATAACAAATGGAAAGTCAAGTTGGTGTGTTTTTGACTTGGTTTTCTGAATTTAAGTTCTTGAGTTGAGGGAAAACTATTTTGAAAGAAAAATTCTGATTTGGTTGCCGGTGCTCAGGGTTCCTTTTTTGAATTTTTAAACCCTATGTTAAATTATGAATTTCTTCAAATAAGAAATCCAGTTGAAGTCGATTTTGAGTCATGTTCTAGATTTATACTCTATAGGTTACGGGTAAACTGATTTTGCAATAAAACTTCAGTTTTGCCCTTGTGGGCTTGTGGTTACCTTTTTGGGTTCGTTTTTAGGTTCCGAATAAAAAGTATAGAAATATGGGTATCATTGGACTCATTTAAATGCGTAGAGTATTATTTCGATTAGATTGAACTCCTTTGGTGAATTTGGATGCGGTAGAGCTTTCAGAAGACTTAATCTTTTCTCGGATAGATTTGGAGCTTTCAGAGATACTTCATAGAGTAAAGGCGCTTTCATTGGTTAGTTGCTCGGTCTTGAGGTATGTTAAGACTTTCTAGAATTCTTTGAGGAACATTTTTTTTATGTAAAGATTAAAAATAAAATAATAATGGGTAAGGGCATAATGGGGAGTCTCGTATCTGTGATGTGACAAACATTGGTACGAGTACCAGTGCCATGAGTTGGAAGTTTGTATCATATCTGAGTCATTATATCTGCGGTCTGAATGCCAAAGAATGTGGGCATTAGTTGTTATGTGCTATATGTAGACTTGATTGTTGTTATATTTGGCATCTCAAGAAACCTCGTACACTTGAAATAACATGTTAATTAATCGTCGACTATTAAGTCTGGTTTGTTGTTGTTAGTGTTGAACCTTTGCCATAGTAAGTCCAAATTTGAGATGATGAATGTTTTATGTGTTATATCATACACTTACATATGGTTGGCTCGGGTTGCACGCCTGCAATGGATTATACATGGTTGGTCGAGTTGCACGCATGCAACGAGTATATGGACCTCGCGAGTCTCCCATGGGTCATGAACTCCCAAATATTACCGAGGAGTATCGTGTATATACAGGTTAAGAGCATTTGGTTGAGACATGTCATTATATTTCCTTTGCATAATATCATTAGTCTTCCCTTGATTTAATACATATGTTGCTCCTAATTATCTAATTGAGTTATTTGCCTTATCTGATTGGTTATTATTCTGATTAACCGTCGAAATAGCCTAAATAAGAAATAAATAGTACTGACACGAATATATAAAGGTTTCTCCGATAAGGTGAGATGGTAATGATATAATTGGTCTTTTCTTAATTACTTTGTCACTACTTCTTACATTGTCAGTCTATGAGATATACTGGGTACATATGGTTTCGTACTCATACTACACTTGCTACATTATTTATGGTGCAGATTCTGTTCTTAATACGAGTGGGTCTCGCAGAGTGATTTGTGTTTGAGGTTGTTGATTCGAGAGAATTCTAGGTGAGTTTCTTGGATGACCTACATCGCTAATCTATTTCTATCTTTGTTTATTTCTGTCTCTTTTACATTCCAGACATTGTATTTGATTGATTCAGACTTGTGTTAGTATTCTTAGTAACTCTTGTACACATGACACCAATCTTGGGTGGTATTTTGGCTTGTTTTTCGCATTTTGACTAAATATATAGACTTGATTATGAATATTTCGTGTTTTCACTTTACTTTTTTATTTAACTTAAAAAGAATTGACTTAAATCGTTTGGCTTACCCATCAGGTTGGGGAATATGTGCCATCATGACTTTAGATTTTGGGTCATGACAGAAACAACCAATAAAACATAGTTCATTCTCGTGTAACCTACCAGCAAAATGATTGAAAAATAATAATATTGAATTAAATATGACATTTAAATGGACAAGATTAAAGAAAAAAACAAATTATTTATTGTGTTTAATATCATGCTCAAGCGCATATTGAATATTTCTTGATTATAGCATAAAAGGAGAAAGACCGAATAAAGATAAAGCTACAAACTCTAAACAGCTAGCATGCCATCAACTTTTTTCCTACTTCTACGTGGAAGAAAAAAAGTGTAAAATGGCAAGGGATAAAATAAAATATTTGTTCTTATATTCTATACATGTTTCCTTTGTTGTCGGTCTATGATGTCTACGAGTACTAGTGTTGTACTCATACTACTCTTGATGCACTCTTGTGCAAATACTGCTCCATGATCTAGCTCCAGACCTCGTGGCTGATAGCGAGGAGATTACTTTGAGGCTTTCAGGGTGAGCTACTTGGCCGTCTGTGGCCCCTGAAAGCCTCATTCTATTTTTACATTCTATATTTGACTCACAGACTATTGTTTCACTCTACGGAGCATGTATTACAAATTTTGTATTCTTAGAGCTCTTTTATCTTCAAATCATATTTCTGGGAAATGTTTGGATTATCTATCTGTAGTTATTATATTTGAGACTTAAGATAAATTGTTCACTTATTATTTCCATTTTTTTAATAATTTAGTTGATGAATTTGGAAGATGGTTTGCCTACTAGTGGGTTAAGTGTAGGTGTCATCATGAACGTGAATTGGGTCATGACTAATTGGTATCAGAGCCCTAGGTTAATCGATCTAATGAGTATAAAAGTAATGTCAAGTAGAATCTTACGGATTGGTATGTATATGTAATGACCCGTCTGGTCATTTTTAGCTAAAGACCCTTATTTACTTATTTGAACCTTCCCGTAGACTCTATGTGGGGTTTGTGATGTATGTGGATGGGTGGCACGGATCTCGAGGTCCATTTTTATGAGTTTCATATCTCATCATCACCAACTGGACCTCCATTTCACTTTTGGTTCCTCAGTAGCCATGATGATATTTTTATATTCTTTCACAAAACCGGTGTAGCACGGTCGAGGCCCGCTATTCACCTTTTATTTATTTTCCTTGTGATGTTTATTAAAATGGAAATGACTCGATAATTATCTGAGTCAGGACCACATTTTATACTAAATTTTTGCATATTAATGCAAGGCCTCATTTTATCAAATTATGCTTTATTTTGCGTTATTTTACTTTTATATTACTAATCACGCTTTGCCTTACATGGTAGTTATAAAAATGAATCAACACCTAAAGTAATGGCATGTCACAAAGTGGGTGAGTCGACTGTTGAGGTTGAAGAAGAATATAACTTATAGACCGAGGAAACATAATCGTTGGAAGATCTCCGGGATGACGAAGAACAATATGAAATAGAAAGAAGCCTAATTTAGATGAAACAGAAGCGATCGATCTAGGGTGTGATGGAATAGTTAAAGAGACACAGATCAGTGCGCACTTGGGGTCGCCACAGAAAGAAGAGTTAATCAGTTTGCTGAAAGAATACGTCGATGTATTTTTGTGGTATTACGTAGAAATGCTCGGTTTAAGTATGAATATTATGGCACACAAATTGCTGATCAACCATGGGTTCGCGCCGGTTAAGAAGAAGATCAGACAAAGCAAACCAGAGTTTAGTGTGAAGGTCAAAGAGGAGGTCGAGAAATAGATTGTATCGGGAGTGGTGGAGGTAACCTCGTATCCTTTGTGGTTAGCCAACATTGTATCGGTGCCAAAAAAAAATGGGAAGATTTGAATCTGTGTGGACTATAGGGATCTTAACAGCGTCAGTCCAAAAGAAAATTTCCCACTCCCACATATCCACATTCTCATCGACTATTGTGCTAAGCATGAGTTGCAGTCCTTCGTCGATTGTTTTGCTAGATACCATCAGATCCTGATGGAAAAATAAGATGCAAAAAAATAGCTTTCATCACGCCGTAGGGAGTATGTCACTATTGAGTAACGCCATTCAGCCTCAAAAATACCGGTGCCACGTACATGAGAGCCATGATGACTATCTTTCATGACATGATCCATAATGAGATTAATGTATATGTGGATGATGTCATAATTAAGTCAAGGGAAAGCGCTGATCATATCACTCATCTGCGCAAGTTCTTTGAAAGACTCAGGAAATTCAACTAGAAATTAAACCCGAACAAGTGTGCATTCAGAGTACCTGCCAAAATATTGTTGGGGTTTATCGTCAGTCGAAGAGGCATAGAACTTGATCCATCAAAAATCAAAGTCATAGAAGACTTGCCTCCTCTGAAGACTACGAAAGAGGTCATGAGCTTCTTGGGTCGCCTGAATTATATCGACTGCTTCAAAGCTCAGTCCACAGTGATCGTGGAACCCATACTCAAGTTCCTAAAAAAAGATGAGCTGCTGAAATGGAATGATGACTGTCAGAAGGCGTTCGACACCATTAAGAAGTATCTCTCTAATCCACCAGTTCTAGTACCTCCAAGACCAGGAATTCCCATGTTGCTGTATCTATCAGTATTGGATAATGCCTTCGGATGTGTATTAGGACAACATGATGAAGCCGGAAAGAATGATCATGCTATCTACTATCTGAGTAAGAAGTTCAATACTTGTGAATCATAGTATACTTTGGTAGAAAATGCATGTTGCGCATTGACGTAGATAGTTCAGAAGTTGAGACACTATTTGGCATCATACACTACTCATCTCATCTCCAGAATGGATCCATTGAAGTAAATCTTCCATCAGCCAATGCCCGTCGGGAAGCTGGCCAAATGGTAGATGTTGTTAAGTGAATTCGACATCATGTATGTGGTTCATAAAGCTGTGAAAGGGCAAGTATTAGCCGACTTCCTCACTGGAAGCCCGGTGGATGACGATGTAGAACAACTTCTAACATACTTCCCATATGAAGAAGTACTGGTAGCCGATGAAGGGGGAGAAGAACCTTACTCGGGATGGAAAATGTTCTTTGACGGTGTTGTCAATTATCAAGGTTCGGGAACTGGAGAAGTATTAATATCAGAAAAAGAAGGGCATTATTTGATGGCCACTAAGCTCACTTTCTGATGTACTAATAACATGGCAAAATACGAAGCTTGCATTTAGGTCTATAAATGGCGCTTTCGAAATATCGATGAGCTGTTGGTAGTCTGTGATTCAGATCTATTAATCCACCAAGTGCAAGGAGAATGGGCAACAAAGAACGTCAAGATTCTACCATATGTCAACTTCATCCAGATGTTGAGCAAAAAGTTCAAGAAGATCATGTTCAGACATACGGTCAGATCATAGAATGAGTTTGAGGATGCTCTCGCCACTATAGCCTCAATGATACAACACCCCGAAAGCAGTCATATCGACTCAATTGAGATAAGCATAAATTACGGACATGCTTACTATTCTCATATGGAAGTGCAACCCGATGGCAAACCGTGGTATGCTGATTTGAAAACTTACCTGGATAAAAGAGAATACCCTAAAGGTACGACGAGGGGGTGGCCGGCACCAGGTGGATCCAGTTGGCAGACCAATCATTGGGGTTATCATATGAAGCAAGTCAATCAACCCCCCTTCAAAATTACCAAAATACCCCTAAAGTACCCGGAATGGTGAATCAATCAAATATTCACATATGGATGTGTGAATTTATATGTTTACTTGCCAAACTAACTGATATCTTGCATTTAATTTATCCGGCTAATGTACTAGCGTCATCTTCCTTTGAGTTATTTTTCTCTTAACAGATAAGGTTAGTTCAGGTCGTGACGCTGGCTTAGTATACGAGATCAAGAGCAGCAATAAGATCCCTATACAAATCAAATCCCAAACAAATGGCTGGAAATTCTGACGGCGAGAAAAGTATCAGGGACTCTCGATCTCCGGTACGACTGGAGGTGACTAGTACCGAAGATATGGTCAAAATGCTAAAGTATATCCAGGAGAAGACCTCCAGGATAGAAAAATCCCAAACTGCTCTGGAAAAGTAGACTGAAGAAAGAAGGCCTCTACCGCCCTTTCTATCTCTATCCTCTCCGGTACAGGAGCATTTCCCAAACCACCTTGCGAGGACTAACCCTTAACACATCGATACCTCATACCAAACTCTTCCACCAACAAATGTCACCTATATACCCGGGATAACTCATTCAGTTTAGGTCCCTCTAGTCACTAATACTACCACACACCCAAATACCACCACATATCCAAATGCCACAAATCCCACTACTCGAAATAATTCAACGCCACCAAATGTATCTTTTCAGACCCCGGTCGCTCCAAGTTACATTACTCCAGAAAGCAACGAATTGTACCACTACGAGGAGATGGAGAATGCATGGAAGGCTGAACAAGATCGAAGGGATAGAGAGATGGAACAGAAAAATGATGGATCTGTTTAAAAAGGCAAACAAAGGCTCCTCAAAGCGATGTAATTGAGATATGATGATCTATGCATGCATCTTGATTTAGATGTGCTGGAGGGATTCAAAGTGCCCAAACTTGAACATCTCAACGGCACGGGAAACTCCAAAGCCATCTAAGAGCGTGTTATGACAAATTGGTTTTGCGCCAAAGGAAATGAGGCACTACTAATGAGTCTTTTCAGCCCAAACCTCATGGGTGAAGCATCTGAATGGTTCACAACACAAGATCTCAACCGCTAGGACTCGTGGGAAGAGATAGCTACAACTTTCATGGATAGATTCCGCTTCAATATAGAAAATGTACTCGACCGCTACTCATTGGAGAAAATTCGCCAAAAATCAATGGAAACCTACCACGAATATACAAGTATGTGGAGGGTCAAGCCAGGCTGAGTGAAGCCTCTGATGAGAGAAGAAGAATTAGTCTCGGCATTCATTCAATATCTACCAACAGGTGCTTGTGTACCCTTCCCTAAAGGGTGTACTAATGAAGAAGGAGATGCTACCGATCTGGTCAGCTGGTACATACCAACTCTACCTCTTTTTGGGCACTCCCTAGCAAAATGCCTAGGATAACCATAAGAATTACACACATCTGACTCTCGACGGCATTGCCCAAAATGATTCCTACCACATCATCCACAATGTGGCAGCGTTGGCCTTGTCTTAATAAATTGCCCTCTGTGCTGTGAGCCTGACGCCCGCAAACTCTAACCCTGACCAAAATAAACAGCATGGTCATGCCGTTGGCTATAAAACTGTGATGGCGTACTGGTCATCGGATAAGATAGTCGTCTTGGAAACTAAGGCCTAAATCCACCTCGAAATCCCCTGCATAACCTGTGGACTGAGCTATTTTGTGCTGACCTCTATTATACTCTAGATGCGCTCGCAGTTGCCTCTTGTGATCCTCTAGATTCTGTGTGTAGGCCTGAGTGTATGAAATGTCCATATTGGGGTTCAGAAAAACTGTCGTGCAATCATTTACCAAGTGTAGACCTATACCATTAACAAACGGATGTACTCAGTCACTCATATCAGTAATAATCGTGGGAGCATACCTAGCCAAAGAGTTGAACTGTAATCTAATTACTCTAATATTCATGTTGCCCTGCTCTAGATGTAAAAACCTATCTCACCTGAATCGTCAAAGCTCGACCAGTAAGTACTGCTGTAGAAATGCCTCAAAGAATTCCCTCCATCCTAAAGGTGGGGTCTGAGGTCCCGAGTATGCTCCCAAGTCTCAAACCAGGTCGTAGCTGGTCGTAGCCACATCCCATAACCTATAAGAAGTCAATTCTACCATTTTATCATCCGTTGCGTGCATAACTCATAAAGTTTACTGCATTCTATCCAAAAACTATGTGGGTCTGCATTAGGGTCTGTTCCCGTAAATACCAGAGGGTCCAAGTTAATAAAATCCATAACTCTTGCATTCACTGTTCTATCAGCAACATGGGGAGTCTAACGCTGGGAGTGAGAGGCCACAAATCGAGTCAACAATTGCAACTCACTTCGCATATCCATATTCTGATCGGGGCAACTAGAGGAGGAACCGTTGGTACATCAACTCTCTCATGTCCTTCTATAGATGGTGGTGGGGGTGGAGTCTAGGAGGCCCGAGATATAGCCTCATCTTAGTTCTCTTGTCTCCCTGGATCAGCGGGTAGTGCTTGCCTGGCACCTTCTCTCGCTTCATGGTGTACCCTTCGCAGGGCTTCTTGTCGTCGAGTAGTAGCAGGCATAACGGAGAATATAAACAAGATGAAGATTAGGAGTGAACACCTTTAATTTGGCACTATCGCACGATCCACATCAGAAAAAAAAGTAACCACCCTAAATATCCTGGAGCCTCCTTCTTATAAGTCTGGTGCACAACACATCCATAAATAGGACTCTACTAGATACGGCTTGTAGACTCCGTAGGACAGACCGACTCTAATACTATGTTTTTCACACCCGACCTTGAAGGGGGTGTTGCCGACACCCAGCACCCGAAGGCCTGAGCGTACCACTATAGTATCCGAACCCTGAAATATGAAACTCAGGCCGACAAGGCCTCCAGTTACCCATATATGACAAGACTGAAATATAACCTACACATAGAAGAGTACCAGTAGGATATATATATATGAACAGCTAGCCAAGGTCGATAAGGCCACAATATGAGTGTATTAATAACAAAAAGGGATGATAAGGCCACGATATACCAACATCCACTATCCACATGTCTGCAAGCCTCTATGAGTAACATGGACATATCAACAGGTCGGGAAAAGACCCCTCAATCCCCCAAAACTCTAGTAGCATATATAAAACATTACCTAAAGAATCCTATACCAAAACTCTGAGAGAAGGGAATGCGACAATATCACAGCTGAGTAGATCACCTACTGAGGAGGAGCACCACGCTGTCTATCTGTACCTGCGGGCATGAACGTAGTGCCCCAAAAGATACATCAGTACGAAAGATGTACTGAATATGTAGGGCATAATCAACCATAAATAAAGCAACAATGAGCCAAGGAAATCAGATAAACCACCTGAAACTCATATTGTCACAAATGCATCAAACTATATATATCTATATAATAATCGCATATATAACGCCGTAGGCCTCTGTAGGCTATATTATCAATGTCATGTATGTATAAGTTGTGTATATAACGCCATAGGCCTATGAGGGAAATATCATCAATCTCATGTATGTATGAGCTGCATATATAATGTCATAGGCCTCTGAGGGCAATATAAATGCATTATATATATGTATGACGATCAACCGAAGGACATATCATGCTTACCAACCCTGATCGTAGTGACGTAAGGTCATTATACCTCCGATCAACATTATGAGACTAACATCCTTATCATTACATGATTCTATAGAACTCACAAATCATGAATAAACTTTTTGGAAGCAATATTGTATAATCATGAATCAACACGGAGGCCTCTAGTTATTTAGAGTGGAATAGTTATGGAGTAGCGTTGCGTTTACATCTCGTTTATATAGATCATGCCATAAGAAGAAAGAAAACCCTACATGCCTTGTCCTTGAAGTTGCAATTTCGTTACAAGCCCTCGTACGCTTTACGGATAGTTATCTATAACAAACAAAAGGGTCGATTATCAATATCAAATCCACATTTCATAAAGAAACTTCATTTAGGTATCTTATCGACAATATTAACACGAAGGGTTCTTAGATTCCTTAACGAAGGGTACATAGGTAATTTGATCTTACAATCTTCCAAAACTTTCTTCCTTAGTTCCATATCATCAACAATAAAATTACTTATCAATATCACTTCATAATCCAAGCAAAATAGCCCACAAATCATATTCCCATAATTTCACTTGTCCATGAGTTTCGATTACAAAAATCTATTTATAACTTACTCTGAATCATCAATTAACCATAATTATAGATAACGGAAGGTGAAGTTTACCTCGATACATCCAAATCTTCTCAAAACAACACTTTGTCCCAAATTCCAAGGGTTTCCAAAATCGCTTCAACACGGAGACAATAATTCTTGTGATTACTACGGGAATTATTGAGGTAATCTCGCATATTCCGGCTTGGTGATGAAAAGAAAGGACCGAACTTAACTTCTTATGTTAGGAAGTTATTCAACGGGTCAATGAATCATGAAGCCTAGATTAAATGCCAAGAATTGTATGGAATATGAGGCGGATTAGGATCTATAACTTAAAGGTCTTAGGATGATAAGTTTATTCGGCCTTATATGTGGTCTTGGCCGAGACCGTGCACTATTTATTTATGTTGTCTTTACTCTCGGTTTTTACCTAGTAGTATTGTTAGGATGTCTTAAGGTTGGTAAAACTCTTAGGTTGATGTAGGGCACAATCATTGATTGAGGAGGGAGAAAGGAAGCCGAGAAGGAACGTGCCAAAGTGGTACGGACAAGGAAGCCTAAAGCCGAAAACCACCATGGCAAGGACAAAGAGTGACATGGTTGACAAGGTGGCAAGGACAATGACTTTCAAGAAAAACCCGGCTAGGGGAAGTTGGAAGGGAGACCGATCCACCAAGTCAAGAGATGAAGTCTCCAAGATGATGAAGTCTTGAAAATACAAGAGTCATCTCGGCCATCACAACATAGATGTGAAGAGGTTAAGGTTTCACCAAGTCTCAAAACAAAACCAAATCCTTTCACATACAATTCACCAAGGCCAATGAACCAACTTGTTCTCCAAGACCACCAATCCCTTTCATTGTTCCCATTCGACCGAAATGGCTTGTGGTTGTGTTTTCTAGAATGGTTCTTACTTCACTATAAATAGGAACCTTATGATGAATGTAAAGAGAAGTTTTTGAGTTTATACAAAAGACATCTTTAAGTGTTCAACTTGTGTGTTGAAGCTTGCCGATCCTTGTGTGGATCAAACTCCTTCGGCGCAAGTATAGACTAGGACTTGTGTGACCTAGCCTTTACCAAAGCTTAAAGAACACCCTTGGTGGTAAACGAAGGTTTATTCTTGTGTGAATAAACTTAGTCTAAGCCTTGGGAGCAACAAGGACATAGATCACCCTCACTTGGCATGTTCACGGGCTTTGCGACTAGCAACCCCGGTCTCGACCTTGTGACATTGATCATCCACTTCCTTGGTGTCGATACGGGCAGCAAAATCCCTGTATCTCTATCCTTGGACATTTCTACTTCATCGCACTAAGTCACTAAACAAATACACCACCAAACCCAAAGCCACAACTCTCTCAAATAACCATCCACCTTAGTCCCCCACCGAAACCATACTGCCTCAAGAACCTTCCGCAACTTTACCTTCACCCAACTGCCAAGTTCCAAACATCTACTTGATCCTTAACTTATCAACTATCATCCCACAAAAGGCCTTAACCCGATTTCCACTATATCTTCCCAAACACTACACTACCCGCCCGCAACAACCAACCAAGTACCTCACTATT
Organism: Anisodus acutangulus; assembly: GCA_029783415.1. Classification (NCBI taxonomy): domain Eukaryota; kingdom Viridiplantae; phylum Streptophyta; class Magnoliopsida; order Solanales; family Solanaceae; genus Anisodus; species Anisodus acutangulus. Next base: position 43,885,028 of record CM056492.1, read on the forward strand.
TTAGGTTTGTTCCGTGGCCTTGCCACCACCAAACCACCAAATCCTGAGCATATTCATGACCCTTAACGCACCCGAAACAACCTCGCAAAATTCCATAAACCGACTTCCACTAAAATCACCCGAAACAGCCTCCCATCTACCACCCACACGACCAACCCGAGAACCCAAAACATCTCTCTTTGTGCTCTCTTTTCGGGTCAACCCAATTATCCACAACACCCAACCCATTTACCCACCCAACCTGCTTCTTATATCCATCAGATTGGTATTAGATCTTGGACGTCCCATCCCACGTTTAGACGCCATGGCTCAAATGAGTGAAGAACTAAAACAAGGCTTGCAAGAAATGGTTGCGGAATAAATAAGAAAAAAGTTTACCAATATTGCAAACATTGAGGATGTAGAATCCGGGGAAAAGGTTGATCAACACAACCCCATACCCATTGAAGATGATGTCCACGAGAATCCTAGAATATAAAGAACAGGCGACCACACCTTACGGTTTGACCTCCCGACTTTTGAGGGAAACTTGGATCCCGAAGAATTCTTGGAGTGGTTGAGGGCCATTGAAAGACTCTTTGATTTCAAAGGTTATGATGATCATCAATGTTACAGGATATCCACATTGAAGCTTAAATCTTTTGCTTCAGTATGGTATGAGAACTTGAAGGCAAGACGGAAAAGAAATCCCAAGTCCAAGATCGATTCTTGGGACAAGTTGAAAAAATATCTAAGAAGAAAGTTCTTGCCGTGTGACTATGAGCAAGAGTTGTACCTTAGGCTCACCAAGCTTCGGCAAGGTGTCCTTAAGGTCGAAGAATACATAAGGGAGTTTGAGAAGGCCACCATGATATGTGACTTGGAATAGAAAGAACCGCAACGAATAGCACGATTCATTGGCAGATTAACTACCACAATTCAAGAAAAAGTGGAAGTGTCCACTTATTCCACTTTTGAAGATGTGTGTCATTTGGCACAAAGGTTTGAGAGGCAACAAAAGAAGGTCGCTCAAAGACCTTATTCTAAACCTGCCCTTGCAAAAGATAAGGCCACTACTTCCTACATCAATCATTTACTTAAACGAGAAGACGCGAACAGCGATAAGAGGAGGGTAGGAATTGTTAATGATGGAGAGAAATGAGGTAAAAAATGTTTCAAGTGCCAAGGACTTGGACATTTTTATAGAGAATGTTCCAACCAAAGAACCATGACCCTTGAGGAATATAAAGAGAGCAGAAACACTTTCATTATTGAAGAAGCCGAGAAGAAAGAAGACCAAGAAGAAGATGAGACTCTTGCGGAGGAAGGCATTAGTCTAGTCCTTCAACATGTGCTTAGTGCACAAGTGGAGGAACTTGACGAGAACCAAAGAGAACAGATCTTCTACACACGGTGCAAGGTCCAAGACAAGGTTTGTAGCGTGATAATTGATGGTGGCAGTTGCGCAAATATGGTGGCCCATTGGGTAGTAAACAAGTTACAATTACCAACCCGTGCACTTGTTACACCATATAATCTCTGATGGGTAACTCAAGCCAATGGGCTAAAAATTTCCACCCAAGCCCTTGTCAAGTTCCGGATTAGTGGATACGAAGACAAGATTTGGTGCGATGCTCTCCCGATGGACGCATGCCACATTTTACTCGGTAGGCCATATCAATATGATCGGAAGACCACGCATGATGGTGAACACAACACTTACTAATTCCAAAATGATGGTAAGGACTTCCGCCTCATACTCTTATCACCAATCAAAGTGGTTGAAATGAAGATCGAATTGGCCTAGAAACGGCAAGCTAGAGCCGAGGCCTGAGAGGATAAAGATGGGTTGAAGAAGGGGAGAAATTCCACAAATGTATTGGCCTATAAAGAGGAGATCAGCCCGGAGGAAAGTTTGGGGGAACCGGCAAGCGAACCTAACGGAGGTGATGCTACTTTAGGCAAAGTTCTCGGAAGGCCCTCCCTTCCCAATGATCAACCGAGGATAACCATCAACTCAAACGTACACGGAGGCCTTATTTCCTACCATGATCATGAACCAACAAATGAAGAATGGACTTTCTTTTCCAATCCGTTATACCAAGTCGAATAAATGGGCGGTACCGTCTTTACTAACCCATTATATGAGCAAGTTTACATAGATGATGACATGGAATTCCTAAGGAGCAACACATTCGGGATCCTACCAAGAATAATAAAGTCAGTCTTGAGTTATTTTTAAGAGATTCGTTGTCTATTCGGCGAGCCGGTGGATGTGAAGAACGAGAAAAGTTAAGGAATGGTAAAGAATACCTTAGTTGCATCATGACATATACCGTATTGGTATCAACGCAAGCGAAAGAATGGAAGGTGTACATTAACAATCAGTTGGCCTAACATCTCACTATGAAGTGCAACTCCACATGGACAAAGTGGAATATATCCTCAAGGTTCAACTTGCAAGAAAACTTTCTATCGGTCAAGGCCCAAAGGGAAACTGAGCATAGAAAAAGCTTCAAGAGCCTACGTGATAATTATGGATGTCTGGTGGTTGGTAACATCCAAGAAGGTAAGTTGTGTGTTGTCCCTACAACAACAATACGAGAGCTTGTTGACAACTTGAGCCAAGGTGAACAACCCACGATTCACGAGAGGAAAAGGTACTTGGGAAAATAGTGCCTTGATTAAATGGGAAGCCTACTTAAGAGATGGCCCTTTCAAGTTAATAGCTAAGCTCAAAGAAGGTTCGTACAGGCAGAGACCTTCGAACACAACGGGTTATGCTTCTAAACAACATGCATGTTTGAACTCCCTGAATTTTAGGACAAATTCTTCCCAAGAAGGGGAGATTGATGAAAAGAAAGGATCGAACTTAACTTTTATGTTAGGAAGTTATTCAACGGGTCAATGAATCATGAAGCCTCGGTTAAATGCTAAGAATTGTATGGAATATGGGGCGGATTAGGATCTATAGCTTAAAGGTCTTAGGATGATAAGTTTATTTGGCCTTATATGTGGTCTTGGCAGAGACCGTGCACTATTTATTTATGTTGTCTTCACTTTTGGTTTTTACCTAGTAGTATTGTTAGGATGTCTTAAGGTTGGTAAAACTCTTAGGTTGATGTAGGACACAATCATTGATTGAGGAGGGAGAAAGGAAGCCGAGAAGGAACGTGCCAAAGTGGCACAGACAAGGAAGCCTAAGCCAAAAACCACCATGGCAAGGACAAAGAGTGACATGGATGACAAGGTGGCAATGACAAGGACTTTCAAGAACAAATAGGCTAGGGGAAGTTGGAAGGGAGGCCGATCCACCAAGTCAAGAGATGAAGTCTCCAAGATGATGAAGTCTTGAAAATACAAGAGTCATCTCGGCCATCACAACATAGATGTGAAGAGGTTAAGGTTTCACCAAGTCTCAAAACAAAACAAAAATCCTTTCACATACAATTTGTTGACACCCAATTTTGTCCCGACTTTTTTGATTTATTTGCATTTTTTAAATATTTCTTGACACCTCAAAAACAATTTTATATATATACATATATTTATAAATAAGGTTCTAATATTGTCGTCTATTTTCAATATCATTATTTATTATTATTATTATTATTATTATTATTATTATTATTCGCATTTCCACTATCGTTTTCCTTTTAATATCTTAAATCATAGTTTTTTCCTAATACTCCATAATAGTTTATTTTCGCAAAATGGCATTGCATTTTATTTTCTTATTAAGCATTAAGCATCTCGTAAATATTATGTTCTTATTATTATCACATCGTTATTTGTTTATAATTTATATTTTTTGCAAAAAAATACTTTTAATAATAAAACCCCCTTTTATATTTTAAACACATAACCCATTTATTTTCCAACCCAATTTCTACCCAACACCATTTTCAGCCCAATTCCCATCTCAAACCCATTCCCATTTTATTTTCCAAAAAAAAAATCCTTTCACTCCCTTCTCTTTCAAACCGGTTCGGCCCAAACCCCAAAATCCCAACCGGCCAACCCATTATCAACTAACCCTAATCTCTAAAAAACCTAAAACTCCATTTATCATTTTTCTCTTTCAAACCAAACAGACCCTTCTCCTTCTTCACCAACCCGTCACCCTCGGTCAGCCCCAAAATCTAGCAATCATCACGCCTCACCAACCGGTCACCTCAATACCACTAACCCCCGACACCCGACACATCCCATACCCTTATCCCCAAAAATCCACGATTTCAACCCTTCAAATCCGCTTCCAAAAATCATCATTTTAGCCCTTTTCGTTTTGAAATTCAAACTCAGTTAGGGGGGTGCACGGTTTATGGAGAAATAATTCTATTAATACCCCTCTCGTTCTTCATTTTAGGGAGGAGGATTTTGAGGTCCAAAAATTGAGTTTTTTTTTAAATTTGAAAAAAAGAAATCCGAAATCTTCTTAAGGTTGTTTGTTTCTTCTTTGCATGTGTTCTTCATTTTAAAGGGGGCTGGAAATCTGTTTTGTTTGGGGGATTTTGGGTCTGAAAAATAAAAAGAAAAGGGTTGAAATCAGAAAAGAAAAAGCAAAGAAAATTAAAGTTTTTCGGTCACTGTTCCAGGTCGGGTTACTATTCTGATGGGTAAAATTTTTAGAATTTTGTTTCAATAATTTGTTGTTGGTTATCTGAAAAAAAAATTGTTTGATTTCGGGTCGGGTCAATCTGAAATTCGGGTCGGGTTTGTTCTGTCTCGGGTTGGATTTTCAGAAGAGGATTCGAATTTTGTTTCAGTTCAAAAACTCAGAATTCGGGTCAGATGTTTTGATCACAGACTGTTGATTTATTTTGGTATTTGAATATCCATTATGCGGCTACTTTGTTATTTTACTGATTTGAACAAATACTACACTTGGGCCAATGAATTTGAATTTGAGGTCGTGTCCCTTCGGAAAACGGTTCCCGGTTTTGGTTTGCTGTTTTGGGTATAATTTACTGATTTGAACATGATACTACACTTTGGCCGATGAAAATATCTGTCTATTTTTTAGGCCTCCACAGTTGGAAAGACGGAAGTAAAAACTTCTGGACAAGAATGAAACTTAAATCTTTTTTTATCAAAGAGACCAACATGTTCGGTAGGCAAGACAACTAAAATGACCAACGAGTCATATGTTCGCAACCATGACGTGATTGGAATGATCTTTTCAAAATTTAAGTCTAAGCCTTCCGTAATCAAAACATTTACTATTTTGGATACGGATCCGAAGTTATTTATATTCAACTGTTTCTAACCGTTTATTCTTGACAGCTTGCAAGGAACACTTACGAAAGTTAAAGAAGACAAGTTACCCCTCGGAGATGATTTATTTTCTTTAATTCAGCTTTATTTTATTTTGTATTGTAATATTATTTATTGTAGTTGCGTAATTATTGAAATGTTTAGAATAGGTAGACTTAGAATTAATAATCTAGAAATAGTAGATTTAAAATCGAAAACCGCTAGTTTATCTATTTTAGGCCCGTCACCCATACTTTCAAAACGTTAGTGTATTTATTTTAGGTTGGTCGCTCATACCTTCAAAACGCTAGCTTATTTTTGAACTGTTCAGAATTTTCAAAACTATTGGTCACCTTTTACTCACACTATTAATCATACAAAATAAATTCTTATTTTTATCCGATTCGTTATTTAAAATGACTTCCAAAATATCACTTTCTTTGCATTACCAATAAGTTGTTTTCTTCTTACTAAATCACTTTGTATATATTTATAAACAATGTCATACAAATGCATGCTTTTATCCAAAAAATTACTTTGCATGTATTTTTGTAAATAAGTCCATACAAATGCATGTTTTACCCAAAAAAAATCACCTTGTATATGTTTTATAATCAATGTCATCCAAAGACATACTTTTACTCTAAAAATCAACTTTGCATGTATTTTATAATCAATACCATACAAATGCATGCTTTTTATCCGAAAATCTACTTTGCATACATTTTATAAACAATGTCTTACAAGGCATGCTTTTATCTAAAAGGTCAATTTTATATGTATTTTCATAAACCATGTCACGCATCCTTTTCGGATCCTATTTCCCAAAATCACAATCACTTTTGCAAAGCTCCTCAAAAAGGAAAATATCATTACTTTACCAAAATGCATCTTTTATTAACTATTTGCAACATTATTTTAATTTTATATTTGTAAAAACATGCATTTCCTTAGCATAATAATTAAACTAAGTTTGACCGGATAATCCCAAGCTAGTGGATCTTAAAGGATGCCTAACCCCTTTCCTTTAGGATAATAAAGAACTCTTACCTAAAATCTCATTAGTTTCGCAGACCATAAAATCGGAGTTATTTTGCAGCATTTAGTTAACATTTAGGTGCCCTAATTCACCTTAGAATAATTAGGTGGCGACTCCTCTACAAAACAATTTTTAATCAATTCAGAGGGAATCGACGCCATTACGTAGCGAACCGTGGTAAAAAACGGGCGCGACAGCATGGCGACTCCGTTGGGGAGTTTCAGGTTCTTAACCATAGCAAACCTAGGTTAATTATTATTGTGCTTTATTTTTTGCTCCTTATTTGATTTAGTGCTTTAATTTGTTTTCAATGTGAAATTTTGCATGCATAACTGCTTTAATTGCTACCTTCTCTTACTGCTTTCCTTGAATTGACATTCCGCTCATAATTTCTCCACTTCGGAAAAATTGACACTATCATACATACACACGAGGTGTGTTTCGCGCACCCACAAAATTTTCTTTCAAATTTCCAAATTTTAAGAGAGTTGGCGTATGCGCGGAGTGTCCGGTGGCCGCGTAGCCTTCTCACTCGAGTAGTCCGCTCGGGAACCTTGAGTCTAGTCAGCCAAATCTTAAAAAATTTAGAATAGAGCTGTACCACCCTTTATCTTAAGTCATACATGCATACACCTTAGGTGGCTCGATCCTTGACATCGACTCCACAATTAAGAAATCCACCAAATTGTCGATGGGTCTCACGACCCAACGACCAATCAGCATATTATGTGTAGCGTAATAATGATAGATGGATCTAAGCCTAATTATGACATGCCGGAATTGGAGAATGTCCATTCAGCCTTCATTTCAATGGAAATAATTTCAATATAATGGCTTGGATCAATCTATCATAATTTCGCATATTTGGCATTTAGACCCACCTCTGGCATAAGAAAGGCACCATGCATATTAGGGTGCACATGTTAATTTCCATACAATTTGCTTGCTATTTTTGCTGCTTTCACTCTGTGCATATTATTTGAAGCAATAATTACCCGCCTTATACTAACTTGGTTTTCTTCATTTTTCAGAAGGTTTATTTTGCCTAAATTATTTTTCCCAATGGTTGATTTGCGTTGACCAAAACTGGTGGAACACCCCTACTTCACGAGATAAAAGGCATGATCATTCAGCAAAATGACTAATTCAGGTGTATCCGAACAGACTAGCCTGAGATTTATTGCTCTTCCGAGAGATGAACCAGAAGCTTCATAAAGGAGAAATACTACCGTCTAGGAAGAATACATCGCCCGACTGTTGCAACATATGGCAACCATGCAGACTGAGATTGAGCGGCTCCAAAATCTAACCAACTTGTTCATTAGCCTCAATACTCCACTTCATAAACAAGGGACGAATGCAACTGCACCGCAAACCTTGTCATCTCCTGAACTGCCATTTCCCAAAACCTTCCCAAAAATTCCCCACTAAGCGAAGCCAATCCGCAGCACACTAACCCACACCCTATCAACCCACAAGCTAGTCCACAACAAAGCTCGCTTCAAAATGATTCGAAATCCTTCACAACTCTATATGCACCTCAAGCTCCACTCACCGAAATTACCCCACTCGTCCAAAATAGCCCTCCCACGCAAAATTACTAGGAAACCCAACAAATATTGATGGCACACATCGCTAACCACAACAAATAGTGTGTGCCACTAGTATATGTACCAGAAACCCAATCTTTTACTACCACCATACCAAACATACCCCCTCAGGAAATTGACCAGTATGAGGAGATGGAAAGGTAAGTAAGGCTCAGAACCGATGAAAGTGTAGTGAGAGTCATAGCTTAAAAGAAGCATTCAAGAACATCCAAACAAGAAAAGGACATGAAGGACTCGAGTACGAAGATCTATGCATGCATCCCGACGTTAAGTTGCCTGGAGGATATAAGGTGCTAAAATTTGACTTATTTGATGGGAAGGGAAATCCTCACACTCATTTAAGATCGTACTGCGACAAACTGGTTGGGGTAGGTAAAGACCAGGCCATCATAATGAAGCTGTTCATAAGGAGTTTGATAGGAGAAGCACTTGACTGGTACACGAGCCAAGACTCGTGAAAATGGCGTAATTGGGGCACGATGGCACAAGATTTTGTGGAAAAATTATCTTGGATAGATTTTATCTGATGAGGTTGGAAAAGAAATCCACAGAGACCTTCAGAGAATACGTCATGAAATGGAGGGCGGAAATAACAAAAGTTCAACCCCCATAGCGGAAAGTAAGATGACCACTCTCTTTGTACAATCTTTGAAAGATGCAACCTACTATGAAAGAATGATAAGCGTCATAGGACGGAGTTTCTCTGAAGTTGTAAAGATGGGAGATTTTATAGAAGAATGTATCAAAACTGGAAGAATTACAAACTTGGTAGCGTTGCAAGCAACGAGTGAGGTAATTCAGTCGGACTCATTTGGGGGAGCAATAAAGAGGAAGAGGGACGGAGTGTTCCCTGTCATGACAGTCCAGAAACATAGGCCAAATCAAATATCAACCTACCAAAGCCCATCATCCCAGCTTTCCTACTACAACTAAAACACCCAAAGTCCTCAGCTTTCCTACTGCAACCAAAACACCCAAAGTCCTCAACTTTCCTACTACAACCAAAATACCCAAAGTCCTCAGCTTTCCTATTATAGCCTAAATGCCCGAATCCCTAAACCTTACTATCAATACCCACCTGCTCTCTACCCTGTCTACCATACCCAGCCAATATACAGCCTACCGCAAGCGCCTGCCTATCCGAATCCCCTACAATATCAGCCCGCATACTTACCTCAGCCATGACTCCATCCACCAAAGGCACCCAGACCCCGTGCAAAACACGAAATAAAACCAATCAAAACCTATACACCTTTAGCCGAACCTCGAGCCCAGTTGTATGAAAGACTGAGAACCGCAGGAATACTCCAGCCCATCCTAGGAAATGTCCCCGATCCTGTTCCCAAATGGCACGATGGGACTAAGCATTGTGCATACCACTCGGGAATCCCTAGACACGACACCGGAAATTGCTATTCCCTCAGAGACAAAATCGAGGCATTGATCAAAGAAAGAGTTATCCAACTGAAAGGAGCTCCCCTTAATATAAACAATAACCCTCTACCAAATCATGACGATGCCAATGTGAACATGATTACTATTGATGAAGAACACAATTTGGAAAAGACTATTGTGCCAGTCCAGAGAGAGGAAAATGTTGAATCATCGGCCTTTATCACCCCTATGATTATAGTCCAAGTGAGGGCACCGTTTGAAGTAGAAGTGCTTCCTCCAAAGCCGCAGATCATGGCACCATCTTTTCCTGAAAAAGTCTTATCAACCAATCTCCAAAGGAAGAGAGATGCTCCTTTACCAAAGTATGTTCTGCCTCTGAGTCAGTCATTTGTCAAAACATGTGCCACTCAGGAATCAAAGGAGGACGATGCAGCCAACCTTGTGGGGGGATTCAAAAGTTTTTTCATTGCTGAAGAAGAAGCATAATGCAATGTGATTCTCGATAATTACGCTAAAGACTCAACCATTTGGGATGCAGAGCAGGGAGATGTTTTGGAAAATTGGACCTGTGCCCCGGCCTTGTTTCTCCCAAAAACTAGTTAATTGCATTAATACTTAATGAAACAATGCGATTCAGATTGAGGCCTGAATCACATCTATGCATTTAATGTGTTTTGCCTCCGCCTTTTGAAAGCTCAAAATGACAAATCTGCATTATTTTTGCTATTTTAAAATCCGTTTTGTTTAATAATTTTCTTTTCTCTTTTATCATGCAAACTAATAAATTTGTCGATAATATGAGACATATAATGAGACAAGCAAACAAAGTCCCAAACAACGAATAAGACTTCGAAGAATATGAGGAAGACTCACAGCTAGAAGAATTGATCGAAAATTGGGGCATGTTGAGAATAAGCTGAAGCCAAATTTGGAGGAAACATAGGCAGTAATTTAAGAGGCGCAGAACATGTGAAGGAAACAAGAATCAACATCCATCTGAGCCCCGCACAAAAAAAAGTTGGTGGATCTTCTGAGGCAACATATCGACGTATCTGAGTGGTCTTGTGACGATATGCCAGGTTTGAGCAGAGATCGACCTCATGATAAATGGAGCAGTCGAGGCAGCAAACAATAACATAAAAGGAATACCACGAAAGATGGTTGATAAATACAAGCAGTGGTATGAGCCTTTGCCCTTTGCACTTTTGGGCTATCATACTACAATCAGGACTTCAACTGGGCAGCGCCATATCTTTTAGTCTATGGGACAGAAGTTGTGTGAGAAATACAATCCTTGAGAATTATCCAAGAAATTGAGTTGAGCGAAGCTAAGTGGGTACATAATCGGTACGAGCAATTGATGTTGATTGATGAAAAGTGAATGAACGCAGTCTCTCACAGACAACTTTATCATAACAGAATGGACAGAGATTTCAACAAGAAAGTGAGACCAAGAATTTTCAAACCGGGGCAGTTGGTGTCAAAACACATATTCCCACACCAAGATGAAGCTAAAGGAAAATTCGCACCTAACTGGAAAGGGCCTTACATGGTTCACCGAGTGTTACCTGGAGGAGCGCTAATCCTGGCTGAAATGGACGGTGAAGTATGGCCAAAAGCTATCAATGCAAATGCAGTGAAGATATACTATATCTAGGAATTGTTATTCTTTATGTAATACCTTTTCTATGTTGTAAAATTTGCACTCCCTCAGCGGGATACGCATAGAACCCACATAGGTTTCATCTCTTTAAGACAGAAATTTCCCGAAAATCCCTTTTACTCCACATGAACTACGTTATGACCTGATTCCCTCGGCGGGATACGTAGGTGGACACATTGGCTTCGGTCCCACTTTTTAGAAACCTTACAATCCCCTTTGTTTGTAACAAACTACGTTATGACCTGATTCTCTCAGCGGGAGTCTTATCTATTCTGATAAGAAAGCGCTCTTAGTTCAGTTCGGTAGAACGTGGGTCTCAAAAACTCGATGTCGTAGGTTCAAACCCTACAAAGCGTGATTTTTTTCTTCTTAGATCGAATTAGAATAAAATATAG